>JAQFVV010006369.1:2147330-2654830 GCA_028023455.1 Epiperipatus broadwayi | reverse complement strand
CATTTATAGTGTATAATTGTCACTCTATAATTGTACATATTTTTTTGTAATTACTTTTCTAAAAACTAATTTTATTCTGTAAACTAAGAATGTTAATTGCTTGTGCAAAAATCTGATCAAAAGCAAAATGTTTGATAATGCTTTAATTAAACTGTTATCTTTTTTTAAAAATTCTTTTGAATTGATTTTGTGAGCAAGTGGTCTGAGTAATCAATAAGGAATGTTATAATCTAAATGATAAGATAAATTGAAAGGATTGGCTGATTCATGCTTCTCAGGGGGCTAGTGGGATTGATATAGTTTGATCAGGGCAGTGAGATTCAGTCTTTCGTTGGCAGCCATTCTGGGCAAGTCATTCTGTTCGTTGCTCCAGAATTCTCCAAGCGATCAGCTACTTTGAGAGTCATTTATGAATAGTACTATTAGTGACATTCGTTAGAACAAATCTTTTATACAGTTCTTTTAAGAACTCTTGTCTTTGTGGATTCGAATAACTATTGGAGACAGCCTATGAAAATCTATTAAATAATCCTCGTTACTATTTAGATATATATAAAAAAGAGGATATGAAGCAATATACTAGAGATTCTGGCAAAATGACCGTGGGGTAGACAACTAGTCAGTGCACCACCCTTTCTCTGTCCTAAGCCGCCCAGATGTGACCACGCCAATTCCAACTGCCCAGGAGGATGATCAGTGCCGCCTTACTAAATGGAAGAAATCATCACCACACAGCCAGTTAACTTGAAGCCCACTCAGCCCAGAGGAGAAGAATAAAGACGCAGATATAAGTTTATTTTAAGATATTTATTAACTTGAGTACTAACTAAGCTATGACGTACTACACCGAAAGCATACTATTCTAATCTTACGATCTTTAAGATAACGTCTCCTAGTGATTTGCGAACAAACTTAATCGATAAAATTTGCCCGCAGATCACGTGGAGAAGTCACCGTGAAGATCGCAAGATTAGAATAGTATGCCTTCGGGGCAGTACATCATATCATACTTCATATCAAAGAAGGAGAGGGAGATGTCCACCATGTTGGCCAAACCCTGAAACAAACAAATGGAATAATAAGTAAAATTGACTAAAATGTTAATTAAAATAATTATGAAAATGTAAATATGAAAAATGGGATAAACCTAAAATTATTAGCGATATTTAACAATATTTTGCTACGGTAAAATAATATTTCAATATTCAAACAAATGTAAATATGAAAAATGGGATAAACCTAAAATTATTTACGATATTTAACAAAAATTTGCTACGGTAAAATAATTATCAAAATGTAAATATAAATAATTAAAAATCAATAATGTTCATTTATATTTTAATCAAAAATCAGTATTTTCAATAATATTTCAATATTCAAACAAAATAAGTAATCAAATGTAAATATGTAAAATGGGATAAACCTAAAATTATTAACGATATTTAACAATAATTTGCTACGGTAAAATAATTATCAAAATGTAAATATAAATAATTAAAAATCAATAATGTTCATTTATATTTTAATCAAAAATCAGTATTTTCAATAATATTTTAATATTCAAACAAAATAAGTAATAGCTAAACCCAAATTCGTTACTCACAATTAACTGCCTTTCATAAATACTGCAAAAAGGGTAAAATGGCGGATTTTACAACCAATTTTTCCCTGTACTGTTTCAAAAATTTAATTATAAGCAATATTTAAGTAATCGACAAACAAATAATAAAAAATAATAGGTAAAAAAATAATTCTTTTTTTTTCATGGTATTTAATGAATCCAAATTGATTATATTTAGGAAAAATTGATGTCAAATATTTACTACAAGTAACTGTCTTTCACAAATGCTGCGATACTGAACAACGTAAAATGGCTGATTTTACAATCAATTTGTAGCCGTAATGTTTCCAGAATATTATTATAAACAATTTTTCAGTAATCGTGAAATAAAGCTACAATAACAGGTAAAAATTCATATTTTTTGGGAGGATGGTATTTAAAAAAAAAAAAAAAAAGGAAAAAAAATATTATCAAAATTTTAACTATAAACAATTTCGTTTTTCAGCTACTGCGATAATGAAAAAAGAAAAAGTGATGCCATGACAAGCAATTTTCCCCATACCGTTTATGAAACAAAATTACAAAACTAAAAAGGTATATTAAATAAATTGTACTTACAAATAAAAGTCACTGTGGTGGACTGAATTCACGTATATGTTCCAAAATAGCAGTGAAAGTGTCATTTTTGAAGCATCGCCTCCACATGAATTCCGTTAAATACGAATCCAAGTGTTGTCTAGCTGTACCTCTGTGCTTCTTGTTCCGCCACTTTAGTAGCCCCCACAACCTTTCTATATTTTGAGTGTGGACTCCAGTTGATGGGTCCACAAAATTATAGGTGTGATTGACCTTAAGATGTTCATATCCGGCCTCCTTTAATTCCTCGGTTTTGTAATCTTTCCAGCAGTCGCTGTAAATCGTAGATCCTTCCTGCACATTGTCTCTGATGGCTTGCATGAGAGTGGACGCGGATCTGTCTTGAATGGCTACCACAAAACATTCATCCGTCTCCCTGCAAACACCACCGAATATCCACTGCTGGGGAAGTACTCTGCCGGCATTATTTTTCCGTCTTGAAAAAAGACTTTCGTCAATTTCAATAACCCTGTTAGGGCCTCCAATTTTCACTTTTTCTTTATGCAATAGTCTCCATGTGCAGACTTCATGGAGATAATTGTTCCAGTCGATTGCTGTTTTACTGGCGATTTCCAACTGCTCCTCACAAAATCGTACCGATGTCAATTCTTGTCACCAACTATATATAAATCTGATCGCAGTGACCAAACTAATTCTGGATCCTTCAAACCAAGTCCCTTTTCTGATAGCGATCCCTTTTATAACAGTCTTTAACATTGCAGCGCCATTGCTTTTCATAGTTCTTAATATATATACTCATAGGATGGCCATTCACACAAAATTTCCCACTCGGAATAATCCCATATGTTTGCAAAAATTCGACCGCTTAATCTTCAGAAGATGGTAAGTCCCACAATTTTATATCCGACATTTTCTTGTAAGTTGTTGATTAGTAATAAATTAGTAATAAAAATAACACGGCAATCAAAATGTAAATTAGTAATAAAAATCAAAATTGAAATTAGTAATAAAAATAATAAATAGCAATAATTAACAATCACAGAAATTAGTAATCCAAATCTCAGCAATGAAAATGTAAAATAAGCAATAATTTCTCAATTAGCAAAATGTAAAATGAAAATCTCACAAAATGGCATATAACAGACAATAGAAAAAAACACGTCTTGCTTGCAATACGACAGCAGGTAAAAGACAGGTATTTACCACAATTCACCGCAATATTACATAATCTCGTTGGTGACCATGAAAAAACCTTGATCACTTCTATCGATTAGGCATGCCAATGTTTCAGTTGCCATGACATTGTTTTGGTTGATCGTTGATCTTATCTACCGGCGGCCTGTGTAGTACGTCATAGCTTAGTTAGTACTCAAGTACCTTAACTTTTTATCATTTAAAAATGAGAGTCTCTCGCATATGTATAAATTTACGGTTATTGCGGTCATAAATGGTAAAGCTTTTACTTAAATCCTTTAAGTGAATTTTTCTATTTCAAATTAGTATTTTCAACAAAGATGCATGTATATATATGTGTATGCGTACATACGCTTATTATATTCGGTAAATACGATATCTCATGCTGAATATCTAAAAATGTATTTAACCGGATATCCTTTTTAAGTTATTTTTTTTTTGTGACTGCTACACCTCACAATGAGTGTAAGAAGGGATTGATTTATTATAGATTCCCTGCAAGCAAGTACTCTAATAACTTTATATTTAAATAATAGTAAGAGTATAATTGGGCTGCACGTATATACATGTATAAAAATTTATCTTTGGCAAAACAGAAATAGATACAGTACCTTATGGTGAGTACGATAGGGTATCTGAGCCAACGCAACACATTGACTTGTTGAAAATATAAAATTAGTGATATATTTCATTGTGCAAATATGCACAGTTTTTATTATTATATTTCCTATCAATAACAAGGTTTTAAAGTTATCAGTAAAAGCGTATGCCTGTATGACCGAAAATCTCATATCTGTATATCAAATCACACAAATTAAAATTTATTTCTATTGGGTAAAAGGAGCTCAGACCACTTCCATTACTTATAAACATTGTCAATAGTTCTAGGGAATTATTATTGTTCTTATTTAAATTTGGATTTTATCTATTTAAACGCTTTGAAAATCTATATATATTGGGATAATTAATTATTTAGTATTTTGTTATTATATCATCATTTATATGAAACGGTAATGGGTATTTGGGACTAAATAAATATTTAATCACATTATTAAACTTGTTTCGTTTTTATAGTATTTGTTATATCGATAAAATGTGTTCTTTCCTTATCAACCACATACCTGTAATAATCATTTAACTTACCCATTTGAAGACCCTAGATGTAGAGTGACTGAGCTAGCCACAAAGGGATATCGCTCTACCGAGGTGTTATATCTTATTCTTATGCTCCGCTGAACATATGGTATTGCACACCCTTCTAGGAGGGTGAAAAATTCATTTTTTAGATTCTTTTCTAGAAGTGGCGCGCAAAGGTCTATTTTGTAAATAGATTTTTCAAAGGTGTGTACTTGCCATTGTTCTCAATATTCGGGCATTCAAATAAAATATCAACTAAAGGGTGTTTTTAACTGGAAGAGTCCTGTCAATCCACTCTTTTTATCAATTTAGCTAGAAGTACCAATACACATGAGTACAGACAATCGGCTAAATTGATATCCATTTCTTTACCTGTTGAATCTTGATCACTTCATGCTCAGTGCAAGATTAGGAAAAGAATTCCGCAGGGAGTATGGCCCGGTACAATACCTATGAATGTAGAAATTTGTTCATATTATAAAAAAAAAAAATAGGTATACGGAATATAATTTTTATATATTGAAATTAATGGACTAGTTTTTTTAAAAAAGAAAATGAGATAATTAATTATTTGATTAATTAACTAGTCGTTTTTTTTATTATTCTGCAAAAAATTTGTTTTCATCTTTTCTTAAGCTTTATTTACTTTTTTTTTTTTAAATAGAAAGTTAAAAATGCAAAATTGCTTTATTAATTAGTTGAAACAGTTAATGTTAAACAAAAAGTTTTAATGTTTTCATTTGAATATTAATTAATCTTGATGCATTTTATTCTTAAATGAAATCCCCTCAAAACTTCATATAATAGATTTATGTCATTTAATATATGAACTTGACATTTGCAATGGGAAGTAACTTTCTAATAAATAGATTTTTTTTTTGTCATTCTTTTATTAGGAGACATTATAAATGAGTTTGGATTTTTGAAATCCAGAAACAAGAAATAATAAAGTTAATGATGTTTTATGTATCATGTGATCTTTGATGTTTTGTGTGATGATTATAAAAGTAAAACCGTGAATTCCATATACATCTCCACGTATATGACTTCTTATATAAAAGCAACTTTTAACTTCTGCATTAATTTTTTTTCTAAAACAAAAATTCTTCAAAACTTTTTTAATTACAGCTTTTTATATTTTACCTTCAGCCAATGAAAGCAATCAATATTACATTTCTTTAAAATATTTGAAGTAATTTTTATGATATAATTTAAGGATCTACCTATCACATAAAAATATATATTCTAGTTTGCATAGCTCTTTTTTAGGCAGTTATCCTGTAATAATAATATAAACAACTTTGATAAATCAAATGTAATAAATAGAAAATAAAAATATGTATATGGTTTTTATTAAACATTTTATTTTATTTTTATATTTATACTGTAGTTTGGATTGGCTTATAATTTATTTAATTTAAAATTTATGCAGATCATGGCGTATTATCTGCTTTGAAATAATTATACGCATGCTTAACATTTTTTAATTTTCAGTTTAGTTTTTCATTTTCCCAACATTTTCATCTCGGTTCTATCAATTCTCACACTATTCTTTTATCCAATCAAGACAATATTTTCCCACGTAGAGATTTTTTTTTTTGTTATTGTTGTTAAATGATTTACAATACTGGCGTATAGATGTATGTATATTCTATTTAATTTGCTCACTACTAAATAATGGTTCAATAATTAAGCTTTTATCAATTGTATTTACAAATACTAAAATAAATATATGCAGAATATTCTACACTTTTACAAAAATGAATTTTATTAATAATAAATACCTTTCCAACTTTTTTTTTTTATATCAAGGATCATAATTAGGAATGCAAAAATGAGTATTATTGTCAAAAAAAGAGTTAATTGAAGTTTATATTTTTTTTCAAAAATCAATCTAGATATCATTATCAGATTCACAATACAAACTTCCCCATTATCATTCAAATGTCGTTTCTTTATGTATATAAATTAATTTATTCAAACAATGTGTAATTAATAGTTTATTATTAACATTATTAATTTTCATTGATAACTTTTGACCTCATATTAAAATTACAGATAAACTTCTCCCAAAACACTTGTTTTATGTTCTCAATATTACTTATCAGTTGACATTGAGATACCTACTAGTGTGTTTCAACTTAATGTATGAATGTTTTCCATATAAATATCAAATTCAAAAGCACTCTGATCATAAAAAAAAAATCATCATGACCCCCCCCCCTTTACAAATACAGACATTTAGACATTGCAATACAATAAACCAAGGCCAAGTTGAAAGTAAATATATATTTTAATTGTCCATATAGTACTAAATCATCCATACACTTTGCTAATGTTATACAATGCTTTATTTACCACTATCTTTTACAATTTACAGTTTTAATTGCCCCAGCAATTTTCTTCAGAACTTTTATATCTCCTAACTTCAACTGTTAAATTAAAAAAAAAAGAATTTAGCAGGTGAAGTTAGGAGATATAAAAGTTCTGAAGAAGATTGCTGGAGCAATCAAAACTGTAAACTGTAAAAAAGGGTGTTAATAAAGCATTGTGTAACAGTAGTAAAGTGCATGCACGATTTATTATGTACATTTGGCAATGCAATAAAAAAGAGTATTTTAATTGTAATACTATGGTTTAACAATTTCTATCATCTATCATTAAATGTTGAATATCTAAAAAAATTTAAACTTTTTTAAATTTTTCAAATACAAACAACTGTTAATTGGTTAGTTGATTAGAGTATTGCTTTAAATTTTGATATTCAAGAATCTAAAGATATATGTTTGACTTCTGTGATAGCACTTTTATTGGTCAGGCCAGCAACACCTGAAGTAGAGTGGGGAATAATACCACTCAAAACATTGTATAACGTCTAAACTGTGTTGTCTTTGTGTGTTATTACTAACAGTTAATTATATTTGGAAAAGTTTAAATAAAGTTTAAAACTGTCTAGTCATTTAAAATTTAATAATAGTTGATGGAGATCGGAAGATTTTACGTCTGAAAATACCATCATTACAAACCTTCAGGAATTCATATATTTCAATGTTTTAGCTATTAACTAATATTAATTATTCCACTATATTATAATCCAAGTATGAACATTGCTAACCTAGAATAAAGACATAAAGTAGTTGATTAATTAAATATTATTTAAATAAGTTAATTTATGTATTTATTTTAATATAGCAGTATATACATAATGCTAAATTCAATAAATAAATACAAATACCAATTAAAGAAATTAATTAGCACATCTGCCTGCAGTTTAAATCTAGACTCAATGAAACTTTTTTCAATGAACTCAATGGAGACTCAATGAAGTTTTTCAGTTACAAATAAACTAAAGAATTTTTTTTAAATACTCATTTGTTTATCAGTGAATGAGTATATAATTATTCTTAGCTAAAAAGTAAAACAAAAATTTAAGAACTTAAAATTTAGATCCGGAGTTTTTCTTGTTATTAACTTTTTTCATATACACTTTAATGGGAAATTTTTTTTAAATAAAACTTCATTTTCCTGAAAGTTTCGACCCTCCAGCAGTCTTCATCAGAGCTATTCCAAACTTCCTCTACTTATGTTATGATATAGAGCTAAAATTGTGTATATATCATTTCCTTTTTTTATATAATTATAAAAATAAAGTAGATTTTTTTTTTAGAAAACATATAGTAAGCATTGCTTTTAAAGAAGTACTCTGCATTTGAAATGCATTAAAATTATATTTATTTTTAATATCTTCTTCACATAAAGACAATGTTATCATTGAATTTAATTTAATGAGAGCAGATTTAAAATCAGACTTTTAAGGTCCCTTTACTCATCCATTCTATCTTATACAACTGATACACATGACTGCATACATGCAAAAGAGATAAATGATCTTCAATATAGTATTTTGTGCTGAAACAGCACTCATCAGTTGGTCTGACTCATCATAATAATAGTATAAATATAATAATTAACTTTGCAAAAAATCTAAGTCCTACATTATTTACATTATTGGTGATGATTAAAAAATAAAATAAAAGATCCAAATATAGTAAGTCATGCAAAAATAAAACATAAATATAATCTAAAACAGAACAACTTTTGAAGGTCAACAGGAATAATAAAGAACGTAAATTATCCAATATTTAAAGGAAATTGTGAAACTGTTAGTAGTAATGTATTTATACTTTTTATACAAATCTCAATACAAATAAAACCAAAATATATCATAATTACATCAATAAAAACTTAGAAATGAGTTTGACCATTCTAATTGCAGGGTGGGGGATAAAAAGTTAGAAAGGTTAAAACAACACTAAATATATAATTTGAATGGAAAAAGTTATGCTTATAATTAAATATGATTTCACAAACATACACATTTATGATAACAAATAAGTACTGAAAAATCTTCAGTGAGCTATATGTAAATTAACTGTCTAGTAAACATAAAATGTAGAAGGAGACCATCTACATTTTAGTTTTGATTATATATAAACATACCATTTACTGATATATTTACACATAGAACATGATTTATGTGTATATTAACATAATTTCAAGACAACTATAAGATATTCTGAAATCACTGTGACTAATAAAAGAAAAAGTGAGCCTCCTATTTATCACCTTTTAATACTAAATTAATCTTTAGTTAATAGATATAAATATAATTTTATCATAGCCCCACTAAATAAAATAATGCAGATGTACTGAAAAAACCCAGCAAGCTATATGTAAACTAACTAGCAGTAAAAATAAAATGTAGAATAAGCCCACCTACACTTTAGCATTGATCATATATAAACATATATATCAGGAATTGGTCTGTTTATATACAATCAAAGCTAAACGGTAGATGGATATCATCTACATTTTATGTTTATTCATAGTTAGATTAAATGTAGCTTGCTGGGGGTTTGTCAGTACTTCTGCATTATTTTATTTAATTTTGATTATTAGAAAGTTATATTTAGATCATACTGAAAATGAATAGAAGGTTGATAATATAAAATGACCATAATGAAAGAGCTTTATATTAACTTGAATGTCTCAAAATTTAAGATAAAAAAGTGAAGAGGGTGAAAGAAAGAGCAAACAATAATGTTGAGCCTTTACAAAGCTAATATCTCAACCTACAAGGTAGCAAGGGCTATTCGTGATCCATCACTACATATTTATTATTCACATATACAAAAGTCATTCCTCTATCCACTATTTTAGATTATATTCAATACCTGATAAAGTTCTGCATATATCTAATAATAAACAAGTTTAAGTAAAGTACAATAAATTACAAAGCAAAAAAAAAAAAAAAGACTGAAATAAAAACCGTTTTAAAACCACTATTTTATTCAAATCAATAAAAATGCGTATCAGAATTATTCTTAAATAGACACATCAAGCAATTTGAATGATTAGTTCAGACTGCAAAAATTAAAAATTCGGATAGTGAATAAAAAAATCAAGATGTTGATATTTAGAAAATTTAGAATAAGAATGAACGCAATTTCAATATAAATAAGCATTTGCCTTTTCAGATTTCTTAAATAGTTTTCTTTGTACAATAAGAAATCACAAATCAAATAAATATGTTTTAAAAAGATCATTATTAACGTAAGTAAAAACATGTTGGTGACTAAACACAATGCTGACTGCAACAAAGAGTTCCTGAAAAAAAGATTTGCAAATCACATTTCTTCCCTCTAAGAGTAATAAGATAATTATCTTAAATCATCAGCTGATAGATTTTACGATATCAAAAATAAAATGTTGCTTTAAAGTCTCAAATTAAAACTGAAAGTCTGTTATTTAGTCATTTGGTTAAAAAAATGAATTTGTTTTATTTAATCATTTGTATCTTTTTCTACTATGTGGATATATATATAAAGTATTATAAGGCAATATTCATAAGTATTTAATACATGTAGTCATATATAGAAAATTGGCTATGGAAAGGAGTTTATTGCTAATTGAAAGGAGGTCCTTTGATTCTGCTTTGAGGCTTTAAAAAACAAGTAGGGCAAATTCCTAATGTTCATTCCATACATTCTTGCAGATGTTATCGCTATATAATTATTTATTGATATGAACATGGATGGGCTAATCATCATCACACACCAACACAAGTAACCCTATAGTCTTTCTACTCAGTTGCGTGATAGAATGGAAATATCAGTTAAGTTTTTTTGAAAGCAAAATGAATATATGTGTGAATAAGCTTTTTTTTTTTAAAAAAGATATTTACAATAACAACAGCAAAATTAAATTATATCTCTTATTTCCAAGAGATTGCAAAGTTGTCTGATTTAGCTAATTACAATTGTAAATCACTTTCAGTTGAAGGATGATTGGACAAACTGGAAAAAGTTGTCTAATAATGGGACACTGTTGGACTTTGTGAAGAGACAATTGATTTGATAAATGGGCATGTACTTTACAACCTATGCACAAGTAATAAAAGAATAAGCTGAGTGGGATTCATTTTTAAATAAAAAGTGAAACTCAATGGAAGATATCAAATGCAGATAATCCCCCAATAAGTTCTCATTGTGATGAAGAGGTTAAGATATTATATTGTGCCAGTTCAAATACATTTTGAAATAAAGCTTTTCATTTACCCATTAATGTAGCTATATTTAAAAAAAAGGAAAGCAGAAAGGCTAGATGTAGTAAAATTAATGGGGGGATGAATCTTCAAACTCCAATATTGAGATTGATAGTGAAGTTCACCAGAATGGGAATAAGGTTTTTAAAAATAATATTTATAGGGTAGGTTAGTGGACCACCCATAGAGTCATTAAACACTCTAGAATGACTGTAATCTTAATTTAATGCTGGAAAGAGTAAGTTGGCTATAATTTGCAGCATCTTAAACATTGATTGTTTATATTTGGTGACATTTATTATTTAACATAAATATTTCAAAAATCATAAAAAAGCTTTAATAGTCCCACTTCTTTATAGAACACCAAGAGATACATAAGAAAATTTTCAAAGCATTCCAAATGAGGATACTTAGACTAGTAAAGAAATAGCTGGGGAAAGAAATGCTTCATACTTGAATGGATAATAAATAAAGCCAATTCTCAATGATGATCTGAAATTGTTTAAATAATTATCAATTTTAGGAAAAATATGCATGCATTGGGATGAGAAATAGGCAGCTTTTGTACTCTGAGGATTTGTTTAGTTGTGTCATTTTTTGCTAGTGATGGGATAAGGATTTTGACATTGACTTGAAAGATTGATGTTATGATACTCCATGTTGAGTTTTATCTCTACATCGCATAAACTCTTTCATATAATTTTACATTTTTTTAAGTATTATTACTTATTTGTTTTTAAGTCTCTAATCATAAGACCAAGTCATTTCATAGATCCAAATATATTGCAAAGATAGACTAGCCTCCAAGACTTAAAGAAGCATGGCTCAAGTGTGCAATGGATCATTAACTTTGGTTCTCCCTATATGTATCCTCCTCTAAGTCTCTGAGATTAATGATTGAGCAAGGGTGATATATTGATATGTATTTTTAGTGTTATTTGAGTTATTGTTTCCTATTGGGTTTAGATTGAAATAACTCTAATGATATTTATGACTGCATTGTGTATTTTAAGATCAGTGATTGGTCCATATACATTTTAGAATTATAGATTGATTCATTCTCTTGATAGACAAATGCTGGCTTGATTTCCCAAGAAAAAAAGATTTATGAAGAGAAATAATTTTTTTTGTTATTATTATGCTAAGATATATATAATACAACATTAATGGGTAATGTACACTCACAACAAGGGATAAATAAGGCAATGAGAAATGAAAATGTGTGCTCACAATTTAATTATTTCATTTTTTTGGCCATGAAGATATGTACCACTTCAGACACCTTTTTGAAATAAAACTAGTCTGACTTTACAAACTTTTTACCCACACATTAATTATAGATGTATTAAAAAGAAAGAAGAATGAAATATTATAAGCAAAAATACCCAGGATGAAATTATGTTGCTTTTTTTTCTAAAAGTTGCAAACTATTTGTTTTTTTTATTCTTGTTTAAAAACAGTAAAAGATGGGTGTTTTTTTTTTTTTTGTGTTATAAAAAAAAAGAATGTATTTTTTTTGTTCAAATTAATTTTTAATAATAAATAAAAGTTCCTGGATCTATCATGTGTAGTAACTTGGAATTGAATTCATAGAAAATTTTTTTTTAAGAGACACCAGTGTTTTTTAATTTTGGTGTTTAGAAAGAAAGCTTTGAGAAACCAGTAAAAATTCTGATTAACAGCTTCCCAGATAATTAAGATGATTAAAATGACAGAATTAACTTGTGAATTATTAACACGGCTAATATAAAACCATTCAGTAACTGGAAATCACATGATGATAGTGGGAAAAGTATTTGATTAGTGCACTAGGCAAAATCTGGAATTATATAGTTTCCTGCAGATGCTAATTTTAAAAGTGTCTCTTTCTAGCATGCACCAAACACTGAGGTATCTAGAAGTAACACTGCCTATTATTTTTCACATAATTGTTATAAGCCTGTTCATGACAAATGCATAAACAGTCATATTCTATTCAGAGAATGATTCAAATGAGTACATCTAATGGCTGAATGTTTTTATGCCAGTGTAATTCCTGACCATTGCACAAACTATACTTTTGCTAATTTAATGTCTCAATGTGAGGTTTGATATATAAATTCTGATGATCTTTATTCCCTTATGTTAATTTGGTATTCAACATGGAACCAAATCTAGAAGATTACATACATAAACTGAAATATAAATTTAATAAATGATTAATACGATGTATAACTATTTTAAACAGATCTCTTGACTTATAAAACTTGTATAAGATACAGTGGCTAATGAACTGATTTTTTAAGAAGTAAAAAGTCATTTGCAATATCAATAATACTAATATTGACAAAGTAGATGATCATAATGATAACAATATATATATATATATTGAAGCAGTCAATCTTAGCTTAAGATTGAGCTTTATGGGTCTATCTACTAACCTGTGTTTAAACCTATATCCCATCCTGCTCCTTTTGTCATGTATATATATATTTTATGTATATACTTGAGATGCATGCCTAAGTTATAAAATTTTAATGTTTCAATAACATTTTTTAAAATTATTAATTCTTTTTTATTAATTATTAGTTCTTTTTTATTAAAGTACATAGATGCAGCTCAAATATATATATAGGAACAAACATACTAACAAAACATTGATTTTTAAAAATATTTTATTAAATGTCATTTTTAAAACTTTTTCTTTTTAAATTGTTTTTCCTATTAAAATGTATATTTTATAAAATCCAAGATGAAAGATGCAACCATTAATTGTCCAAAAATAATTAAAGGGTTG
Organism: Epiperipatus broadwayi; assembly: GCA_028023455.1. Classification (NCBI taxonomy): domain Eukaryota; kingdom Metazoa; phylum Onychophora; class Udeonychophora; order Euonychophora; family Peripatidae; genus Epiperipatus; species Epiperipatus broadwayi. The sequence goes on along the minus strand of JAQFVV010006369.1, from coordinate 2,640,961 downwards.
GAAACGTTATTGTTTTAATCTGGGGAAGGTATTTTTAATTAAAGTTTTTACTTAAAATAAAATGGGGATTAAGATTAAAGATTTTTTTATGTTATAAACATTTTTGTCAAATCTATTTCTAATCTGGAAATAGATTTGAATTTATTTTTGGACATTATCTTATTGTTGCATCTTCAAAAACAATGGATAAAGAAAAAGAAAGAATGTTTTAAGATCAGAGATTAGATTTTAAGCTAAAGCTAAGTACTTAAAAGAAATACCTGGGCAGGAGTATAAAATGGGCCAATTTTTATTACCAACAGATTAGCTATTACTGAGAGAACCGTGTTGTCATCAATACTCCATGCAGCTTTGAAATTTAAGATAATGATAGAGTAGATACCAATCACCTTTCTGACCCTTATGGGTCATTTTCCTGCTAAAGTACCATCTAAGTGCTGCACTGAAATGAAGAAAAGCCTAAAAAAGAACTTTGGAGTGCTTATCAGAAGTTGTCTGTCACCAAGAAGAATTCACTTGGATCCATTAAATGCCATACTTTGAAAAATGGACTCTTAAAATGGTGCAAGGTAAATTATTTCAAACTGCCACCATTGAAACTAAATTTAGCTTGCCAAACTAGTCTCAAACTCTTCTATTAATTCCTCCTAATGTATAATTTAACTTTGTAACTTTTTTAATAGGTAAATTGCTCTCAAGTAATTTCTATAAATTTAATTCTCTCACATATGCTCTAACTCTTTAAATGTTGGTGCAGTCATTTCTTTATATGATTTTATATATCTATTTTAGTTAACATTATTATGCCAATCTCAAACAATCTGATGAGTTGAATTTCTAAAATCTTTTCTTTTTTCTTTTTAAGTAAACCTTCACGAATTAAGGCTATTAATGTTCCCTTAAAATATAATGTACACCTGGGTCTCATTTTACATGATAGATAGGTTCCTCAGAAAACACTTGCAAACAAAATCATGCAAAAATAGATGTAACTTGCCTTGAAAAAGTGGGGATACGGACTGTGATTTTTCAAAACTCACGTAAAAGCAAAGCACCAACGTAAAATTTACTTTAAAATTCATGCAAAAAAAAAATAAGGAAATAAAATATGACTAATAAAAAATTTCAAATTTGAAAAAAATTGATACAAGACAAACTTTTTTAACTATAATATTTAATTTTATTCAAAACAATATATTTTTATGCATAATTTACAGTAATTTATATTTTTTTATACTCGTTTTAATTATTATCGCTATTTGCCGGTAAACAGGTACGTTTGCAAACTGATAAAAAATCAGATTCTTCACAAGATAAAATACAACTAGCGCCAACGTCACTCTCATGTTATGTTAATTAATGGTTTTCTGGTGACAACATAATTAGTAATTAATCTAACAACTAAAAATTAAATTCTTATTTTTGTCTTTAATTTTCAATTTTAATTGTGCCCACTGCTATTACTCATCTTTTAAAAATAAACTTATGAACACTAAATGATTAATAATTGATTAAACATTCTTTTTTAAAAAGCAAAAACAATGTGATTTAAAATGCAAAATTAACACACACAATGTTTGAACAAATTTACATTATAATCTTGTAAAATTTAATGTGTGTATACATAAAATATGGAAATCATGATTTTAATTTCATTATTGCATCAAATCTTACTATTATACAGCACTGAAAATATTGAAATTACTCAGTTGAAAGTTGAATTTCAATAATGTGCTATTACTTTCAATATAACGTGAGTGTGCAAAATTTATTATTTAAAGTAATAGCGCAATATCGGAGTTCGACTTCCGGTGAAACACAAATCACGTAACTTCAAAATCTTGTTAAATAAGTCCACGTAAAAAGAGACCCAGGTGTATTGTTAATTAATACACTTGCCAGATTGTTTTATGAGTCAACATTTTTTTATGTTTTAGTATAAAAATTTGTTTATTTAATTCTGGACTCTACCCACGGAGAATCCAGAACTCAAGCTAATTAATGCTCTGAAACCTTATTTATTTTATAAATGTTATTATTCAATTCTGAAAGGGTGACTTATTGTTTTCTATATATAACTGCTAGTTTTTTTTCATACTCTTAAAATATATGCTTAAATATTCCAGTTATTATAAAATCAACGAAGGTGGGATTGATTTATTTTAAATAGCAGAAAAATTAGGGGGTCAAATCTTAATATATATTTTATTAAATGAAATCTTCCCTATATATATATATATATATATATAGCAGAATAGTGTATTATTTGTCTAAATTATGGCATTCAAATAAGGGGCATCTATTTTAAAGCTGTAAATCTTATTCAATGTCATTAGTGACATTTATCCATACTGCGTTACTGACATTCAGCCTATCTTCATGAATTATATATATATATTATGTGCTTCTAATCTAATCTGGGGGTTGCAATAAGATTGAACCCATAGATTTCTCATTATGTCCTGTCCCATGGGGACTTATTCCATATAAAAAGGCCTCTGATGGTGATTCCCATGAGTCTAGCACATGCTATTCATATCTACTTCTTCATAGAAAAAGACCTCTCACATTGGTTATACCAGTAAAAGTCTGGGCCACACCATGCCTATCGACTTTTCTCTAAGTACTGCCCTAGAAAAGGGGGTGTTAGATTTCATTTTTCATCCAGAAGCATGACCTTATCTTTGATTTCTCTGCCTAGGTCGGTACTGCTTCTTATTCATATTATTATTTCTTTTGCTTATAACCTAATTTTAGTGCTGTAATAATATTGAAATTGTGCTCTGCTCAATATATATAAATGTCAAATAGTACAACTAGATTAATAACTAATATTATTTTAGTTTTATTATACAATCCCACCATTGTAATTTATTTCTTGATTTAAAAGTATTTGCCTTGGGGAAAACAAAGCATTCTTCTTACCAGCACTAATTAAAAGATGTTTCATTAAATATTTTGTCATATAATCAAATGTTTTCAAATGTATTTTATTTATTTTCATAACCGTAATGGCGTGAAAATAGTTTATATTATATCTGTAATGAATCTCGGAACCTTCCCGAAATAATGTTAGTCATCATGTTTCAGAACCGTATATAAAAGTATTAATAGCAATTTTATGTAAATTCTTTCTAATAATCGATTGGTATCTTAATATTGGACTCACCAAAGATGTGTGTTTATTTATAGTATATGTTATTTAACTAATAAAAGAGTATATGAGAAATAATAGCATGAATGACATTATGTAATTATATACCGTTTGGTAGACTGCTTGCTCATTAACACAAATACTAATGTAGGCCATTAATTTATAAATGTATGTAAATAATTTGTCATTATATTAAACTAATTTTTATTATCCAACTTGTCTGAGTAGTTCGAATTTCTCTTTTCTCCACTTCCAAATGTACAGCCATACATATACATATTTTAGTTAAGTCATAGTTAATTGATGTCTCATTGCCTTCTCTGCTCTGCTAGTGGGCCAGATTTAAATTTAAATCTCATGTGCCATCATTGTTATGTTATCCATTAGGTGTTTGATCTGGAACTTAGAGATTGGGTTCAAATCCAGGGTGGTCCTTGACCTAAATTCGGGCTTGACTGGGTTTGAAGTACATTTTGTGAGTTCCAGCTCATGTTAGATGGATAAACATGTTTTGACCAGTACAATATACATAACAATGTGGAAGGAACTATTCTTTATTAATGTGCTAGAACTGACAACCACTCTCTTCTGTCAATAATTGTTTTAAAACCATAAGAGTGAGGGTTATTTCTAGCACATGTGTAAAGAATTGTTCCTTCTACAATGCTAATGACTTTTACAATATTTATATAATCCTTTGTCTTAGTGGAAAACATTTGAATTAAATTCTTGCAATAATAAATAGTTATACTGATCTTTCCATCATGGCATTGCTTAATTAATTCAAAAATATTCATAATACTCTGTGCAACAAATGAATTATGCGCAAATGCTGTTTATCTTATATATAGAAAAGTGATAAAGATAAATTAATAAGAACTTATTCAAAAATGTAGCTCCTATTGTTTTAAATATATATATATCTAAAAAAAACACCCACCAATATGAAATATGTGTCAAAAATCTCTCAATTTTTTGCATTTTGTTATTGTGTTTATTTTAAAAATTTTGATTTTTCTGTTTAATAAAAGATACAAATATTTTATTTGTTTATATTTTTGTTACTTTTTAAATTTTTATATTATGAGACATTATTATGTTAAAGGTATTATATATATATATAATTTCCATTCAATTATTTTTTTCACACAGCATATAACTTTATTCAAATGTATGGATTATAAGCTTTATTAACAAATATTTTCCAAACAAATATATACAATTGCTTATTATATTCTAAACATCAAAGCTTGTAGAAAACATTTGTAGAAAACAGTATTCAAATATTTTATAAAATAAAAAAATAATTGACTTAAATTTTAAATAAAGAAGTTGTTACATTGTTAATTACAATGCTGGAAAAGTTATATTGTTTGAAATAGTTTAAAGTGTTAGATTTGATATTAGATTATTAACTTGCAAAGGTTTTAGAAGTGACTAAAAATTAACTATCTCTTGTAAAGTTTAATGCTTACCCACATTGAAATTTGCTCTGAATTATATCATTGGCCATATTTGCTATCTTTATGAGAATCAAGTAAACAATTATTAATGGTTATTTTTTATTGGCTAGAAAATGTTATAAAGGGGAAGTCTCACTGATATTAACATCATTTGGAAAGGCTATCATTTCTTTGTTCTCATACTCTTAACTGAAAATATGAAACAATGCAAAACTCTCCATACAGTAGTGCCACCCTGTGCCAACTAGAGTAATCAATGGATGCCAGAAAGCTTGTCTGGGGATATTGGATGAGTAGGCACTAGATAGGGATTTTATGCACAAGCCTTCTGGCATCCATTGATTACTCTGGTTGGCACAGGGTGGCACTACTATATGGAGAGTTTTGCCTTGTTTAATAACAATTATGTGCTAGTATGAGACAGTGATCATGTGAACTTCAAATATGCTAGTTCTTCAAAATATCAATTTTATGCTTTTTTTTTTTTCAAAATTATAAAGATGATTTAAAATGTAAATGTAGTATATTACATTCAGCACATTTCTATTTGTTACTATTTAAATTCATCACAAGTTTAATGCAAATTTTATTAAGTCTTATTAACCATTGAAAACTTATTTGCAGAGTATTATTACAAAATTATGATTTAGCAGAACAACCCAATATTAGATTATCATTTTTTATATAATAAAACTACAAAATGAAATGTAAAAAAAAAAATCTGATAACTAAAATCATTCTTAAAATCTGCAGAGAAACAGAGAAGAAACAATACTAATCCAATTGATCAAAAGAATTGAGAAACTTTCATTCATTAAGAATATCACATACACATTTGCAATTTTTCTTTAAAAGACTGTTGGAAATGTCTTTGCTTTGCTATGAAATACTTTTAGTGTAAATAACTAGTTTGGCTGTGAGACAATTACCTAAAAATATTCTAAGCTATGTTTCAAATAATGTTCATTGTATTTTTGTGTAAATAAAAAAGTAATAAGCTATAATTGTATTTTATTGCTCCAAAAAAGATTGCCACATGGTTGAAACTGCCAAACATATTAATAAAAAGCATAAGAAATAGTAAGACATTATAGTTTAGAACTCTGAAAATAACTATTAGATATTTAAAACTATGATTCATCATTGTGAAAAGTGTCAAGAAGATAATTTTTTAGAAATTTATTCTAAGCTTACTTGGAAATTATCTGCTATTTAAAAACAATTCAAAAGTGTGCCAGAATTCAAACTCCAGGTTATGGACATCTCAGGATGTGCAAAACATCTTACTACAAGGTTTGATATCTTTAATATCTATAAAATTATTTATGGAGTAACTTTATATATATATTGAATGTAATTAACCTGACTTTTTTCCTTTCACTCTTAGCCTAGACTGCTGTTCAGAATAAAGTACTTTCTAATTAAGTAATTATAAATGGATAACTTCATATATTTCCATACATTATTCTAAATGAACTTTTTTTTCTAATATATGAAATTACATCTATTTATACATTGATAATATCATAAATAATTTCAAAAATTATATGACAGGATATTTATAAATATGCATTTCACATGATATCTAAATTACATGATAATAATAGTAACATCATATGTCCACCAATATAATTAACCATGTGTTTTCAAGAACAAGTAAAATTCATCCCTTTCCAAAATAATATTGCAAGTTTGAGAAATCAATGGCTATTGTGGCGTAAAGTTCCCATTTTCTAAATATACAATCTATATAGTTATGCAAGTGACTTAGTTTGGGTTTTAAACCTCTGAATTTTTAAAATTTCAGGTTATTAACTTGAAGTATACAAGGGAATAAAAGATGGCTGCTGAATGTATAAGGGCCTTAATTTCATCTTTGAATCCTAGTCTTTACTGAGAAAGGAAATACCCATAAACTAGTCAATCTGTATATGGTATTTCATGACCCTATACTTTTGAGTATCCATTAATCACCTGAGTTTATAGTAGATAGCTTTAGGGTAGAGTGAAGATATTCTCCATTGAATAATTATTGTCAAATTATGTTACAATAACTATTATATTTTGAATAATAACAATAACACTAATAACAGTACTAATTATAATAAAATCAAAATATAACTCATGATCATGACATATGGTACTGCTATTTTATAAGCTGAAGTTTGAATCCAATTCAAATAAATCTTGAAATTGTTTCAGTCAATGAGCAAAGATATCATTTATATTTAGTTAACTATAGTTTACCATGCTAGATATTTCTTCATTATTGGTCAGTAAGTGGGTTTATGGCTGTTCTTAGGTTAATCTCAGATAGTCAGTTGAATTTTGATTCACTAATTGTAAAACCAAAAAAATCATTTGTGATTTAATGCAATCTCAAGTAATGGTTATCATGTGTGTGTGCATCACAATCATACAAATACTGACTTTATAGTTTAAATTTATCCATATAAATTAATTTCCCTTCCTGAAGCAATAATGAATATATTCTTTCTAACAATAGACTGTAGCATAATTCTAATGCATATACTTAAAAATAAGCTAGGATTTCAGGCTAATTTATATATTGTTTTTTATGTAAGATTCTTCTTAGAAGGCATGTTGGTATTATTTGGCATTATGATGCAAGTATATTACAGATGGTTTTCTTAGCGCTTGCATATTTTTCTGGTAAATATTAAGCTTCTGTTTGGAGAAGTAGACAAACTAAACTTCTAGATACTCAATTAGATATTACCATGGAAAAAATTACTTGTACATTCAATTCTATTCATTTTAGTAGCTTTCTGTTCTTATATATTTCTCCATTAGGTACTAGAAGAAAAATAAATTGCCTCACATAAAATTTATAAGGAGCTGTTAGGTGGATCAAACTACCCAACAATCCAATTTATAATTTCATCTTCTAAAACAAGTTTTCAAATCAGGATGTCACTTGTGGATGTTTAGTCAGGAAATTTTTCATATAATCATAAAATTATGACGTGAAAAATGGACTGTATAAACATTTCCAAACAACTTTTTTGGAGATCAACTTAAAAGCCAGATGGATTTAGATTTTGTAGACATTTTTAGATCTCAATAATAGGTTGAAAATATCTTATGGTCATTTGATTTGTATGGTTTATAAATGAAACTTATCCACTGCTCTTTGTCGATATGATCAGATACAAACTATAAATCTCATAACTAATTACTGTCAAATTGATTGGTGAATCCAGTGAATCTAACTTATGAAATTTTGTTAATAGTTGATTTTTCTAATTTAAAAACAATTTATATGTCAAGCGTTGTTAGCCGAGTTGTTATCGCAGCTGCCTTGCAAGTAAGTAGTTGGTTGCAGACGGTTGTGGGTTCGCGTCCCGGCCGATGCTATGACATATGAAAAAAAAAAAAAACAATTTATATGTTAAATAAATAATCAAATATGGACTCTTGATTATCATCAGTTATTGTAGCTTATCTTAACATTATATGTTTTATTCTATTGTTTCCATAGTTATAGGTACATCGTAAACTTCAATGAATTATTTATACAATTAAGGTACATAGAAAATAAAGCGCAATATTTTGTTTGTTTTGAAATTTTCTTTTCTGTAAATACAAAATCCAATATATTATAGAAGAAAAATATTTACAAATGTGATTTAAATATTTTTTATTTATAACAGATAAGTTAAATAAAATTAACTTTTACTTTTCTCCTTCTTTATCCTAAATGAGTATTCCAATAAATAGAGTGTTAATCCGACCCAGATGTCAGACTATCAGCGTCTAGATGTATTGAATTTGGAAGCAAACACTTCCAAAATAAATCAATATAATACAATTGTTTTAGGAGATGGCAATGAGTTGATGTTAAAAAGGTCGATTAAAAGCCAATATTTTTTTTATGATTTTACATTAAAGTATTAAATTAAAAATTATTTGTATAACTAACAAAAATAATAAACAATTATCGTGATAAATAATACATTTTACATTAAATAAATTATTAATCCAATTCTTCAGACTTTTTATGTATATATAATAAACAATAGTTGTCGGAAGATGATTTTTCTATGTTTCCAAGATTTTAAACTTTTTTTTTATTGATCGCAATCGAATAAATGTAAAGTCTCAAACAGAGTAAATAATGAATAACGGAAATTGATTAATAGTATTTAATGAATTTGTATTGAAACGATAACTTTCCAAGCCCCTATCGTTTCACCATCAAACCTAATGACACTCTCATCTGTGCTAAGTTCGAATCTATTTAAATGTTAATAAATTTAAAATTCGTTCATGTCTGTATAAACAGTATTATATATTTGCGTGCGAACCAACGCTATAATTAGATAGGATTAGTAAAATTATAGCGTACTAAATTTATTTAATATTTCTAAAAATGGTTATTATATTATTTAAGTTAAGAGTAAATTATTAATTTTGTTGTTTAATATTGTAATTTCGTATGTGGATATATAATCTGTGCTATATAGAAGAAAGACATGATTTAAAATATATAAAAGCCAGTATCTAAAAATAATATTAAATGTCTTTAAAAATTGTTAAAAGATTTCTTGTTTTAAATATATTTCAGGGAAAAGTTTCTCGAAAATATATTTAAAAACTATATCAAAATGTTTGTAAATTATTTTAATAAATATGTTAAAAATGTTTTCGTTTTAAAAAAATGTTAAAAGGTTGTTTTTAAATAGAAAGAGTTTCTATTATATGTAAGATTAAAAATAAAAGCTGGTCAAGTAATTAAAAGATTTTTGATTGTAAACAAGTGTCATTAACGACCACACCTGGAATTCGTAAAAAGTAAAACTAGTTCAAAATTTACTAATTAAAATCTCCTTAGATAAGATTAAGTTATTTTAAAATCTAAATTGGACAATTGTTTGCAACGAAAAATCTTAATTATAATAATAGCTTATGGAATGTTTCTAACGTAAATTATCTAAGATCTGGATTATAAATTGAAAAATATTTAATTAAATTCCTGAGTTTAGTGAGACTTGAGGCGAGAGATTCCGATAAGGAAAAGATATAAATACTCTGTATTTTTAACAAGTAGAGAGCCATATTGTTGAGAAAGACAGCCATATTGTTAGTGAGAATTGCAGCCAGTCTTCACAATTGTTAAAGTTTAACATGTCCGGCTAAAAGCGGGCATCTTGTTGCTCTTACTCCGCGGGAGAACGGGGTTTCTCTCATCGAAATGCCTAAACCACCATCATGCCGATAGAAGAGACGGGCCTAACATAATGGGAAAGATGATGCCACCCAGTCAAACTAAACCAAACCAACAGCCAATAACTTGCAGTCCAGATAAATCATACCGGTACCGTTTTATTTTTCAAACCGCAGAGCTCTGTGTAATTCTATGTAATTCTTTATGTAAATATATCTATATAAGTTAGCTAACTTTCTTTTTAAAATAATGATAAAGCTAAAATGTAATCAAAACTTAAAATCCATTTAATATTTTAAATATGTCACTTGCTATCAAAATTTAATGTGTTAAAGTTTAAATAATCTGACTTATTTATATTTTCCTTTCATTTAAAGTATTTTATAAGTGTCTAATTTAAAGTTATATCACTGCGGTTGTGTCTATATTTCTTTGCTTATTTTAAATGCTTATTATATTTTATATGCCAAAATTTCGAAACAGTGAGCACTTAATTTCATGTATGTTTTAAGAAAATATTATTTGAAAATCTTCGCGTAATTTATTTATAGCATCAACTTTCTGTGCTGTTTCGAAATCCTATTTTTTTTTTATTATTTAAATGATTTAATATGTGAAATGTGGCTCTTTTATAATCAACCAGTTAAAAACTTAACCTTATAGTTTTATTTAGAATTAAATTTAGCCTTGATCATATTTATAAGTATATTTGACATTTAAATTCTTAAGTCCATAGAAATATACTTTTCCTCCTTAAATATTTATTATCTATAAGTAACTTAATAGATCGAACATGTCAAAGTACAGATGTAGTAATATCCCCTTTTGTAGCATAGACATTTATTACCAGGCTACACAAGAGTTGGTCCCAATTTGATAGAGCTAATATGCTATTAACTCGTATTTCATAGTATGAAATATACTATTCTTTGCTTGGCGGATGTGATAGTATTTTATAAAATTATTCTCGTTTTGCTGCTATACGTAATATACGTATTTTAAGATGGAGCCACGGCATTTCCAGCACATCTTCTCTTATAGGGTAGAGCAGTAGCGAAGCCTGAGCCGAGGCCAGGTTAGCATGTAAGTCCCCCGCCATTCCTGAACACAAATGTTCCTTTTCACGCAGCATTGCAATCGGTTACAGGGTACCGGCGTTTGTCGCAAGAACCCTGAAGTTATTTCATCCATCCGCAGAGCGACTTTTCCTATTATTGTTTACCTGTGCCATAGCGCATTGGTAACATCTTATGCAGCCAACTCTCCCACCTTAACATAACGCTTTCAGCATTCTGAAATTTTCTCTCGAAAGCCATGTTCGATCGATCATTACTTGAGCTGGTTTATGCGCTCATTATTAAATTATATTGTATATTTTAGTAAATGAATTCATGATCAAAGTTTAATATAATTATTTATATACCAGCCACAAATGTAATAGGATTTGGCTTATCGAGATTTATAGACATAATGTAGTGATTAATTATGTATCAATTGTAAACAATACAGAAGATGGACATATGTTAAACCCCTCTATGAAATTTAATGGTTACTTATGTAAAGTGATTTTGAATTGTATATAAAAAGAGAATGTGTTCTCTTATCCACCCAATGTTTGTACATTCGACGCTGAAATGTGTAAAACTTATCAATTTCATGCCAATTGTAAATAAATATATAATTAATTTAATGTATTTCATTCTCTGTTTCGTTATTGATCTAATTCAATCCAATTCTAATTACTATTTATAGTCTATATATGTGAAAACTATGCATTAAGTTAAATTAAATTTAGTGATATTTTAGTCAATTAAGAACCCTTCTTTTATTCATCAGAGTCTTATTGCTTCTCCGTGACCTATGTCGGCCATGTGGAAAGAGGTATACTATGTGTAATTTCAAGGTAGTCATTCATAGGGTCTTGAGTCTTGGAATCCTGGCTTACGAGTTGAAGTGCGGTCGGACTCGGGATGTTACAGTCCTAGTCTGGTCAGCTTCGGTCTCTTTTGCTTGGATTCTGAATTCTGTTACGCGAATGTACAAACTTGACTGTTACAGTATATAGAATAAAATTATACATTTCTAACGTTTCACTTCAAAGAAGTGCATATACTTGGCAAAATTATTTATTTTGGTTAGTTTAGTAATTTTTATCGAATTTTTGTAATACTTGTTACAAATGTTTCACAAAATTATAAAAAGATTGTCAAGAGAATAAAGCAATTGTTTCAAAGTTAGGGTGGATTAACTGAGAAGCAGTACTCCAATGAATTGCAATGTGTGAACTTTATAATGCAAATAAGTTATCGTTTACATTTTTGAATGAACAACTTAATACGCACAGGCAGGCATTGCATTTGATAAATCTGTTTTTGCAGTTTGTATATATATTTGCTTTAAAATATAGAAATAGCTTTAATAATTATTATTTTTAATTTTTATTAGATATCTTGATCATCGATTAAAATTTATTCAAAATAATAGAAAAATAATCGAATATTTTTATTGTTCTGCAGTTAGGACCCTACATTCCAAAGTCTAACATTCAATCACTGTGCTTAACTGCATAAGACATTCAAAATAATTATTTACGACCATAATAGGACAAATTGGATAAATTTATTAAATGAAATAATGATTCAATACTTTTTATTATTATTAAATACTGTAATAAGTAATGAAAGTCCATTGCCTTTAAAAAGAATGTTCAGCACCGAAAATACGTTAAGATTATAATCAATGTTTTTAACAACTAATTGCATATAATATATTACATGTATCTGTAATCTGTAGTATTAATAAAAAATGTGTTTTTTCACATTTTTATTGTTAGTTTTATACATATGTTATTGGTTTTAATATCTTCAAAATATATTTATAATGAAAACTGTTTGTGCTTATGAAAAAATTAAAAACTAGTAGACTAAATTTTGAATTAAAAATATAATAAAAAAAGTGTGTATTTTCATTTCTTCTATGCAACACAAGAAGCAGAGAAGAAATTAGAAAGAGAAAAACTACATAGAAAAAAGATAAAGAAAAGAAGAAGAAAGAGGAGAAAGCAGAATAAATGAAAGAAGGAAAACTAAACATAGAAATGAAAAAAAGAAGATAAAAAGAAATACATTCTAGGCTGAATTTTATTACTTTGTTTGCCTGTATGTCAATTTTTAAAAATAATTCTAAGAGAGTAGTTGTTTAATAAGAAGAAGAAAATTCTGAAGACAATGGATTATAATGCGAAGTTCAGAAAAACATATGAAGCTGGATATATTTGTGTCATAATATCTGGGAATCACATTAAGATAAAACAAACAATAGTCTAAATATCCATATTAAATGCTACAGTTTAGGATAAAGAAAATATTTTGAATTTTTTAAGTTTATAATTTTTATTTAAAATTACTAAAATTATTGCAGCAAAATTTCCCAAATTAAATTTAGGCATAAATTATAATATATTTATCCATTTGTCCATCATTTAATCTATTTATCTATCTATCTGCCTACATACCTATCTATCTTTCTAACTATCTATCTGCCTATCTATATAACTATCTATTATTCTATTTATCCATTGACCCATCCACTTATTCATTTATCTAACTATCTATCTATTCTTTTGATTTTTTATCCATCTGTCTATTATCTATAAGTCAATCTGTCTATCTATCTATCTATCTATCTGTCTGTCTGTCCGTCCGTCTGTCCGTCCATCCATCCATCCATTCACCCACCCATCCATCCATCCATCCATCCATCTATCGATCTATCTATCAATCTATCTATTTTAATTTTTAAGGCAATAATATTAAAAATATTGGCACATATTTATTTTACTTAAAATATACCCAAGTTTAATACATTATTTTACTATAGAAAGAAATGAGGATGGAAGGTATTTGTAATGTAAATCATATTTTTTTAAAAATTCTATAATATCAAAAATAGAAATAAATATTATACATTATGTTTTTAATCCATATAAATTTATAATAAATTAATATAAATATTAATATACAACAGCAATTATAAATATATATATATATATATTTATAATATAGAAAAAAAAAGCTTTTTCAGCACATAATGTTATGCCTGCTTCAATTGCTAAATGTTATTTATTTTAATTATTAATATATTACTGCACATAGAGTGACATCTTTTGTTTATGATAGAAAAAAAAATGTAAATAAAAATAAAATTATAATACAATAATACAAATTCGAAATTTAATAAAGGCTGATATAAATGAATTATATATAAAAAATTTTTTTTTCTTATAGATAAAAACATATTTTATACAACTTTATATGTACTATCTTATAGAATTTTCCATTCATTTTTAATGGACCAGTTAACAATTAAATTTACTAAAATTTTATTAAAGAAAATATACTAAAAAAAATCATATAAATTCACAAGCATGAAAATAAAATATGGAAGTTATTAAAATTTTAAAATATAAAAATGATAAATAAATACAATACAAATAAAAATATAGCCAATTTATAAAGAAAGTTTATTGAATTATATAAATTTATAAATATATCTCCAAAAATATTAAAAATATACTTTATAATTAAGTATTTAGTTTTATAGCACTTTCATAAATAATTTATCTTGTGTTGGGAGTGAAAGTATTCATTTATTATTAACACTCATAAAAAGTGCATGCACAATAGCTTGAGAAGGCTGATCTTTAATATACACCTGGGTCTCGTTTTACGCGATAGATAGGTTCCTCAGAAAACATGCGCAAACGAAATCGCACAAAAATAGACGTAACTTACATTGAAAAAGGGGGGATGCAGTCTGTGATTTTTCAAAATTCGTGTAAAAGCAAAGCACCAATGTAAAATTACTTTAAAATTTGCGCAAAAAAAATATAAGGAAATAAAATATGACTAATAAAAAATTTCAAATTTAAAAAAAATTGATACAAGACAAACTTTTTTTAACTATAATATTTAATTTTATTCAAAATAATGAATTTTTATGCATAATTTACAGTACAGTAATTTACATTTTTTATACACGTTTTAATTATTATAGCTATTTGCAACATGTTCGTTTGCAAACAACTAGCGCCAACTTCACACTCATGTTGTAACAGTGGTTTTCTGGTGACAACGTAATTAATCTTTGAGACGATGATTTTATTAATTGTTTATGAAACTAACAACTAAAAATTAAATTCTTATTTTTGTCTTTAATTTTCAATTCGGTTTAAAAATCAAATTTCACATTAATTTCAAGTCTCCATAAGTAATTTTTAAATTGTTAAATACAATTAAAAATCAGATTTTAATTTTTAATTGTCAAATTTAATTATGCCCACTGCTATTACTCACCTTTTAAAAATAAACTTGTGGACACTAAATGATTAATAATTGATTACGTTCTTTTTTAAAAAGCAAAAACAGAATGTGATTTAATTTAATGTGTGTATACATAAAATGTGGAAATTATGATTTTAATTTCATTATTGCATAAAATCTTACTATTACAAAGCACTGAAATTATTGAAATTACTAAGATGAAAGTCAAATTCCAATAATGTGCTATTACTTTCAATATAACGTAAGTGCGCGAAATTTATTATTTAAAGTAATAGTGCATTATCGGAGTTCATACATGTGGGTTTCTTTTTACATGGACTTATTTAACACACTTCCAGTGAAACACGAATCATGTAACTTCAAAATCGTGTTAAATAAGACTGCGTAAAAAGAGACCCAGGTGTACTTTATAATTGTAAAAAGTGTATATTAAATAGTAATTTTCCTATGCAAAATGGTTATAAAGCAGTAATAACAATAATTCAAATAAAACTGAATCAAATTTTTATATCTTAGAATTTATAATATGTTAATAAAAATGAAAGTTATATTGATAGATATATAAATACCAGATGGTGTAATAATAAAAGTCTAGAAAAAAATAATATATAATTATAAAATTAAACATGGTATAAAATATAAAAAGAAATTGTATATAAAATTTTGATATTCATAATACAATTTATTATGAACATACAGAGAAATAGATGAAAGATTCAAAGAATGTAACAATTCAATTAGTAGAAGAGATAATAAATTTGTTTACACATCCACTACTTAATATATGGACATAATATAACAAATATTAAACCTATAAATTATTTTAAGGATAAAAAAGTATATTTAAAACAAATTATAATACGCAATTTTTAAATAAACATGTAGTGAAAGGTAAGTTTTAGAGAGAGAATTTGTAGTTTGTTCAATGGATGATATTAATGTGTCTTGAATTGTGGTTCTCATGGCATTTGTGTATGGGAAAACCCAGAAAATTTTGGGGTGAGGCTACGATTATAGAAGGAGTGGAGTTTCCAGTTAGAATGTTCAATGTAACAGATTTGTTCAGGTTAAAGTTGAGTTTGTATTTGAATAAATATTTATTTTGTGATTGGTTGGGAGAGGATTTTTTTTTGAAGGAGAAATATGATTATGTCATCAATGTAACTAATGTGTGTAATGCTTTTGTTAATTGTAGGGATATATATATATATATATATATATATATATATATATATATATATATATATATATATATATATATATCAGGCAGATTTTTTTCAATATCAGTTAGTAAGAGGTTAATGTAGGTTATAAAAAGTATGGCACTTAATGGAGAACCTTGAAGAATTGAATTATAGGGAGGAAAACTAAGTAGTTTGGCCATTAAGAGTAATATGTATTTCTTTGTTTATAAGTAGGTTAGTAAGAATGTAAAGTTAATGGCTGTCTATATTATAAGTTAAGAGTATATATTAGGGTTTCTACTAGGACAGAGTTGAATGTTGCAGCAATGTCTACCTGAACTGATATAGGTCTCATTTTCCTAGAATGTCTGATATAGTCTATGATGATTTTGAAAAGAGAACTTACAGTGGAACTAGATGATACTTTCTTGATGAATTGAAAGGCAGATATGGAGGGTATGATTAGAGGCTGTATTTTAACTGTGATAATTGATTCAATGATTTTGATAAGTATAGGGGTCATTGATATTGACCACAAATTACTAAAAGGTGAGGATAGTATGTTTTTGGGAAGGGTACTAAAGAGACTAGGTAGAACTATTCAATATGATGTGTTTCTTCTGATAGATAATTTAGGAGGTTATATATTATATGTATTATGAAATAACTAAGATGAATAAGAATGAATTTTGGTATTACATGTGGACTAGGGTGTATACTGTTAGGAAGAGAAGTTAATATCAGAATAGTATCATGTTTAATTATACCATAGTTATGGTTGCTAGGTCCAAATGAGTTTGTGGATCTGTCAGGGTATGTAGAGGTTTGAAATTTACTTTTAAAATGATAGAGGATCATAGGGAACATGTTTTGTTCCAAGAAAAATGATTCATTTTGGAAAAGAGAGGATGGAGTGTTTTTTTTCTATTTGTAAGGAAGAGTACAGCAAATATATTCCCTGGACCAGTTGTGTGGTTATGCAAAATATATTTTTGCTTTATTGTAGAGAGGTATTCAGCAAATAAACATTGTGTATTTTTATATTGTTGTTTAAGCAGCATTATAGAGGGAATCACTTGATGTATTTTTTAATTTTAGATGAAGAGCATCCATTTCTTTGAGTAGAGCAGTGGTATAGTGCTTTATTATGAAGTGAATAATGTTGATAAATGTTTGACACACTTCAGAGAGGTGAAGGGAAAGGTTATTAATTTTAAAAAGAATATATATTTCAGAAATCATTGCTTCACATGTAGCAAATTTTAGAGGAAACAGACAGTGTTATTACAAGGTAGGTTACATTTCATATTAAGGTTGATGTTTAAGTTAATATTTAAAGCACAGAGATCAGAGAAACTAACAGGATGCAGAGATGGTTTAATGATAAAGTGTAAGATTGGATAGTAAAAGAATAAGTCTACAAGAGTGGCATGTTTTTGGTATAGAAGGAAAAAGCATTACTTGGAAAAATCCTTCGGCACTCATCATTCCATGACTAATGAAGTGGAGTTATTTGGATATGAAAGCATAATATAGCATGTTGAAGTCACCTATAAGAATAATAGGGAAAGAGTTGGATTTGAGAGTGATATTTATTTGATTAATTAATTTGTATATTAATGTGAGTTTATTATAAAGGTAGATATTAATGATGTTAATGGTGAAAACAGTGTGATGCAGTGTTATTATAATCATGTTTTTATCAAAATATAAAATGTTGAATGATTAAAAGGGGGCTCTACAGTAAATTAGAATACCAACTCCTGCTGCTGTTGTGCTAGATATGGAGAATTCTACATAGAATCTGTCCAAAAAAATTGGGGATTAATTTTGTTGGTGATTTTAGTTTCAGTGAATAATATAATGTGAAGAGGGAATTGTTTTATCCAATTGCTTAATGCATAGATTCTATCTTGAGAGTTTAGGATTCTTGTGTTAACCTCAGTTATGTTGCGATTTATAGTGAAGGTTTTGTGTTTGTTTGTGTACACATAGAATTATGGAAGTGTATGATAAAAAGAAAGAAAAAACAAAAATTACAATTATATTATTTATGATGCTGGTTAACTATGAAGAGAGTCTTGTTGAGTAGCTGTGTTGAATGTGGTATATGTTTATTGTGTTTGGATTTCTTCCATTAATATCCACTCCTGAAAAACAGTTTTATGCAGGAATGAGTGTAGTAATATCTGTGAGTAATTGCCTGGTCCAGTGATAGTATGTGGAGACTATGGATTAGTGTTAGGATTAAAGGCTTTCGGTTTTTTTTTGTTGGGATCGTAAGTTTGCTTTTGTCTATGTTATTGGTAGATTGGTTATTCTCAGTTTGCATATGTTGGTCAGCTGTTTTGCTTTGCTGCCATTGATTTTTTTTATTCTTTTTTAAATCTTTCTTATTAGGTATCTGGAAAGGTGTTTAATCATCTATTGTGATGATGATGTAGAGAGCATGGTTTCATCTTCAGATTCTGTGTTTGTATTTAAGGGTTTTTTACTATTAATTTTATCTTGGTTGATATTGGCAGGAGGAGTGTTTTTAATTGTTGTTTATTTTGATGGTTAGAATGATTAATTGCATTTGATAGTGATAATGTTCCTTGTTTATTATTTGATTGTATTGTAGTAGTTATGTTGCTTTGCTGTTGCTGTTCCTGAGGTTTTTTGGACATTAATGAGATTTGGTTAATTTTAGTTTGAAGTTTGTACAAAATTTGTTAGGGCAATTTTTGATTATATGGTTTCTTTTTTTACAAAAAAAAAACACTGTGGAAAAATACCTTTAAAAGTTATAATTAGCGATGATGTTTTTGTGGAATGTAGAGTTGGAATATCCATGGCATTAACATTTTTGTCTAATGTTAAGGTAAAGGTAGCTGTATTTGTTAATACAAGTATGGCTGCTTTTTTTACAATAGATATTTAAAATTAAATACATTGCCATAGTTTATAAGTAATAATTGAAGATCCATTTCTGAGAAATTTACCTGACAATTTTTAATTTGCCTGTTTAATAATAGAGAGTGGTCTACATCAATATACCAAAGCAATTTTGCATTGAAAAAGTTTAATATTTTTTTAAAAAAAATTCTTTTCGTGTTTTATTATGAAACTCAATACAGAGATACCTATTATTTGGATGATTCAAAATTTTATACATGTAACTCCATAGCTTCTATTCTGTTAATAAATCATAGAATTTGTCAGTTGGAAATCTTGCAAGTTTTCAGTTAATATTTGTAGCGGTTAGTACGACCGATTTGACATTGTAGAACTTTTTGAAACCGATTTGACATGGTCGAACCTTTGAAAGATTTTACCAAACTTTGTGGGGCAATAGAGTTGAATTTATCTGAATAATAAGCATATAATTTATGTGTAATTTGTTGAGAATTTTTATATATTTGTATTAATTTGAATTTGATTGTCATCATTTTCATTATCTAGGTTGTAAATGTCGGTTATATATTCCGATATTAAACGAACATTATTCTCTATGTTTGCAGAGTAATCTTAAGTGTTATTGCTTAATATATTTTTAGTATTAGAGGGTTGATTTGATTGATCTTCTTTATTTTCTTTCTGAATGGTTGATTTGTTTTGATTTAAGGTGTTTTTAGATATTTTTAAATTAGGGAAATTTTTAATATCATTAAGCGATTGTAGTCTGAAGTCTTGTTTGGTATGTTTATCTCCCATTTAAATTATATTTTGTTTTAATGCTATTTTTTATTAATAAACTTTTGGGTATTTTTTCTTTTATCTTTATAATTTTGATCAATTCCAAATTAGGAATTGGAAGTAATATTAGTGGTTGTTGGATTACAATTAGTAAAGTTAAATTCAGGAGAGATGTCAATTCCTTCTATAATGGCAGGATTCAATGGGTCATTTAACGCCAATGAAAAAAAAATATATATATGTGATAAAAATTTAACTTACCTTGTAACTTGAAGCTATCCAGAAGTAGTTAATATATATAAAATAAAAAATAAAATCTTGAGTGAAATTACAAAAAAAAACATTAATTTTAGAAAGAGCATGTAAGCATGCAGCTGAGCTATATGAACGCAACCTAGTTCTACATATGGATAAGAGACTTAAAACCCTTAACAGAAGAGCAATACATAAATTTCAGACCACTCAATAAACAATGGAAAGGATGTATGTTAGGAGTAAGAAGAAAAGATTGAAAATGAAATATATGAGTGAGAGAAGAAATAGGTGTTATTGACATCAGTGAAAAAAATGAAGAAAGTACAGTGGAATTGGGCAGGATCTATATCTAAAAGAGATGATGAAAGATGTAACTAAATTCTAAGATATTATAAAATACCTAGAAAGAGACCACATATGAGATGAATAGATAAAATAAGAATGTGTATTGGGGTGATGTGGATACGTGAATCTAGAAATTATAGAAACTGGATTGAAAATAGAAAGACCTTCATTCTAATGTGAATCAATAATAGTTAAAAATAATAATAATGACTTATACATATATATATATATATGCGCAAAAAGAACACTATTTGATTTTTCCCAAAAATGCCAAATTGTCATTTTTAAAAAAGTAATCATTTTTATAGAAAGACCAGTGCATAAAGACAATATACAAAAAAGTCAGATCCATGTGTTGGATTGTGATTTCTGTATTACATTACATTTGTGTAGAACCAATTAAAACTTTACATGATCTCAATCTACAGAATAATTTAAGTAAAAAACATGTTTTTTCCACTCCGGTTTTACTATCTAGAATCAAAAAAATCCAGTGTATTAATTCTAGATGCAACTAGCTAATACAAAGTTCATATGCCAGAAATTAGTCTGGGGATAGTGGATATGACAGAACTTTCATCAGACATCTGATTATTCAAGCATACACTAGGTGAACAACCAATGTAAGTGAAATAGGTATTATAGATTTATGTTTTTACAATCAGTGTATTGATAGTTATTTAGCCAATTAAAATTAACATAGAACATTTATCTGTTAATTAATCTTGTTAAATACTCATTCACCGACTCAATATTAATACTAAATTACTAGAGATGGATTAACTATCTGAACTGTGACAATATACTGATGTTTGTTAAAACAGGTAAAACTCACTATATATATATATATATATATATATATATATTGCCACACACAGCAAGCTAGAGTAATCAATGGATGCCAGAAGGCTTGTTCATAAAATCCCCATCTAGTGCTACTCATCCAATATCCCTAGACTAGTTTCTGGCTTATGACCTTCATCAGTGAGGAGCCTTGGATCTGAGAACACTGCATCTAGATCTTAAGATCTAATGCAACCCTCCAGCAAACACACATTTATCTCCATTTAACTACAAAACTATGAGTCTTAAATTGAAAATACCTTATTGTCTCCAATCCAAGCCCATTATGTTATAAAGTCATATGAGTCTGAACCCAATTCAATACCCATACATTTTGGTGTCTTTGGTTCTTTAATAACCATAGCTACCACTATCCTATTAGGCAGGATTTGTTTTAAGCCAATAAACATCACATGACTACTAATAGTATAGTGGTGGCTATGGTTATTAAAGAACCAAAGACACCAAAATGTATGGGTACTGAACTGGGTTCAGACCCATATGACTATATAAACTAATGGGCTTGGATTGAAGACATTAAGGTGTTTTAAATTTAAGACTCATAGTTTTGTAATTAACAAAGGCAAAACTCTCCATACAGTAGTGCCACTCTGTGCCAAACAGAGAAATCAATGGATGCCAGAAGGCTTTTGCATAAAATCCCTATATAGTGCCTACTCATCCAATATCCCCAGACTAGTTTCTGGCTTGTGGCCATCATCAGTGAGGAGCCTTGGATCTGAGAGCACTGCACCTAGATCTTAGGATCTAATGCAATCTCCAGCAGCCACCTTTTAACTCTACTTTACTATAAAACTATGAGAATGAAATTGAAAACATTGTTAATATCTTCAATCTAAGACTCCTCACTGATGATGACCACAAGCCAGAAACTAGTCTGGGGATATTGAATGAGTAGGCACTAGATAGGGATTTTATGCACAAGCCTTCTGGAATCCATTGATTACTCTGTTTGGCACAGGGTGGCACTACTGTATGGAGAGTTTTGCCTTTGTTTACAACAATTATGTGCTAGTATAGAAATGGTGATCATGTGATGTTTAGTGATTTAACACCAATCCTGCCTAATAGGATAGTGGTGGCTATGGTTGTTTAAGAGCCAAATATACCAAAATGTAAAGGCTCCTCACTGATGATGACCACAAGCCAGAAACTAGTCTGGGGATATTGAATGAGTAGGCACTAGATAGGGATTTTATGCACAAGCCTTCTGGAATCCATTGATTACTCTGTTTGGCACAGGGTGGCACTACTGTATGGAGAGTTTTGCCTTTGTTTACAACAATTATGTGCTAGTATAGAAATGGTGATCATGTGATGTTTAGCGGTTTAACACCCATCCTGCCTAATAGGATAGTGGTGGCTATGGTTGTTTAAGAGCCAAAGATACCAAAATGTATGGGTGCTGAATTGAGTTCAGACCCATATGACTATATAAGCTATTGAGCTTAGATTGAAGATATTAACAATGTTTTCAATTTCATTTTCATAGTTTTGTAGTAAAGTAGAGTTAAAAGGTGACTGCTGGAGGGTTGCATTATATCCTAAGATTTAGGTGCAGTGCTCTCAGATCCAAGGCTTCTCACTGATGATGGCCACAAGCCAGAAACTAGTCTGGGGATATTGGATGAGTAGGCACTAGATAGGGATTTTATGCACAAGCCTTCTGGCATCCATTGATTACTCTGTTTGGCACAGGGTGACACTACTGTATGGAGAGTTTTGCCTTTGTTTACAACAATTATGTGCTAGTATAGAAATGGTGATCATGTGAAGTTTTGTAGATAAATGGAAATAAAAGGTGGTTGCTGGAGGGTTTGCATTCGATCCTAAGATCTAGATGCAGTGCTCTCAGATCCAAGGCACCTCACTGACGAAGGCCAAAGCCAGAAACTAGTCTGGGGATATTGGATGAGTAGGCTCTAGATAGGGATTTTATCCACAAGCTTTCTGGCATCCATTGATTACTCTAGCTTGCTGTGTATGGCAACATATATATATATATAGTGAGTTTTGCCTATTTTAACAACAGTTATACACAAGCATAGGTAGTCATGTGATGTTTATTGGCTTAATACTGATTTTTGCTTAACTAAACTTAAACAGCAAGTAATGGCCATGCAAGGAAGGTGTAATAAACATGAAATGCTTCTGTTTTCAAAATTTGAGACATTAAGAAAGTATTCATAGTTACCCTAATTTAAGTATATAATTTTCCCATTATTTGATCCTACATATATAACTTTTTTAAAGTTTTTTGTGTATGTTATGATTTTGTTAATTCTTATTTGTAATGATTTATAAACAGCTACAAAATCTGATATTACAGATGAAATGCTAGTTATATTTTAAGAATGGAATTTTTGATGTTAGTTACATGCATGTAATATTCATTTTTAGTGTCATCATTCATACACCAAAATAGACAAAAGTGTATGTGTGCAATCTTATATTTAAATATTAATAAATACAATAAAATAAATATGTACAACTTTGAAAAAACTTTATTCGCCTGGGATCATTTTCAACAAGCCTCATAATCTTTGCCAACTAGCAATATTTTTTTAAGGTATCATCAAACACACTTTTGAAGTTTAGCCTTCCCACAATGCATTAATTTTTACATTTGGTGCTTTTCATTTTATTAAGTTTTTTTTTTCAATTTATAATATTTTCAAAATATTATAATCAAAATTCAAACCATATGTACATGATCTATTATGATTATAAAAATCTGATGTTGAAACATTATTTCCATTACAATTTTGTTTCATTTTTTGAAATCTGTTTAATAACTGCAAATGTTTTTTAGTTCTTTTCTCCAATGTACATTTGATTCCCCTATATATC
Organism: Epiperipatus broadwayi; assembly: GCA_028023455.1. Taxonomy (NCBI): domain Eukaryota; kingdom Metazoa; phylum Onychophora; class Udeonychophora; order Euonychophora; family Peripatidae; genus Epiperipatus; species Epiperipatus broadwayi. The sequence goes on along the minus strand of JAQFVV010006369.1, from coordinate 2,616,638 downwards.
CACTATCACATTTACATCTCCATGTATATATAATACAGTTTTTTATGATCATAATAGGTTATGTATATATGGTTTTAATTTTGATTATAATAATGTGAAAATATTATAAATTGGAAAAAACAATAATAAAAGAAAAATAAAGTAAGCTATGTTAATACCTAAATGTAAGCATGGCTTACACTTACAGGCAGAAAATGTAAAAATTAATGAATTATGAGAAGGCTAGACTTTGAAGGCTTGATTGAAGATACATTAAAAATAAATTAGTGATAGTTGACAAAGACTATGAGTCAAATGCACTCCTAGGTGGATAAAAATTTTTTAAAGTTGTACTTTATATATATATAATTATTTTACTATATTTATTAATATTGAAGTACTATATATATATATTGTAGTGTTGTTCATATTACTAGGCCACTATATGATTCAAATTTACATTTGAGCGTGAGTTGATCAAGCTGTATCAAAAGAAAAAATAAAGTTGTATTTCTATTCTCAACGCAGCTATTTTTCCTGATCATCTTCGGCCTAGAACTATTACCGAGTACAATCGTGAGCAGAACCAGTTTTTAATTTCTTACTTGAGGGCGCCAGAGTTGTTAGACCCACTGAGACTGCGTCAACCATATTGTAGCCTGTAAGGTAATAATTATATGATCTGAGTTAAATAACTAAAGGTAAAACTTAAATAGAATAGCATTAATTTTATACACGTACAATAAAAGTGAAGTTAATAATAAAGATTTATTCTAACTCGTCAAGCATTCAATATTTATGATTAAGACAAAATTATAATGTTGGAAAAGATTGTGCATATGAATTCAATAATTTGATTCAAATATTGGAGTAATAATTATTTAGTCTTATTTTCCGTAGTAACAGTTTGGTTCATTTCTCAGTTCGCAAATCTTCTGATCCAAGAAAAATTTATAGGATAACATTTCCATTCAGTTCACTATTCATAAAGCTTTATGTAAAAAAATTTATGGCCATTTACTTACCGGTAAGTTGACACTAAGTAGGTCATCGATCTTCCCGACGTACAATTCAGTTAGTGGGTAGTCCGCAGTAGTTGTTCTCCTTTTAGTTTTATTTCCGAATCTCCGATCAAATTTAGGTAGCTGTATGACGATCTAGGTGACTTTTTCCGAGAGAAAGTGTCGGCAAACGATATTGTTCTACTCACTCATGGCGAGCAATTTCAGTTCGTATCTAAGTGGACACATTTTATTAAAAAAAAATGAGGCACTTCAAATTGCTCAGCACTATTGGAACAATAAGATAAAAAAGACCCCTTTTCAAATCTGTCGGCTCCTTTTATACTCCTAGATTCTTTTTAGAAGCTCTGCGCACGTTCTTTTTTTTTTCTTTGTTCTACTTTATAAACTTCTACATTATTCTCCTTTTCTTATTACAAAGTCTGTTTTTCCGTTAAGAATTTCTGCCATTTTTAATTACCATCAGAAAGTTGTTTCTGATAGCAATCTTTCACCTTTTGAAATTTCCTTTCACTATTTGAATCAATGATTCAATATGCACTTTCCAACATTGAATTTATTTTAGTTAACTTATTTCTAAAAAAAAGAAAAATTAAACTTTCACTGTACGTTGTTTTTTTTTCTTTAAAACATTATGCTAAAAAAAATAAAGATCATGTTCGCTCTCCTTTCTTTTTTTTATAATACCTAATATCAAAAAGTAATTTGTACCGTATATATAAATAAATGGTACAATACCACCGGGGCAGGGGAATGAGAATAAAATATGGGTTTGAACTAATTTTATTCTTAATAAGTCTTTATGGAGTACTTCTAACCCACATCCTAGTCTTATATGGTTTCAATGACCTAGCGTTATAGGTACCCCTTTCTCCTTCACCATTCTTTAAAATGAAAGCATTTGGACCATCCTGTCGGCTGATTTGGTAAGGTCCCTCATACAAATTTTGGAACTTTTTAAAAATATGCTTCCCAGTTTGACTCACAGGGTTCATTTTTACCCATACTGTATCCCCTGTTTTAAACTTATCAGTCAGGCCTCCTTTCCGCTGGATTTGGAGCTTGGCACAGTGTTCCAATTTTTTTCTTGCTTCTTCATGATCTCTCCCTTTATCAATGTTTTCTGGACCAGCGGGTAACTTGGATTGGTACAATCTAGGTATTGCTTGTCCGAAGTGAAGTCTTACAGGTGCAAATCTGGTAGATTCATTATGAGACCAATTTATGAAATTTAACACCCTTGGGAGTTGTTTCACCCATCCTCTATGGTTGGATGCAGTATATACCCTGAAGAGGCGTCCTAACTCTCTCATCACCCGCTCACAAGGGTTTGATTGCGGATTTCGTATGGATGACAATATGTGTTTTACCTCCATCCTCTCTATCCACTGTTGCCAATCATAAGATGTGAATGGCTTACCATGGTCCGACAAAATAGCTTTTGGTTTGCCTACCCTTTTAAAATATCGTACCTCAAGGGCTCGTATGGCATTCTTGGTATTGGCTTGGGTCACCGGATATGCTGACACCCATTTTGAAAAAAGGTCATATACTACTAGTAGATATTTCATTTTCCCGAAAGCTGGCAATGGTCCATAGAAATCAATAGCCACCAGGTCATTGGGTTCTTTAGGGATGATAGAATTCAATGGACCTTGATACGACTGGTTTGCTGGTTTTGTCTTCTGACACATTTCACATGAATTTACTATCCTGGTGACCTGTGCTCTCATATTCGGTCAGTGGAACCATGTCCTCAATAAGGCTTCCACTTTATTTACACCATAGTGCCCATAAAAATGATGTGTGTAGTCAATAAGTCCTTCCTGTAAACTTTCTGGTATGATCATTTTCCATTGATCCCTTTGAGGGTCGGTGATATACCATAGTATCCCTTCTTTCAGGCGGTATCTCTCATCAGTGTTAGCATCTGCTGTCTCTTCTGCTTTATCTTTGTCTTCTAGTTGATCAATAATTTTCTTGTAGGTCGGGCTTTGCCGTTGTACCTTTCCTAAGTGTCTCAATCCTTCTTCTACTACAGCGTCTGTTTCTAATTCTACACTTGCCAAACAGATATCTTCCATCTGCAAATGGTCCTGGGTATCAGGAACAATATTCCGGCTCAATGTGTCGGCTACCACATTTTCAGTGCCCTTACAATACTGGATGGAATAATTGAACTCCTGGAGAAAAAGGCTCCATTGGATTAGCCTACTATTTGTTAAATAACTGTGATTTAAAAACTCTAGGCTCTTATGATCTGTCCTAACAATCATTTCCGATCCTATCAAGAATTGGCAGAACTTCTGAAATGCCCACACCACAGCCAAGGCCTCTTTCTCTGTTACACAGTAATTAATCTCTGCACCTCTCAGTGGTCTGCTGACAAAATAAATTACACCCCAGGTACCATCCTCTTGAGCTTGCATAAGAGCAGCACCTAACCCATACCCACTACTATCTATCTGAACAATAAACGGTTTCCTTAAGTCAGGGTAAACCAACATCACTTGACTAAGGAATTTCTCTTTAATAACCCTAAAATTGGTCTCGTGCTCTTCCATCCATTTCCATGACGTTCCCTTACGTAATAATTGCAGCAGAGGCTCCATGTCTGAAGCAAAGTTTTTGTAAAATTTATTGTAGAAATTACACACCCCCAAAAATGATCTCACCTGTTTTGGTGTTCGAGGGCTGGGAAATATCATATTGCCTGGATTTTGTCCGGGTGGGGTCTAATTCCATTGGCATTAATTAAGTGCCCTAAGAAATTCACTTCTTCCGCTGCTAAACAGCTTTTTTGCAAATTAATGCAAATATCCTTCATATCGCACTCTTGTAAAAACAACTTAAGGTGTTGTAAGTGTTCCTGGGCGTTATTGGATGCAATAATCACATCATCCATGTAAACAGTGATTAACTTTTTGATTTCCGGGCACAGCACACGATCGAGACATTTTAGCAGGCCTGCTCCACTATTCTTGAGACCAAAAGGCATTCTGTTAAATTGGTACGATATACCATTATATCGAAATGCTGTGTACTTCCGGTCAGCAGGGTGTAACCTGATCTGCCAATAGCTGGCAGTCAGATCTAACGTGAAAAATATCTTTTTTTCCCGGAATTTATTTACCAACTCATTAATTGGAAGTGGAACATTTTGATCTGGCCATGTAATCTTGTTCAATTGCCTGGCATCCAAACACAGTCGTATGGTTCCATCTTTTTTTTTTACAACCACCAATGGATTATTATATGCTGACGAACCCTTAGTGATAATATCCCACTCCTCCATTTTAGCTAATTCTCTCTCTACCTCAGCTCTATAGTGGTGTGGCACTGGGTATGATCTTGCCTGGTATTGTGTACTGTCAGCCATCTTGATCCTGTGCTCATACCCTTTAATAACCCCGGGTTTATCTGAAAAATTCGATTTATATTCATTTAAGACTTCTTTTAGGTCCTCTTTCCATCCTTCCTTCACTCCCTTTATTACTTCATCAATCCATGCCTCTATTGAAGGCTGTTCTATCTCAACCTCCATATTACATACGTTTTGCTGGTTCATTCTCATCCGCGACCCAAACTCCACTTCTTCCCCATCACAGATAATCTTTTCATCTTTATAATTGATCACACACCCAGTTTTGTGCATAAAATCTGACCCCAATATGGCTTCATGTACCAACCCTTTTAGAATTAATAGCGTGTGGGGCATAATTTTATCCCCTATCTTAATTTGCACCCAAACCTGTTTTGAGCCCAATTGTGCCTTTTTGTTATTTGCTAATGTTATTAGCATGCTTTTCACTGGTAGAGTTGGTATCTCTATGGGTTGGCTCTGCATGCGCTCATACGTTGTTTCTGACATTACCGATATCTGGCTGCCAGAATCCCACAATGTCTCTACTTTGACATCGTTTATTTGCAAAACAACCTTTGGGCATTCTTGAGATGTGTACTTAATCGATTCGCCATCCCACTCACAAATAAGATTATCTATCCTCTTTTCTTCTGTTGTTCTACTGATCACTTTATTTCTTTTCTTTTTCCTTTTTTTTTACTGGTTCTTTTATTTCTTCTTTTAATTCTCTGACCATCTCTGCCATTTCTTTTTTATTTCTTCTTTGAATTCTGTCATGCATTCGTATAATAGTTTTTTTTTATTAAGGGTTCCATGCCCTCTTTTAATTCTTCCGCACTTTCTGCCATATTTTGTATATTTTTATTACTTCTCAATTTCATATATGGCCGTGTTGCTTATTTTTGCTACAGTAAAAAAAATCTTAACACTATCAATTTTTACAATATAAATATAATATTTTATTTTGCTTTGCTAATAAATTCGTTCACCGACACCCCTCTCTTTTATCACCCTATAATCGACACCCCTCTCTTTTATCACCCTATAATCTCCCATCCCCCTCTACCTTTACCGTCATTTCTTACCTTTGATCGGTTTTATTTATTATTTAATAATTTATAAGCTATTATTTTCTTTCAATATAGTCCTTATTTAAAATTCTACTCTAAAAAAAAACTTTTGTAATCATAAGCAATAACTTTTTAGACTTGCGCACTATTTGTGGTCATATTTATTTTCCGGCTACGGACATTAAATTCTCAATTTTATGCCATTTTTAAATTTTCTCAGGTCGTGGTTTTTTTTTTTTTTCTTTTCGTAAGCCCGAGTTGGGTCGCCATTGTAGCGTTTTTCGTATTACTAGGCCACTATATACTTCAAATTTACATTTGAGCATGAGTTGATCAAGCTGTATCAAAAGAAAAAATAAAGTTGTATTTCTATTCTCAACGCAGCTATTTTTCCTGATCAACTTCGGCCTAGAACTATTACTGAGTACAATCGTGAGCAGAACCAGTTTTTAATTTCTACTTGAGGGCGCCAGAGTCGTTAGACCCACTGAGACTGCGTCAACCATATTGTAGCCCGTAAGGTAATAATTATACGATCTGAGTTAAATAACTAAAGGTAAAACTTAAATAGAATAGCATTAATTTTATACATGTACAATGAAAGTGAAGTTAATAATAAAGATTTATTCTAACTCGTCAAGCATTCAATATTTATGATTAAGACAAAATTATAATGTTGGAAAAGATTGTGCATATGAATTCAATAATTTGATTCAAATATTGGAGTAATAATTATTTAGTCTTATTTTCCGTAGTAACAGTTTGGTTCATTTCTCAGTTTGCAAATCTTCTGATCCAAGAAAAATTTATGGGATAACATTTCCATTCAATTCACTATTCATAAAGCTTTATGTAAAAAAATTTATGGCCATTTACTTACCGGTAAGTTGACACTAAGTAGGTCATCGATCTTCCCGACATACAATTCAGTTAGTGGGTAGTCCACAGTAGTTGTTCTCCTTTTAGTTTTATTTCCGAATCTCCGATCAAATTTAGGTAGCCGTATGATGATCTAGGTGACTTTTTCCGAGAGAAAGTGTCGGCAAACGATATCGTTCTACTCACTCATGGCGAGCGATTTCAGTTCGTATCTAAGTGGACACATTTTATTAAAAAAAAATGAGGCACTTCAAATTGCTCAGCACTATTGGAACAATAAGATAAAAAAGACCCCTTTTCAAATCTGTCGGCCCCTTTTATACTCCTAGATTCTTTTTAGAAGCTCTGCGCACGTTTTTTTTTCTTTGTTCTACTTTATAAACTTCTACATTATTCTCCTTTCCTTATTACAAAGTCTGTTTTTCCGTTAAGAATTTCTGCCATTTTTAATTACCATCAGAAAGTTGTTTCTGATAGCAATCTTTCACCTTTTGAAATTTCCTTTCACTATTTGAATCAATGATTCAATATGCACTTTCCAACATTGAATTTATTTTAGTTAACTTATTTCTAAAAAAAAAGAAAAATTAAACTTTCACTGTACGTTGTTTTTTTTTCTTTAAAACATTATGCTAAAAAAAAAATAAAGATCGTGTTCGCTCTTCTTTCTTTTTTTTATAATACCTAATATCAAAAAGTAATTTGTACCGTATATATAAATAAATGGTACAATATATATATATATAACTATGAAAAAATACAGATCAGTAAATAAAATTAATATCGTGATTTCAAACAGATATCTTCAATAAGTGTCCTTAATGCGAACATTCCAAATAAGTTAATGTAGCAATCATCACCATTGATAATTAATGTTTCCATTCATCATACTTATTGACAAAATTTGTTTTTTACTCATTGTTTATTTAATAAAAATAATGTTAACAGATTTGTTTTTTTAAAAAATAAATATTTTTAAAAAAATATAAAACATCAATTAATTCATTCTTGTTTCTTTGATATGAGGATAGTGACTCCTCGAAAGAGTAGTAAACACATGCACCTAATACTAAATTTTCTAACCCCTCATTCTAAACCAAATTTTGCTATGATAAAAAAATTGGCAGCCCCTTCCAAATAGATTAATTAATTAATATATATTAAGTGATTATAAGAGATTTGAATACAGACTTTCAAGATTCCTTTAGTTATCCACTCTGTCTCATACAACCAATACACAAGACCACCCACATGTGGAAATATAAATGATCTCCAATGTATTTCATGCTAAACCAGTATCAGTTGGTCCAAATCATCACCTCCCACACATATATATATAACCTTGCTCGATTTATATTAAGATAGCAAATTTTCAAACTTTAATAGATAAGCTTCAATCTACTCCACCCTCCAATTTTTCAGCCATTCATATCATTAAAAATTTGATGATGGAATGTCCAAATCCCTTGTTGATGCCAATATTATTGTTATGCCCATGTTGCTTTAGATCACTCAGACCCCTCATGTATAGGACCATGTCCATTTAAATACACAGAAGAGGAATGGATAGGATACAGGCTGAATCTGTAACATTTGAATACAAGTATATATATATATATATATATATCATATATATATATATATATATATATATATATATATATATATATATATATATATATATGCATGGAGTTCAGAAATAACTCATCACAGTCAATTACTAAAAATTTTGAATTTTAGAATATGTTTTCTTGATGTGTTGATTATATTTTATTAATAATATCTTAAGGTACAATTTAAAGCTAATGAAATTACATAGCACATAATATTATAATGAATCACTTAAGAACAGTTAAATAAAGTTAAAAATATTATTTCATATGGTTGCAAAAGCTGGCCAGAATAAATAACACAGCTATAAATATTTAAAAGTATGTTTAAAAAGTTCAATTTTAATACTTTAAAACTTATAGTTAAGTAAATGTTATATTTAAATTTATAAATCATATTATAAATAATCATAATTAATATCGTATATTTTAAAAGTAAGTTTTATGGTAGTGAAAGTTGAATTTAATTCTATATTTTCCAAATTATATTATTCCAAATTATATAATTGTATTATTTTATTTAATACAACAAGTGTAGCAATTTATTATTTATTCCCAGACAGAGAAAAATCAGAAATAGTCTGTCTAGGTTATATTAGTTATATTAGTCATGTGATTAGTGTAATATAGATTTGCACACACTTGCTTGCTAGAATTTATTAGTAAAGTTCAAAATACTGTAAAATTGCATTATAGGATTGAATAGAATGATTACCTATCATAAGAGCTAATAATAAATATTAAGTTAAATATCGTTATAACATGTTTAAACAATGCAATAAAGACGAGTACAGTTAATAAAAAAGTTAAATATTTTGTTTAAATAAAATTAGATAAATTAAATATTAAAAGTGGGATAATTTATTAAATATTGTTTTTAAAAGTTATTTTTGAAGATATTTAATCAATTTAGTAAGGTAATAATTGATTTAAGATTAATATTTTTAAAATTTTAATACGTCATAATTTTTATTTTGAAATTTAATGGTGTAAGTTTGCAATATTATGCAAATTTGGTATTGAAGTAAAAGTAAGAATCAACCAATAGGATAAGGTATTCTTACAAGGTATAAATACCATTGCAGTTGATTTATCATGGGGTGATTCATAATGTATTAAAGATAGCTAAATCATATCAGAAGCTATCAAGGTGATTGTAATTTTAATTTTATTATTTTAGTCAATTTTAGTGCTCTCTTATAATTTTTACTTGCAAAAGCTAATAAATATTATTTTAAAAGTATTTTGCAAAAAGAGAGTGTAAACTAAAATATTTTAACAACTTTATTTAATATGTGCTAGTTTTTTTTAAAAGTTTTCTTACCAGAAGTATTTTATCAAAAATCTAACTTAGAACTTTGCAATAATAAAATGAAAATACCAAGAAGTAAAATATATTAAATTTATAATATTTTAAAAATGTATATAATATTTGTTGATACAGTTTCATTAATGCTGAACAAGAGGACTGTTCTAATGAATAAAATAGCAGTGTGGACATTATACAAGAAACTTAAATGGAAAAACTGTTTGCCGTCTAAAAGTAAAGACACATTATTTTATATTGTAAGATAAGCTTGTCCAAAATTAAGAAGCAGTAAGACAAGTATACTTTATGATAAAATTATAGAAATGTCAAGTTGTAAAAGTAAATGTTATATCCTTTGTGAAGGAAACAGTAAATAATGTTATAAGAAATTACTTTAAGAAAAAAAAAACACGAATATTTACTAAAGCGTATATATTATTAAAAAAAACCCTAAAGTCTCAAAGGGTTAATACATGCTTATAAAAGTTTGTTTTGGAAAACCTGAAAATTAAGATAATAATGAAATGCTGAAAGTAAATACTAAATGGAAATAAATTTACTAAGGAAGAAACCTATAAAAAAGTAGACATATGATTAAATAAAATGATGGAACCATGGAAATATATTTCTATTGCACAAAAGTTTATCGGATAGATTAAGCTAAACCAAATGGAATATAATGCATTACTACTCATATATGGGAAATTTAAGAAGCTTCATGGGATTATTTTTTAGTATTATTATTTCAATAACCATCATTCTGGACTATAGAAATTATAAACTATTATTTTATTAACTATTACAGAATAGATTGATGATTATTTTGTTTAATTTTCAAGATTTAAAAAGATGTCATATTTTTTTTACTACTATGTATTTTTTTTAATTGCTCACTGCCGCCCGCCCAACAATTGTTCATTGTCAAGAAAGAGAAGCATAGCAATGGGGAGATTGTAAAATTTTCTTGAAGTGAACATTTTTTTTTTAAAAAAAAAAAACTCTTGAGAAAATAATAAACATTTTTTTGAATTTTATCAAGAACCTTGTCAATTGAAGAATTAATTGAAGATATACGTAATTATAGTCTTGATTTTTTATTTTATTTATTAATTTAGTTTAAATGTAAATTTTGATTAAGAAGAATAGGAACATGAATATTGATTATTTATGGTATTAGAATCCTATAGTATAATATTTAATAGTTTAAATTAGAACATTTTATATAGAAGCATGGATGTGTATTTTTTATGTATGCGATGTTATATCTAGTTGGAGAAAAGAAGACTGCAAAAGTGATAATGATGAGCTAATGTCACTTGGTAACAACTGATGAATTATTGATATTTATTATGATGCATTTTCTTGTTTTTCTTTTTTTTTTACAGATTGCCTATGAATAATAATGAATGAAGTATAAATGTTTTAATTATATGTAAACACATTTTTATACAACATTTTAAAACATTGTGAGATCAGGATTTATTTGGAATATGCATACTATGATTTTATAATAGTAATATAACCCAACATGATAACAAATATTTGTGTGATTCTTTGTAAAAAAAAACTTTAATATTATTGGATGTTCAAGTATTATCTGATTAGTTTGTATATGCTTAGTTTAGAATAAGAAAGTAAAGCAAACTTTTCTTATGGATTAATAAGATTGCTCTAATTATAGTTGAATTTTATTTATTATTTGAATATGCAAGCTAGTAATTTATTGATGTAAGACCTGATAAATCTTTAGGAAATAAGAATAGGATAGTGACCTGGTATTAGTAATATGATGAACAATGAATCCAGGAGATTATTAAGTTAGGATATTTAGGGAATATGAAGAATATTTTATGATATTTGTAGATGTGATATAACAAAGCCCTGTAATTGCATATTTATTTTGGACAGTGTTTATTTTTCTTGGTGTATTGATGTTCAATAAAGCTAAAGGAATAGCTTGATATCATTTATAGTATTTGAGGATATTAGACAGAATAGATCTTGCCTCTAGTTTTATAAATACACTGTGCCATGGTATATGTTTATTTGATATGAGTTATGTGTTATACTCTAGTTTTTCTTCCCATCCTATAAATCTATTCACTATCTAGATTTCCAAAAAGTAGCTACATCGTACAGTATGGTATATTTAAAAGAAAATAATAGATGATTTAGAGTTGAAGATATGCAATTGTTTGGAATGAGATGAGTTCATTTACTTGTATGAAGAAATAGAATTTGTATAAATTGGAATTAAAAATCCAACGGACTTCAAATGAAAGAATCATAAAATATGTTATAGATTTATTTTATTTTGGAAATAAATATAAGATCTTAAGAACAAAATATGTAAAGCAAAGTTGCTTTTGAAATATTAAATAATATTAAAATATTTATTTCAATCTTTTAAAAAAATGAATACTGCATATTTTTAATATAATGCTATAAAGTAAAAAAACGATCTACACAATAAGTTTAGGTACAATTTATATTTATTCAATAATAGAGAATGTATCAGTAATTATAATTAATATAGTACTATAATATTGTTATAATGGAATGTATTATAGTTAATAAATAGTGAACAATAGTATCCATAATTTAGAAATAAATTATCAATAGATATTTTACATGATATCGATAATATTGCTAAAGTGAAATTGTCTAGTAAAAAGAGGATATCCATGTTTTCGATTAGTATTATTTTATGTTTATCCATACTATGTTTTCTATAGATGTTTAATTAAAAAAAAAGCATACTTGAATAATAGCTAAAGGATGTAAAATATATTTTGAGTAAGCATTAAATAAATGTAATTTTTTTTATAAGATTGATCAAACAGGGATTAATAATATTGTATCATTTTTTTATTTAAGTCATAGTAAAGACTTAATGAGGTTCGAATGTAAAGAATGTATAATGGTACAAATCTTTAAGATGTTTTAAATGTACATATTGTAAATAAATTGTTATGTTGTTAATGTTATAATAAACTTTGTTAAAATTTGTTTTCTCAAAATTTGTGTGTTTGGTTTATTATTTTTTCCATCTTCATGAATTTGAACACAGTCAATAAAATTAAAGATAATATTTTTTGCACAGAAATAAATGAATTATTTTAAGGATTGGACTATTTATTAAGTAATCCCATTTACATTATCTTATGGTCATAAATTAATTATTATAATGGTACCTTGAAATATGATGCTCTTATTTGCCACACATATAACTTGTCAGATTATCTAATATTACCACATAGTTATTACATTCTTATATGAAAATAAAATATTATATTATGATATTTTATTATTTTTATTGTAATAGATTATAGTAAAGTGAAGATATATAGAATTAATCAATACAATGAGAAATATTATTATTATTAGTTTACGTGTAGTAGATTATGACATAAAAATTCCTTCTCACATTTTACTACTGTAGTTTTAAAATTAACTTAGAACAATTTTATGAACCTGAGATTTTATTGAGCTAAATTATAGTAGATGAAGATTAAGATTTAATTATTAGTTTAATCTTAGTGAGTAAATTTATTAAAGTCGTAAGAATACTATATGTTTATTTATTTAAAATAGTAATAGGGGGGATAGTGTTCTTATGCCATTGAGGTAGTATCTTGTAGGATATTGGCTCAATGTAATCTATCTTGTCATCTTATTTTCACTTCCAAGTCTCATGAAAATATTAAAAAATTATTTAATTTATTTTTACAAACTGAACCTTATTTGTATTTTAAATTTGAGCTAGTGAAACATTTAATTTTAATGCTGAATATTTTATTTATTAATTATTAACTGAGCTAGAATCCGTTTTATTTTGTATAATATACTGCCCAGAAGTGGGGATGCAAATGCACTAGGATAGAATATATATATGCATGGAGTTAGATGTAATTATAGGGTATTTGAACTCAGATTTGCAAGCTCCCTTTAGTTATACACTCTGTATCATACTACCAATACACACGATCATACATGTGAAAAAGATAAATGATCTTCAATATACATATTTCATAGTGAACAAGACTTCATCGATTGGTTTAGCATGAAATACATACATTTATCTTTTTCTCATGTGTATGGGTGTGTGTATCGTTTATATGAGATAAAGTGGATAGCTAAGGAAGTTTGAAAGTCTTTGTTCAAATCCTCTATAAACTTCAAGTGTATATATATACTTGTATTCAAATATATTCTGCCCATCCCTTTTCTGTATGTTTAAATTGAAAAGATTCTTTACATGAAGTCAGAGTGAACCGCCTCTTACGAGGCATCTCGTCGACATCTGACGTCACTCTAATTTTGCTAGTTTTAAGGCTAGAATATTCATTTGACAGTTATTGATTAGGTTTTTAAAAGTTCTGTAAGATGGTGCCATCTTCCGAATTATTTTACAAGTAAAAAATCAAAAAAACCGCATTTAAAACTAAACAAAGAAAGAAGTTTGTCGGTGATTGGCTGTCAGCCAGCTCTCAGCCGAAAAAGACATTCTGATTGGCTGGAAAGAACAAAGAAACCACCTGATCAAAGAAAATAAAGAAAAACGCTGAGATTTTCATTTCGAATGCAATTTAAGTATTAAAAAAATATAATTTGAGAAATTAAAATAGTTTTTTAATAAAATATACTATAAAAACAAAATTATTTTCGAAAAATAGTGAAGATTTTAGTAAAAATATTTAAGATTTAGCAAAAAGAAACTTTACTTTTCCATAACGTAAAATTGAAAAAAAGCGTTTGCGTCAGCACTTTTTTGTTTAGACATTCGCTTTAAGTTTGCCGAAATTGAATATATTTTATAATAAATAAATAGCAATTTATTTTTGAAAGAACTTTTGTTCTCTTTCATAACCTGAAAAATTAGTAATATACTTTTTATAAACGTATCTGAGTTGAATTTAATATTATAGGCGAATATGTTTTAACAATAGGCTTTGTCTTCAGTTTGTGAGTTGGCCAATTAAAAGATTTGATTTTTACCTCATACAACCAATAATATAATTAGCGGTTAAAGGGTTAAAGCCAACATGGGCATGACAATAATATTGGCATCAACAAGGAATTTGGACATCTATCAGATTTTCAATGGTGGATGGCTAAAGAGTTGGAGGGTAGCGTAGATTGAAATCTATCCATTAAAATTTGAAGATTTGCTATCTTAATATAAACAGAGCACTGATTATATAAGTGTGAGTGAGAGATGATGGTTTGAATCAACTGATGAGTGCTGGTTCAACATGAAATATGTATTTATCTTTTTCACATGTGTATGGTCGTATGTATTTTATGAGATAAAATGGATACATGAAGGGAGCTTGAAAGTCTGCGTTCAAATCCCCTATGATTACATTTAAATTCCAAGTGGTATATATATAGAAAAATATACTTGTATTCAAATATTATATATTAAGTGAATGTTATATATATATATATATATTTGTTTATAAACTAAATACAAACTATTTTTTATATTGTAAAATGTTTAAACACCACTTTTTGAAATTTGTTGATAATAGACGTTTTTGAATAATAGATGATTGGATTAACTCGTCTATCTGCAATTAAAAAAGTGATAATTATATTCGTATTAAAATAGCATTTTAACTTTTTAAAAATAATACTAAAACAATTTGTAAAGGATTAAATCTGTATTTTTAAAATAGTCTTTTTTTTAAAGCAAATTAAATTTAATTCTAAACAAGTCTAAAGTATCTTATAATGAATTTTCCCTCAGAATTAAAAGCTATTCGATTTTCATTTTGTTCCATTATATTGTAATCACTAATGACTCAAAACTAAGATAATTTACATATATAATGAAATTTAAATGTACTTATAATTAAAGAAAAATTATTTAAAAAAATAAGCAATTTGTATGCAAACAATTAAATTTTATTTAATACTTTGTATGAATAGAAAAGTGAAATCTTTTTTATCATACTTTGAAAGCATTTATTATATATACAGAATATAATAAGCTAGACGTTATTTTAGAATATTGATTAATGTCAAAATTATTTTTGAAAGCTTAATTATCGTTTTAGCTTTAATTAATTTTACACGGAAAGATAATAATTTATTTCAACAATTTATTGGATTTCTTTATATATACATAAAAACGTAAAATAATTATTGAAACAGTAGTAAATATCGAATGATTTTTTAGGTTAAGAAATTTATTGATGTGAAGTTCAAATAACAGAAGCTATATAATTGCCTCAGCATGGACATTGAGATTCAAATAATGTCTTCCACTCCTTTACTGCACTAAGCCACATTGGGCAATGTAGTAGTCTTAAAATGCTATTATTAATAATAATTGTATGATTAGTTGCTTGGGAAGTCATGTGCCAATGGATAAGGGCCATAATGGCTCTAAAGTCTACCATACTATCATTTGCTCTAGACCACACTAGACATTAAAACAATTGTAAAATATTAGTATTAGTAATACATTTGCTACTACTGGTGCTATTACTATTACTACTGCTACTACTACTACCACCACTACCATGACTAATATTACTTTTACTTTTACTGCTACTACTGCTACTATTACTACTTAATTAATCCGTTTTTTATAAAAATCTTTATTTTTTGTACAATGCTTACATAACACCCATCAACAATGACAGTTTCGATTGCCCCTGCAATCTTCTTCAGAACTTTTAAACTTCTTTATCTTTCACGTTTCAGCTCTCTTTCAGTTAAACCGTTTTTTATTTATCTTAATTAAGGCAATGCAATAAAGGAATAAATTAAGATTAAATACTATTACTACTACCTGCTACTACTACTGCTACTATTGGTATTCCTACTTCTACTGCTGCTCCTGCTATTCCTACTTTTACTACTGCTACTACTACTACTACTACTACTACTACTACTACTAATAATAATAATAATAATAATAATAATAATAATAATAATAATAATAATAATAATAATAATAATAATAATAATAATAATAATAATAATAATAATAATAATAATAATAATAATAATAATAATAATAATAATAATAATAATAATAATAATAATAATAATAATAATAATAGCCACTAGGTAAGTTATGTGTCAATGGGATATTAATAATATTTGGTGAACATAACAGCTCTAAATTCTTCCACACTATCATTTCACTAGCCACACTGGACAATGAAACAATATTTTGATGTTATTAATAGTAAATTATTTTTTATTTATTATGCAAACAATAAACACACACATATAATAGAGGATAGCTCCCAATAAGCAGAGCTTGTGTGAGGAGTTATTCACAAGTTATTTTAGAAGTGATTTTCTATACAGCTATCTATTCTATCTTACAGAACCAACATATGTGACCACATGCAAGTGGAAAACATTAAATCATCTCCAGTATATGTATTTCATGCTGGACCGGCACTCATCAATTGATCCTGATCATCACCTCCCCCACACATATATAATCAGTGCTCAGTTATTGTATTAAGATAGCAAAACATACTTTAATGGACAGGCTTTTGTCTTCACCATCCTCCAACACTTTCAGATATCTATATTATTAAAACACATTCATTAAAGTATGAAGAATTGCTATCTTAATATAAACTGAGCACTGATAATATATGTATGGGTGATGATGATCTAGACCAACTGATGAATGCTGATTCACCATGAAATATGTATATTGGAAATCATTGATCTTTTTCACATGTATGTGGCCATGGGTATCGGTTGTATAAGATACAGTGGATAGATGTAGGGAGCTTGAAAATCTGAGTTCAAACTTTTTCTAGACTACATTAAGTTTGGTATAGACAATGTACCTGTATTTAAATATTAAAAACAATAATTGAATATATTTATTTAATGTACAACTCCACAGCATTACAGACCAATTACAAATTGCACATAAATTAATTCAATAATACATATAAGATTATAAAAAGATATATATAATGTAGATTAAAAATACACCTGGGCCTCATTTTACATGATAGATAGGTTTCTCAGAAAACACGCGCAAATGAAATCGCGCAAAAATAAACGTAACTTTCCTTGAAAAAGGGGGGATATGGACTGTGATTTTTCAAAAATCGTGTAAAAGCAAAGCACCAATGTAAAATTACTTTAAAATTCACGCAAAAAAAAAAAAATAAGGAAATAAAATATGACTAATAAAAAATTTCAAATTTGAAAAAAATTGATACAAGACAAACTTTTTTTAACTATAATATTTAGTTTTATTCAAAACAATATATTTTTATGCATAATTTACAGTAATTTACATTTTTTTATACACGTTTTAATTATTATCGCTATTTGCCGATAAACAGGTTCGTTTGCAAACTGGTAAAAAATCAGAATCTTCACAAGAGGAAATACAACTAGCGCCAACGTCACTCTCATGTTGTGTTAATTAATGATTTTCTGGTGACAACATAATTAGTAATTAATCTAACAACTAAAAATTAAATTCTTATTTTTGTCTTTAATTTTTTAATTTTCAATTTTAATTGTGCCCACTGCTATTACTCACCTTTTAAAAATAAACTTGCGGACACTAAATGATTAATAATTGATTACATTCTTTTTTAAAAAGCAAAAACAGAATGTGATTTAAAATGCAAAATTAACACGCACAATGTTTGAACAAATTTACATTATAATCTTGTAAAATTTAATGTGTATATACATAAAATGTGGAAATCATGATTTTAATATCATTATTGCATAAAATCTTACTAATATAAAGCACTGAAAATATTGAAATTACTAAGATGAAAGTTGAATTCCAATAATGTGCTATTACTTTCAATATGATGTAAGTGCGTGAAATTTATTATTTAAAGTAATAGCACATTATCGAAGTTCAACTTCTGGAGAAAAGTGAATCGCGTAACTTCAAAATCGCGTTAAATAAATCTGCATAAAAAGAGACCCAGGTGTATATAAAAAAGATGTCCTATGTCATCACTGTAATAAATTGAATGTTATATATTTTAAGAAGAATCATATTATATTTTTTATTAACTAAATAAAATAATTATTATTGCAAAAATCTTTATTATAAGGGTCCAATAACCAAAACAATAGAAAAAAATTTAGAAGTATCTAAGTAACAGGCTTGAAGATAAAAAAGATCTGAAATCCTAGTTTTATATTCTACTACAGTAAATGAAATATTTGATATCAGGTTTTGATAAATTACTCTTTCAATTACAATTTTGTATAAAAATCTTAGGTCTCTTATTCATCTCCTTGAATAAAAAGATTATGTGATATTTTTATTTAAACTGACAATTCTGTAAAAAAAAATTCCCAGTGATTGAAGTTTAGCAATATCCCTTTTTGAGTGTGGATTCCAGACAACTGATCAATATTCAATAACAAGAAGGACAAGAGCTCTGAACAGTTTATATTTTAATTGGTTATAAACAACCTGCCATATCTAAGAATCATTCCCATAATTATAAGAACTCTATTTATTATGGATTCAATATGTGCATGAATGATCCAGAATATCATGATCTTTTTGCAAAAACTTACATTTAATTTTATATGTTTTAATATAATATGAGACACCAAAATATTCAGGCTTACTACTATTTGAGATGATGATGATGATGATGATGATTATTATTATTATTATTATTATTATTATTATTATTATTATTGATGATGATGATTATGATGATGATGATGATAATAATAATAATAATAGAGAGTGCGCATGCACCAGCTGGTTTGGTGATCGTAGATATCGGTAGGATATATTATATATTTCTAGTAATAATAAAACTAATAATGTTTTTTATTTAAAATAAACCGTATTGACTCTAAGCAACCCAATATTCAGTATATATAGTTTTTTAAACTTAAGAAAACTCCTCCTACGAGGAATTTGTGTGCAATCGTTTTTTTTTTTTACTCCAATATGGTGATCTCTTTGAATGCAGCGAGCATTTCTTATTCTGACGCAATCAAAGCATCCACTAAAAAAGGAGATTTTTCTCAGAACATAAAAAAAAATCAAACTCCGGTTTCAAGATTTCGTCATTCAACAATGAATGATCTAATGAAACTAGATGTGATTTCAGAATCTGATTCATTACCAGTTAACATAATAGAAGAAGAGATCTGGACTAAGGAAAGTCTAATAAAAATTTTTGAACGCTTTAATACGACCATCCCACATGACCTGTTTATGTCATTTAAATGTTTCTTTACTGACCGGTCTGTTATCCTTGCAATTATAGATATAAATTGTTCACTGTATAGATTTCCTAAGGATTTGCTACACGAAGAATTAAGCACAAATAATTTATGGGATTCTATATTGCGCATTGCAGATTATCCAAATCCTCACTATCTTGCTATTGAATTCTATAGCGAAGAACAAAAAAACAAATTTGATAAAACAATTAAAACATTAGGGAAATATGCTTTAGTAAAAGTTAACCAATATAGAGAAAATTTTATTACCGGCACAATCAAAAATACATACTTTAACTATACAATAAATGACCTCAATAAATTAATGCAACTGTTTGGAGTTGTTGTTGCCTTTCAACCTATATATTTAAAAGGAACTCCAATACCGATCTATGGAAACAGTTATCATTTTAAAGTTAAATTGAATCAAAATGTAAATCCAAATGATATTCCCACTCTTATAACTGATCACGAAGCGACACTACTCTTAATAATTCATGGACTTAAACCACAATGTTTTCACTGCAAACAACAAGGGCATATTATAAATGCATGCCCAAAACTTAAATGTAAACACTGTGATATGAGAGCAACTTCAAGTCATCAATGTGGAAATGCGCCAGCAAATAACACAGAATTCACTCCTCAACTGATAAGTGAATCAACTATAATTTGCTATCAAAATAATCCAATTAATGATGGTGTAACAGACGATCTAAACATCACCAGAGAGCAATCAGTAAATGACGAAAGTGAATAAATTTTACCCGAAAATCAATCATGGAATGATGAGGATAAACCAGTGTTACAAGAAAATAGCCCATCTTAACAAGAAATATTTAAAAGTGATTGCCAAAATGACAAACAATCAAAAACACCCCTTAACAAAACTTCACAAGATATTATAGACTATCTAGTGCATTGCCTGCCACCTACAGACCCGAAAATAAATGACACTGCCAACCGAAAACCAGGCAGACTGCAAAGCAAACGAAGCAGAAAAAATGCAGCAGTGCCTATTGATCTCAGTTAAGATGATATGCCCCAGACATTAGATCATAATAAAAAAATAGGAAAAGCAAATATGAGTTCAACGGATATCGAGTTTGAATACACTTCAGATGAAGACCTTAGCACCAATAAAAAGCAAATGTGCAAAAATTATCACAGGAAGGAGGAAGTAGAACCTCCAGACATAAAAATTCTTTGTCATAATTTGTGCAAGTTATCTAAACTATATAAAATTACAATCTAATTACTACATCAGGTGTGTTCTGTTTTTTATTGAGTGAAACTATAATGAAGATAAAAATAGTGTCATTAAACATCCGTGGATTAAACTCACCGGAAAAAAACTATCAATTAATAAAATGGCTTGAAATTATACAACCTCATTTGCTAGGGCTACTTGAAACAAAAATTTATAATAAATCTCAGATTAACCCATCTAACTATCTTAATAATCAAGGATACTCAGCATTCTCCCAAGCATCATTTTCACCCTCAGCAGGAACAGGAGTAATAGTGATGAAAACCTACCCCTTCTATTCATTCAAAATAATATATATAGATGCACACATATTAATTATAACATTATATGATAAAACAGTTACATTGAATGTAACATTTGTTTATTTACCTCCAAATCACACAGTAATTAATAAAGTCATTCAAATTATAAATTCCAAAATAGCATCCTCATCACATCCATTAATTTTACTTGGTGATTTCAACATGTCATACAATGAGTTTGTCACAAAATGGTTGCACTTACTAGCCATACCACTCATGAGTGGGGAAGGCTATCTCCCACAGAATTCAGTAACATTTAATAATGGCAGGTTTTCATCATTAATTGACCTGGTCTTCTACTCACCAGTGTTACATCACATGATCAGCCTAACAATAAAAAACTCATCATTATCAGATCATTCTGCAATTATTGTTTCACTAAAGAATGATTTTATATACAGATCAATAACATCTATTGGAAACACAATTAGAGTGCTTCTTCCATGTCGAACCACAGAATATTTATTCTCAGAAATATATATATATCTCTTCAAACTTCAAGACATTGAAATGGATCCAGTGCAAACATGGATTGCCTTTGTTAACATTATTTCATATACAATTGATGTCATAACAAGGGCTACTCCAGCCCCTTCAAGGCTTCTAGCTCTTGTAGATGAAACATACAAAAGAATCACAAACAGTACTACAAATAAACAAGGCTGTTCAAATGTGATTGCCCTGAAGAAACTTTATAAATCAGTCTCTGAAGAACTTAAAGAATACCTGGCAATTAAAAAAAGAAAACTCTTTTTGACACAGACACACACATGGTCCAGACACTATTTGCTGGTCACTGGGACAAAAGCCATCAACTCGCGTACCGACAGCAATTAAAATACAATGAGATATAATTTCTGGTTACAACATGTTGCTACCTCTCTACACACATTTCAAACCCAAACTTCAAGAGAAGAAAAAATTCAGCCCTGCACCATTTTTTCTCGGTGAGCCAGAAGAAGATATAATATTTACTCCCAAAGACTTTATTCAAAAATTAGCATCAACCCCAAACTCCAGTCACCCAGGAATGCATGGTATATCTTGCTTTGTATTCAAGCATTTAGAAAATTTTACTGCTCAGTATCTGTGTAATCTAGCAAACTTTCTAACAAAAAAGATCTATCATATACATGGACTATACCCTATTTTACTAGTACCATTTATCAAAACACATGAAAAAATAACCACACTAAACAATCTAAGGCCCATATCAATGAGCCCTCTGGGTATCAAACTGCTGGAGTCAATCATTAAAGACAACATAGAACCCTATATTATACCTATACTATCTAAAATGCAGTTTGCTAAGAAAGGCTCGTCTACAATGCAAGCAGTCTCTCTATTCAAAATAGTTATTGATTCTGTCAGAAATAATAAAAAATATAGTCCAGTTGTAATCCAACTGGTAAAATCAGCATTTGATATGATTCCAATTGAACTGCTTGTTGAAGCATTAGCAGACACAACAATACCAAGATCCTTAATATATTTAATCACCAATCTTCTATTAAGTCAAGAAATACATATTACACTTAATGGTAAGAATTTTCCCTTTTTTGTACCTTACTGTTCAATTCCACAAGGTTCACCACTAAGTGCTCTTTTTTTACTTTCTATATCAATCCCTTACTGAATATGATAGAAAAAGAATTATCAGGCATATACATACCTGGTCTAAAAGAAAACATCTCCTGTATTGCCTACATGGATGATGTCTCAATTTTTTTATCTTCTAAAAAACAGATCCCAACTCTATTGAAAATTCTTAATTCATACACTAATAAATACAAGCTGGAGTTTAACATGAATAAATCTTCAGCATGGTCAATATATACAGGACAATTTCACACACAACATTTTAAAGGAAAACCCAGCTCTTTTGTGGGATTCCCCTTCTATTTGAGCAATCTAGAAATGCATTGACAAATACAAGACAAAATTAAAAATAAAATAGAAAATATAATTGATTCACTTTCAAAATCTTATCTTTCGCTGTATTCAAAAATATCCTTGTTTAATCTATTAATTATGACTCGAATCACATACTATTTTCCAATAATACTATACACTAAATGTTTTACTAGTAAAATAAACTTGTTATGTAGAAGGTTGCTGTGGGGAAAAAAGATTGTTTTGGTTTCACTAAAATGTATTCAAGCTCCTCTAATACAAAATGGTTTAGGACTACATTCAGTACATATTTTTAACATTCAAAAGACATTAAATCTCATTTCTGCATGTGATTATTTATTTCCATACATGAAAGTGTTCTTCAAGATTACCCCAACAGATAAACTACCACCAACCAATGGATATTGGAAAACCTTGCTTACACTAATTCTTAACATTCCAAACATTATTTTTTCACCACCTCAAGATAAATTTAAATATTGGGATGTATACCAGATAATTTTCTCTCGTTTAAATGATAAAAGACCAATTTTAAACATTAATAATAGACAACTAACCCAAAAATTTAAATTCTGGTCATTAGAACCCAAATATTATGATTTTCTACTCAAATTAAATCTTGAAGCATTGCCAACATTACACTTTTGTAGATATAGAAGGCATTACATAAATACAGAAGACATATGCTGGTTGGGTCATAGAGAAACTGAGACACAAGAACATTTTCTTTTTGCCTGCCCTGTATTTGATAATATTCGTTCATCCATACCATCATTGTACAAACAAAGAAATTGTGACATTCAAACCCTTTTACAATCATTTGTTAAGGGTAGCTACCCACATATTCAAGCAAGTACTTTTATATTGTTTTCACTATGGTGTACAAAATGCTCCTTCATGTACAACAACAATCCAAGAAGACATCAAACACATTCTGGAACAAAATGGAACAGCTCCGCTTAAGGGATGAAAAAATTGTATCCCAAAAGATGTACACAGTCACTTGGTCAATATTACAACAGTGCTCAAAATTATAGAAATAAAAAAGACTAATAAAAACAGAACTAAGAGCTTTACAAGTGCACAAAACTAATTGGATGTATATATATTTTAAAGAAAATAATATAGACTCAAATTTGTAAACCACATGCATATCCTTTGTCTTTGTTGCCCCCCTTAATTACAATTTTCAACTTGTTTATACTAACTTCAATTCATCAGCATGTGGTAAAATAGTTATAAAAGTAACCCTTTCTTGTTATATTCAATAAAGTCCTTTTGAAAGATGATAATAATAATAATAATAATAATAATAATAATAATGATAATGATAATGATGATGATGATGATGATGATGATGATGATGATAATAATAATAATAATAATAATAATAATAATAATAATAATAATAATAATAATAATAATAATAATAATAATAATAATAATAATAATAATAATAATAATAATAATAATAATAATAATAATAATAATATAGCAACTAGAGGGCAAAATAGGTCTATCTTTAGTTACTTCGTTAAACTTTTTAAAGTTAAAATACTAATATAATTTTTAATTAACACACATTAAATACATCAATATTCTATTTATTTTAGAATAATAAAATTATATACTACTGTCGTCTTTGGTCTGAATTGCAGGCTCAAACCAAGAGTTATAAAACATATGAATACTCAATACTTAATTAGTATAATATATTAGTAATAAATACATATACATATTATACAATCAATAAATATAATATTGCATATATAAATTTAGTTAATATTGGGCTGATCATGCCTGAATGACTAGCCTCATGTCCAGCTGTATATAATAGCTTGCCTCATGAGTTTTAGCTGAGACTCCTCCAGCTATAATAGTCAGCTTGCCTTGAGTCAGCTCTAGTCTTTGTATCATCCAGTCCTACCATGGATTTGTCCCACTGCAGTAGACTTATAGTGTAATGACTACAATGGAAATGTGTACTGTTATCAGTGGTTTAAAATGAGAGTATGTTTAGTTGTTTATGTTAGACTGATGTTCTCTACTTGCATCATAAAAGGCTGCTATTTATTACCAGATCCTCACCTTACTGGCAACCATCAGATACTGAGAGCATCACTGCCTATTGGTCAGTACTAAGCATTGTCTGTGTTTTGCATATATGTTTATCTTGTGGTTAGTGGCAGTGAATGCTCAATCTGATCAAATAAGGAAGGAAACTGGGCTAGGATCCTTCTGAAGGCAAGGTAAAATATGACATTTATCCCACTGGCTAAAATTAGCTCTGGAAAACATAGTTAATTAAATGAGCTGTATGAAGTCTTGTCTGCTTTGTTGGTTTCTCAGGTTTATTGCTACTTTTGTCTTGTCCCTGGATGATTGTCTGGGTTGTTGCTTTTTTCAGTTTGGTGGTCATCATCTTTGCTTGATGTACTTGTCCCTGGATGTTTTTTTGGTTTGCTGCTGCCTTCAGTTTATGTATGATACGGTCTCATTTGGTTTAGGTGATGATGTTGATAACCATTTGCTGTTTGAACTAATACTGTATAGAGTCCTTTCAGTTCTGCAATAACCACACAATTCATTCTATATTGTGCATAGCACATGAGTGCCTATTTGAACTTTTATTTTGCTACTTCCTTTTTGTTCATATTTGGAATTGGGATCATCAGTGGTTTAGACAGCCAATGTCTTAATGTTCAGTGGCTGTATTTGATTTCAAGTCAATCATGTTAATTGATTTACTTGAAGTTGTTAGATTGTTTAATATTGTGACCTAATTCACCTTTGTCACTGCAAAGTCTAAGTGACTGAACAGTCCTGGTGCTAATAAGTTACTGATATCACCACCAGTGGTAGGTATATAGTCTGGTTGGGCATAGTAATTTTAACTGTTGTTTGACCTAACAGTTTTATTTTATTGCCCTGATAGTCTGTGATTGATTTGCTGCTAGGATGCAGATTATGTTCATTATTCTTATTAATGACAATCCAGGCCTTTTTGAGACAATGGATACTGCAGATCCCGTGTCCATTTTCATTGTAAGTGGCATATCATTAATTATAATCTTGTGTTTAAATCCAGACTGATTGTCTTTTATATGATTTAGACAGGCAACTTGTTTATTTTTCTTATAATTGCCTTTGCTGTTTTTTTTGGAATGGATTTTTCCATTCTCATATCAGCTATCTGTCTTTTTAATTTTAGACAAGCAGCTCTTATATGTCCAACTTGATTTCAAAATGTACATGTCATATAGTGGTATGGGCATTCTGTATGTGTGTGTATTGTTCATCGCATCTATAGCAATGGTTTATACTGGTTGATGCTGAATTATTAGAACTGACTGAGTTTCTGACTGACCCAGTGTTTAGCTTGATTTTTTGCCCATCATAATTAATAATTTTTAGATGGCTTTCTTTGCCTGACTAGCTATAGATTCTGCTACTATTTCTTGGGCCAAAGCTGATTAAAACTGTACATCTGTTATCATTAGTAATTTTAGTTTTTAAGTTGTGATCATTTAATCCTGTAAATAAAATGATAATGAAGTGCTTCATTCAGGAAATCTTTGAATTCAAACTTTGAATTCAAACTTTAATACCAATGTTTGAATTGTTATTGTGAACTCTCTGGATTTTTTCTTCTGCTCTTGGATGCAGAGATTGAAATAATATCTCTGCATTATTGTCAGAGGTTTGGGGGAAAATAATCTGTGAGAATCACTAACACTTTGTCAAAATCAAGATCAGATGGCTTTTATGACATAGATTGAGATTTGAGGATCTTGTTTGTCTAATTATCGTTATTAATGTGGCAAATGTTACCACAGGCTTCTTGATCCGGTTAGCCTGTAGATAAAATATTAATCGCTCTTTATAACTTGACCAGTCCTCAGGATGGGCTAGATCAAAAACTTCCATAGAGCAGCAAAATTTACCATTGTTTTATTTCTCTCTTTAACTCATTGGGAGAAATATTTGTGAGTAACCAATCATTTGTTAATTTTACAAATACAGTTTGTAATTGTTTAAAAATTGATAATGACAATGCTAACACTCATCAGGACAAGCTTTTGTTGCTTTATTATGAGTAAAGCTCTTATGATTGATTTAAACCTTTAATTGATATACCTATAATGTTTGTGGTCAATTATTCTTTCAGAGCTGTTGAATCCGATATATTTTTCAAGCAGATCAACGTGATTTTCATAATCACAGTATTGTAAAAATGTCAAATATCTTTCTCCACATTCAAGTATTTACTTTAATTTTCCTGTCATAGAAAAAAAATATTCCTTTTACCAGAAGTTAAATTTTTCCCAGGCATGGAGAAAAATAAATTATTTTGTCTGAATGCCAATTCTGTTGGATTATCATTGCGTATACGATGAATGTCTTCAACTGCACACTCACTATTTACTCTATTTTTTCCAGTCATGGGGAAAAATATTTCTTTTGTCTGAAAGAGCCAATTCTGTTATGTTTGATCTGAATTGCAGACTCAAACCAACAGCTTTAAAACATATGAGCACTCAAAAGTTAATTAGTATAATTTATTGGTGACAAATATATATGCATATTATACAATCAATAAATGCAATATTACATATATAAACTTAGATAATATTGGGCTTATCATGCCCGAATGACTGGACTCACTTTTAGCTGTACATAATAGCTTGTATTATGAGTTTTAGCTGAGACTCTTCAGGCTGTAATAGATAGCTTGCCTTGAGTTAGCCCTAGTTTTTGCAGTTTCCAATCTATCGTGGATCTGATTCATTGTGGTATTCTTATAGCATAATGATTATGATAGAAACAAGCATTGTTAGCAGTAGTTTCAAATGAGAGCACATTTGGTCATGTAGGTTAGACTGACAGTCTCTATTTGCATCATGAAAGGCTGACTATTACCAGATCCCCAATCTTACTGGTATCCATCAGATTCTAAGAGCATCATTGACTATTGGTTACTATTTATCATTGGCTGTGTTTTACATATCTGGTTACTCATTGGTTAGCAGCAGTGAATGCTCAATCTGATCACATAAGGAAGAAATCTGGGCTAGTCTACTTCTAATGGCAAGGTGATATGTGACAAGTACAATAAGTATAGGAATTAACAAGTAAATGTTTAGATTGGGGTAAAGAACCCCAACTGCATAATATGTGTATCACTAAGGAAAACACTTTCAATCTTCCAAGTTCTACATATGCAAACACAGCTAAAAGTTTTTTCGTTAATAAACCATATCGATTTTAACAAAAGCCAACAATAATAATGATATCAGTGGAAAAGAAAATCATTCTACAACTCACTAATTTCAACTTTCAACTATTAATGATGTTGTTAAACTGGATTTACCAAACAATGAGTACATCCCTTAGAAATAAAATTAGGAATATTCATATCTCATAGAATATTTTGTTTTAAGTTAAAAAATTGCATTAACATTTCATTAATTTCAATTTTTTAGCATTCATATTTCAAAAACTCTTTTCATTAAATCGAATATCAGCCATGTCATTATCAGAATTCCAAAGCATTTGTGGATTATTCATAAATTTTTATTCAACCCTATTTAAATTATCATAATTACACCAATGTCATTCAGCCAAAAAACATTGTAAATAATAATTTAAAGTGAGAATCTACTCACGCTCTCTTCAGAAGTTCTTCAGATTTGCTCATATAAAAGAATTTGAGTCGTAGGAATAAGAGGGATTCTTTTTATTCCTGCATAAATGCTATATCTTGGATTGAAGAAGAGAGTATTCATTTATTTAACACTCTCAAAGGCGCATGCTCAATTAGCTTGAAAGGCTGATATTGGAATGAAATATAATTGCAAGCATGGCACTAGATAAAATATTTGCTTATTTACCCATAATTAAGTTTTAGTAAGAATGATGTCTAGTAAATTCTAAGTAATTACACCGACGTCATTCAGCCAAAAAACATCGTAAATAGTAATTTAAAGTGAGAATCTACTCACGCTCTCTTCAGAAGTTCTTCAGATTTGCTCATATAAAAGAATTTGAGTCATAGGAATAAGAGGGATTCTTTTTATTTCTGCATAAATGCTATATCTTGGATTGAAGAAGAGAGTATTCATTTATTTAACACTCTCAAAGGCGCGTGCTCAATTAGCTTGAAAGGCTGATATTGGAATGAAATAAGAGTCTTAGTATAAGCACACATATGATGATGATGATGATAATAATAATAATAATAATAATAATAATAATAATAATAATAATAATAATAATAATAACAATAATAATAATTAAATACAAGTATAGAATGTATATTTAAGCTAGATGTAATTAAAGAGGATTTGAACTCAGACTTTCAAATTCCTTTCAGTCATTCACTCTAACTAATACAACCAACACAAATGACTTCAAACTCCTTTCAGTCATTCACTTTAACTAATACAACCAACACAAATGACTACATACATGTGAAAAAGATAAATAATGAAGGCTGGTTCAGAATGAAATATGTATATTGGAGATCATTTATGTTTTTCACATGTATGTATGTGGTCATGTGTGTTGGTTGTTTTAGATAGAGTGAATGACTGAAGGGAGTTTGAAAATCTGGGTTCAAAACCTCTTTAATAACAACAACAATGATGATGATAATGATGATGATGATAATAACAACAACAATAACAATAATAATAATAATATTAATTGTATGATGAGTTGCTTGTAAAGTCATGAATCAATAGATAATCAAAGTGAAAAAGTGAATTCAATCGCTCTAGAACCTGTCAATCTAATATTATCCCAGAACATAATAGGCATAGAAACAGTTTTACATTTCTTTCAATAAATGTGTTATTCATTAATTCAAGAGTATCATGTTAATGAAAAAGTAAATTGATAGAGTGAACACAACAGCTTAAGAGTCTATTACTCTATGTCATTTTAAACCACATTAGTAAAGAAAACTTCTAGAATCTTCTATTTTACTACTTGCACTAAGCCATAGTTTGCCATTAAATGATCTTAAAATGCTAAGAGTAATAATAATGATGACATTAATTGTGGTGGTGATGATGATGATAGTAATAATATAATTGATTATTTGTGAGGTCGTTTTTCACTGGAAAAGTAAAATGTAAACTTAGCATAGCAGCTGTAGGGTCCTTCATCCTACCATTGCACTCAATCACACTTCCCATTAAAACAATCTTAAAAGATTATGATGAACAATATTACTAGTAGGATCATTTGCTTCATTATAATCAATTTTAACCATTATTAATCCCCTGTAGAATGGAAGTCTCTCCAAGTTCAATCCATCTTTTCAGATCTCTAGCCTCATCACTACAGCACACTATTTATCTCACATGCGATTTCTTTCTAGGCCTTTTATAATTTCTTGGAATTCAGTTTAGGATTTTATCTGTTCATATAGTATCGTTTTTTCTAGCAACAGGTCCAACCAACTCAGCTTTAGCCTCTTATTCCTTTTAAAATATCAGTAACAACTGTTTAATTTCCTCCCACATATTTTGTTTTCGATCCCTTTTTGTTACATGCATTCCTCTTACTTTGTTGAGTGGTCTGAAATATCTGTATTGCTCTTCTGTTAAGTGTCCAAGTCTCAGATCAATTAATGTGAAAATTTAGCATAATCAATTTTAGATTGATAATAAAATTTAAAATTATTTGCATAGGAAGTTGTATATAAGTGGGGGAGGGGGTCATAAAGAAAACACAACAGTTTAATTTAGTGATCTTTTTTTTTCTTTCTCGAGAACTGAAATTCGATCTAGATAAATTTAGTTCTGTAATGTGTCACTTTAACCATTATGCCAAACCACAGTATTTAAAATAAATGTGAATTTTTATTATTTGTTCAGAGTTTTATATTTAAACATTTTTTTAGGAGATTAATCATTAAGAGTTTTCCTGATGTCTATTTACATGTATAACATACATACATGTATATAAAATCTCATAGATTAATGATAACGTATTCACTAGCTGATTCATGATCTGGGATTTGAAATTGATTGGATAAAAGTACAATTTGTTTTTAAGATTTCAATCAAGCTTAAGATTTTTTCAGCTAGCTACCCATAATCAATTCCATTAACCATTTGATTCTAGGCAGTAAATGAGTTTCCTTGCCATTTTTAGGTGGACTTTAAAACAAAAATGAAAAATGTTTACAAACTAGTTCATCATCATCATCATCATTATCAACCATTATCAATCCACTGCAGGATGAAGGTCTCTCCAAGTTTAATCCATCTTCTCCGATCTTTAGCTTCTCTTCTCCACATCACCCCTACACATTTTCTTATTTCATCCATCCATCTTACATGTGGTCTCCTTCTGGGTCTTTTACAATCTCTTGGAATCCAGTTTAAAATTTCAATTGTCCATCTATTATCATCTCTTCTAGCAATATGTCCAGCCCAACTCCACTTCAATCTTTTAATTTTTTCAATGAGGTCAGTAACACCTGTTTGTTCTCTTACCCATACATTGCGTTTTCGATCTCTTCTTGTTACTCCCAACATACATCTCTCCATACTTCTTTGAGTGGTCTGAAGTCTCTGTATTGATCTTCTATTAAGTGTCCAAGTCTCAGATCCATAAGTAAGAACTGGTAAAACACATTTGTTAAAAACCTTTCTTTTCAAACACATAGGCATATTTCCTTTTAATATCAAATTATTTCTACCAAAAGCACTCCAACCAAGTTTAATTCTATGATTAATTTCCTCTATTATGTTTCCATCTGTATTAATAATCTGACCAAGATATTTGTAACTCTTAACTTCTTCTAATTCATCATAATCAATCTTTATTTTCATATTTTGAGCAAATCGATTAAACATTACTTTAGTCTTTTTAACATTTATCTTTAGTCCTACTTTCCTACTTTCATCTGATAACTCCTGCAACATTTCCTGCAGCTCGGAAGCATTATTTGCAAAAACAACTACATCATCTGCGAAATCTAAATGACTTAAATAATCTCCATTTACTTTCACTCCTTTAGTTTCCCATTTTAATCCACAAAATACTTCTTGCAGCACTGCTGTAAAAAGTTTTGGAGATATGGAGTCACCTTGTCTTACACCTTTCTCAATGTTGACTTTCCCAGTATCATTATGTAATCTAATTGTTGCTGTTGCATTTTTATAAATATTCTTTAAAATATGACAATATCCTGGATCTATACCTTGATGATCCAATGCTTTCATCACTGAAGAAATGTTTATAAAATCAAATGCCTTTTCATAATCTACAAATCCAAAACATAATGACAACTCATATTCACTTGTCCTTTCTATAACTTCTCTCAATACTTGAAGTTACTAATTGGAAAGTCTGATGACTAAGGCCTTTTTCAAATAGTTCTATTGTTTTTTATGGGGAATTGATTCGGGAGATCTTAGCTTTATACAGATTATTTTAAGTCATTTTATTCCTTATTTTAATATATAATAAATACTGTAGAGATTCATTATCTATAAGTTTTATGTGGGTGTTGTTTGATAATAGGTTATTTAAATTTAGCAAGAAAAAAATCATTTTATATCGTAAAAAAATCTACCTATAAATTAATTTGAAAATTTAGCTTCATTAATTTTATCCAATATTTTATTATAAAATACTATTTTAAAATATAAAACCTTTATGTAAAATATTGAATAAAATTAATTCAGCTATGCTAAATTTCTAAAGCGATTGATTTATAAATTTTTATACTAAATAAAAAGCTTTTTTCATATTAAAATAAGTTATTTTAAAATTTGCACCGTCATACACAATTATGTATTCTGAATTTCTATGGCTGTGTTTGCTTTAGTATTTTTTTTTTTTATTGTTTTTTTTATAAAACATTATTATATTATTATATTGCACAGGCTTAAATTATAATAAATTATTATATTACATAATATTAACATACCTCTTTATATTAGGAAAAGGATTATGTACATAAAAAATACTATATATAATTTTAAAATTTTGCCTACTATATACAGATAAAATATGAAATAAAAACCGATTTTAAATATTCCACTGTATTATGAAAAACTCTTTAAAATATTGCCCACAACAAATGGCAGTGAAAGAGAAGAGATCCCCAAGTTTTCTAACTTCCTGATGGTAACAGTTTTAATGGGTTTCCACCTCGAGTTATTTTTTAGGTAATAATAGCAAAATATAACATTTATTCATTATTATTTGATTGCTAGCAGGGTTGGTACGTACCATCAATTTGAAAAAAAAAAATTATAAGTCAATTTAGAATGCAAAAAAGAATATACTTTATCTGGTACAGATTTGAATCTCAAATCATGTGACATATGTTTGCTTATAGCTAACAAATAGCTCTCTTTCTTTAGCATATAATCTTGTTATTCAAACATGCTCACAGGCAAATGTTGCAGCTGATTTTTATAAATATATTTTGTAACTTTCATTTTTGTAAATAATTTACTAATTCTTTTAGCAATTATTCATAAAGAAAATATAGATGGGTTCTCTTATGTATAATTATTTCTATGTCACTTTAGTACTTTTTTCTAATGAATTATTTATGAATATATGTAATAAAGCAATATGAATACTGCTGTGAAATTCTATCTTTATTGGTCTTTAGTTATGATATAATGCATTAAAATATTAAATAAAACGAATAAAAGGATTTAAATAAAACGAATAAAAGGATTGTAAGATATTAAATAAAAGCAATAATAGAATTGTATTTCATTTAATTTAACCTTCATTGACTTTTAGCATTTTTATCTAATTAAAACACATTTATTCAATAATTTCAATAAAAGACTAAAAACATATTAATAATGTAAATTAAACAGAGGCTAAACCCTTCATACAGTATCATCACTCAGTGCAAGCCAGAGTAATCAATGGATGCAGGAAGGTTTGTGCATAAAATCCCCATCTAGTGCCTACCCATCCAATAGGCACTAGATGGAATTTTATGCACAAACCTTCTTGCATCCATTGATTACTCTGGCTTGCACTGAGTGTTACTACTGTATGGGGAGTTTAGCTTATGTGTAAACAGCTTGTATAAACAAAAACAATGTTGATCATGTGACTCTTAGGGGTATGAGGTAAATTTTGTGTTTCTGTTCATCTGTCTTAAAAGTTAATTGTAATTAAAAGTTTAGAAAATTTTTTTTTCTCATATGTCATAGTATCGGCTAAAAACCGTCTGCAACCAACTACTTGCTTGCAAGGCGGCTGCGATGACCTCTCAGCTAACAACACTTGACATCACCTATTAAGCAAATTTCATCCTATCTAAGCGGAATGAAATGGAAAGAAACATCGAAAAGATATGTTATATTTTCAACTACAATAAATGAAATATTCTTGGAAATACCTTTCAATATATAGTTGTAGCAATATTTACATTCTATATATTTTTAAGTAACAAAATAAAACTATTATTCAATAAAAGAAGAAAAGGGATGTAATAGACAATTCTATATCAAAATGCATAGAGTAGAAAAACAACTCTATTGGAAGTTTGAAGTTTAACATGTTTATATTTTCTATATATAAAAGAAATATATTCGGTGGTATAAATTGTCGGTAGCTAAATATATGCATTTATAAGTATACTATTGTTAATAATATTTGATTTGAGAAAATCTATTTGTTTAATAAGTGAAATCCTAGTTAGAAAGAAAATTTTATAAAAAAAAGAATTCTAATTTATATATGTTTATTTTATTTTGATTATAATTATTAGTGTAGTATTTTGACCATATTATATATATATGAAAACAATAAGAAATATTAAAAGTAGTTGTGTAGACAAGTAATTGTTTAGTTTGTATATATATGATTAAATTTATTTATTTTTACAATATTTGAGATAGGAAGCTGTCAATAACTCCAGTACTTTTACTTAGATATATATTTTTTTCAGCAGCAAAGTTATGCCTTATTTTTAGACGTTATTCTTTATTATCTATAACATTGTTTCTCATCTGTTTATATACCGTGGAATAATAAATTTTTAAATTATGGATCAAATGAAGTATTGAACAAAATATGGAAGCAAGAGTGTTTTTATAGTAAAACATAATTACTGTATTGTTTAACAAATTTAACATATACATATATTAAAATTAAATACTGCCTAATGCGATACTAGTAATTATAAATAAAATGGAAAATTCGTATAATATTATAATACTAGCCAAAAAACATAATTTTACTTAAATACTTTCATATGGATTATGTCCTGTACATGTGGGGTTCAGATTGACCTTAGGTCAATATGGGTGTGACAAGAACCTCGGCCTCAGGGTGGCCTTTGAGCATTCCATCATCAGATTTTCAATTGGATGGACGGTTGAAGAGTTGGAGTGTGGAGTAGATTGAAGCCTGTCCATTAAAATATGAAGATTGTCTATCTTTATATATATCTGAGCACTTATAGTATATATGTGTAGAGATGATAATCTGGACCAACTGATGATTGCTGGTTTAGCATGAAATACGTATATTGGTGATTATTTATCTTTTCAACATATATGTGTTTAAGTGTATCAGTGTTATTAGATAAAGTGGAGAGTGGTGGGTCATGTAAAAATCTGTGCTCATATACCCTATTTATTAAATATTTCCATAACCATGGTTTCATCTATTAACTTGAAAAGGTTTATTTGTTAACAAATGAAACCATGGTTGTGGAAGAATTTTAGTAAAATTTTGTTTTCTGGCTAATCCATAATGTTATATGAATTTTCTGTTTATATAGATATTCAAAGAATGATAAAAAAAAAAAAATTGACAAAACTATACAAAAGAGAATTAACTAACAAAATATTAGACTAATAATATAAACAAAATCTGAAGAAAAGTAAAGAATAATATTTAAATAATTGAGCACAATAATTATAATTATAAAATCAAAAACTAATGTGATTGTTGCTGATTCAGTAATTAAGTCATCAAGTCATAGAAATGTCAAGCGTTGTTAGCCGAGAGGTCAGTGCAGCTGCCTTGGTTGTAGGCAGTTGTTGCAGGTTCGCTTCCCGGCCAATGCTATGACATATGGGGAAAAAAAAGTCATAGAAATATATTCGTGATTGCTAAGCACAAATATGAATTTATTAATGTATGGTTTTTTCTTTTGATTTTGTGAGTATCATTGCCAAAAATGTTGATTCTCATAAGTATGTGGTTGAAAATGGCAATAACATTCTTAAGACTTTTTCATGTAATTCCAGAGATTCAGTTTTAATTTTAACCTAAAATTGAGTTATAGTTGTTGAATGAAATAGCACCTTTAATATACCATCACAACTTAAGACTATTAGTTTTTCCCTTTCTAAATTAGTAGTAATTTTCATTTTCAATAAAAGGTTTTAAAATCCACATATTACTTTTCCATTTATCTTCTTCCTTTGAATAATATGGATAAAATTCATAACAAAGTCCTGTTAATGTCCATAAATAGTATTTTTCAATTCATTGATATTTATATCAGCTTCATTTATCTATTCTGAAAATGAAAATATGTCATGGTTTTTTCCTACTATATGCATAACATCAAAGTTTTAACTTTTTCCTGAGGACCTCAATTTTATTCCATAAATCAAAAGTAGTAATACTATCTTACAGGCTTAAATTTAGTATATTTATTAATAAAAATATGTCTTATAAGTAAGCCAGTTTAGCAATCCAATTATTGTCATAGAAAATATTTATCAATTCTGAATTTTTTGTTTATAAAAATGTTTTAATCTTTTGTCTTAAATCGTAATGTCTTGTTAGTATTTTCCCTCTCAACAATACAGATCCCATTTTATGGCTTAAACTTGAAAACAGTCTTAAATTTAGTGCATTACCTTTAATACAACTTATTATTTTTAACAATTGAGTAAGAACGTTCAAATCAGGAGACAACAGCTAAATGCTTATGGTACATACCACAATGAATAAAAGTCATTTTGTCATTTGCTATTTCTTTAATATTTTTTGCAACTTCTGAATGTTTTCCAGTCATACTTGCCAAGGAAAGGAAATGTATCTTTATTTTATACATCTTTTTAGATTTAAGTTGTGCACTACATATAATAATTGTGTCTATAGACATCTCATGAGGATTTAAAGTTTCCTTGTTAACATGAATTAATGTGTCATAACTAATATTAATACTGCTATTAATATAAATATCATAACTAATATTAATACTGCTATTAATATAAATATCATTTTCACAAGTTTTGATTAAATAGAAATGAAAATCATTCCATTCGTAAGATATTTTGGGACAAGGAATTTCATGCACTACTAAAAATCTCTTGGATATTTTATGCAATTATTTTCAGGTCTCTTTAAATAAGTTTAGATATATTTCTTATTAATATTTTTTCTAACTGAAGTATAATTTTTAATATTAAGCCAGTCTAATAAAGAATCAATAGTTTTAAAATCTCTATAATATGTTAATTTGCATTTATGCGTTGAATAAAAAGTATAAAATATGAAACAGTACTTACTATAATTTTTTCAAACAAATATAAATTGTCAAACGTTGGTGGTCGAGTGGTCAGCACAGCTGCCCTACAAACAGTTGTCCCGAGTTCGCTCTCCGGCCAATGCTTTGACACATGAAGAAATAAATATAAATTGTTCTGAAAATCAATACAATTATAAACTGATGTGCAATTCTAGATTGCAAGATTTTCTACAGATCCAAACAATCCCCTCTGGCAGAAGGACATTTAAAATTATTAATATTTTTGATAGATTTATAATGTATTATGCAATCAATGTCTAAAGATGGATGAATTCTTTAAAACAAGTGACCAAATAGAATGAATACATTTTGAATTAAATAATAAATTATTTAAAAGAAAGATCAATAGCATTTCATAGTCATTATAAATAACATTACTTTGCTTAATATTTAGCATATTTGCAGAAAATAAACACTTTTGATGATTTAGAGTGTGTATATTAACTAGTATTGTACTTAGAATCATTGAAATAAACTACCATCACAAATAAATCTTTAAATGTCACAAGAAATTCTTCAACTTTATTAATAATGAAATTGTAAAATGCCATTTGAAGTGGTGAATAATAAAATTTTTACATCCTAAATTAATTAAAATTCAAATGCATTAAAATCTGTGTTCACGTCAAACAATGTATACTTAAAAATAAAGTTTAAAGCAATAAAAATACTATCTTTTTTACTAACCAAGTTAGGGTTTGTATAAGATCTGAAAACATTATTATAGCTATCAAATAATTGGAAGTCAAGGATATCTTCAGCAATTCATGTTTCAGTTTTAAAAATTATAATTTATCAATAAAATAGCTGTATAAAATTATTGAAGCTTAATTTTCAAACATCTTGAATTTTGAAAATAATGATTCATATTATTTTGAGGTGTAGATTGATTAACTTTTAAAACATTAGCATATGTCTTATTAGAGATATCACCTATATGTTTATTTAGCTTCCCAAGTAAAAATAATATAACATTTTCCAACCATAAGTTTACATCATTCATTTTATCACCAAATGACTCATGAACATAATGAAGCATATTTTGAATGATTAAACAAGATTTTGTGATATTCATTAAAACTTTTAAGTCACTTTCTAAGTAGTTTTCAACAACAACAACAGCAGAAGTAACAACAACAGCAGCAACAATAGCTACAATAACAACAGTCTAAAACACAGATAAGCATGACTGATCTTTTAGTTAAATATTTATTAATAAAAGTTCAGTTGATTAACTTTTTAGGTTATCATCTTTCTACAATATATAATTCATAGAGGGTAGTTTTAAAGTTATTAAAATAATTTATAAATATTGTTTACATATGATTAATAAAATTCTTATAATAATTTATTTGGAATTTCTGGAGAATACAAAGATTTTTAAGCCCAAAATGACAATTGAGTATGCCAATTGATAAAACATCACATGATCACTATCTCATACTAGCACATAATTGTTATTAAACAATTCAAAACAAAGCAAAACTCTCCATATAGTAGTGCCATCTTGTGCTAACAAGAGCAACCAATGGATGCCAGAAGGCATGTGCATAAAATCTCTATCTAGTGCCTACCCATCCAATATCCCCAGACTAGTTTCTGGCTTGTGGCCTTCATCAGTGAGGAGCCTTGGATCTGAGAGCACTGCACCTAGATCTTAGGATCTAATTCAACCCTCCAGCAGCCATCTTTTAACTCTATTTAACTACAAAACTATGAGAATGAAATTGAAAACACAATTAATATTTTCAATCCAAGCTCAATAGCTTATATAGCCATATGGGTCTGAACTCAATTCAGCACCCATACATTTTGGTGTCTTTGGCTCTTTAACAACCATAGCCACAACTATCCTATTAGGCAGGATTGGTGTTAAACCACTAAATGTAAAATTGATAAAAGTTGTCTCATAATTATACAAGTTCTTTCAAAACAAATAAGATTTACCTATAATCTCTGGAACATTTTCTCTAACATTTTGTAGTCAGAGTGAAAAATAGCAGAGAAAATATCAGATAAAGTTTTATTATCACCAAAAAGCAATTGTTGAAAGCAAATGACCTCTTATGGAGAAATTTTGTGGATTAAAAAAATAACTTCCAAATTCTGAACCCTTCTCTGTTATTGTTCAAAATCTCATTTATTATTCTGTAAAATTTTTTGAACCTTATCATTTTGAAAGTATATTTGAGCCCAATTTTTAAGAAAGTCACTTTAATTAATTGCATTTGAATATTTGACATTTTTTAATCCCAGAAATTCTTAAACCATATCCCTAATTTAACTTCTAAATTGGTAACAAATCAAGACATATTCAAAACCCTGCAAGCACTTTTATGTCTTCTACAAATTGTAGCTGCGTGCAAGTTAAAATTGAAAAAGAGGTTTGTATTTTGATTGGATCATTTTTCTTTAGTTGAAACACATGGTGGAGAGATTGAAGAGATAAAAAAAAAATTTGAAATCTTCAAAGTTATGAATTTAGAATAGAATAAGTTATATAAGCTGGAAGAATATATGTAGAATAATGTACATATAAAAATTATATAAAAAAGTTTAATTAAAGGGTGAAATTATGTCCATATATTAAAAGGCAGAGGAATTATTAAAGACATGATGGAAATTAGAGAGTAAGAGATAGAAGAAAAAATTAAAATATTGCTTTAGAGAAGTGATAGATGTACATGAAAAGTGTTTGAGATTTTGTGAAGATTTGCTTTTTAGTGAATAATAACAATAATCAAATGGTTTATAGTTTTGGAGTTCATAAGAAGTTCAAATACGGAAAGTGACAGAGCAGAGCCATGTCTTATGAATCTTGAGATCCGGAGTTTTCCATTTTATCAGTGTGATAAGTTATACAGAATCTATATCAGATGACTGATCGTGAAACTCAAATTTAAATTTATATACACATGTCAATAGGAGTATGTGATTACTGAAGGCAGTAAATTGCTACTGTTTTCCAAGTACTTAATCTAAGTGAATATAACATTTCTTTTTACAATTGCTTACTTGTAAAGACATGACATTTGAGTACCAGATGGGTTGAGTTTCCATCCAGGTATCTAACTCTAAGATTATCCCTCTAATACTGAGCTAAACTATTTAGGGATTATCTTGTAATGAGCATTGCATCATAAACTTAATTTATTGCTACTTGGAGTCTATTCATTATTTATGCTTACTGAGGTAATTCATGAATAGAGAAAATTATCAGATAATTAAATTATTACCCCTCCCCCCCATATTATTTTGTTTTGCTGCAATCAGCAAATATCTTTTAATTTTTTGACCACAAAAAGCATTGCAAAAATTATCTTTTTGAAGTCAACTAATCTGTTTTTCCAAGTATTATTTAATGTATATAAACACAAGGAAAATACAATAAGGTCTTAAATTATATATCTCAGGTTAAAAATTCTAATTAGAATTCCTTTATATATCAAAATCAAATCCTATGCAGTTTAATATAGAGATGGCATATTGCACTCAAGAGACAGAGGTTTGTGAAGCAAATATTTATCTTTCACGCTGCATTTTAAATGTCACATTATATCTTAAGCAAAAATATGTGATTTTTTAAAATAAAAACA
Source organism: Epiperipatus broadwayi (assembly GCA_028023455.1). Classification (NCBI taxonomy): domain Eukaryota; kingdom Metazoa; phylum Onychophora; class Udeonychophora; order Euonychophora; family Peripatidae; genus Epiperipatus; species Epiperipatus broadwayi. The sequence continues at coordinate 2,575,554 of JAQFVV010006369.1, read as the reverse complement.
GTACTCATCAAGCTATTTTGATTACTGGTTGATGAGAATTTAATGGATTTTTATTTGTTTTAACTATCTATCTAAAATCTCATTTACCGATCAATAATTGAATGGCAACCTAGACTGAATAGGACTTAGGTCATTAGATTTTTTTAAAAATTTTCAATTACTTGAAAATATCTAAGTAAGTGGACTAACTACTATACTTCAAGATTATATATATATTAAATAAAGTTTTTTATGAACTACAGATGTTAATAAAATGTTATCCAGGTATATCCACATATAATTAATAGTAATAATATATATATAAACAGGATTGCCAATTCCTCTACAAGCTTTATGATAAATGCTTAGCCAGAGCCAGCACTTAAAATATCTCTGTCAGGAACCCCTCCCCAAACCCCTGACCATGGTTTCGTGCTTTGGCACTCCTCAGAGAGGTGTCAGGGTAGGTTCAGACACTAGATCTAAAAATACCAACTCAAAGCTAAGCACTTAGCTAAAAGTTATCTATTGAGTGGAAAATCTAAAATTTGCAGACATCTACATGTCTTCAAACCCAGCTATCCAACTCAAATAGCTATATGGGGCTGATAAATCTTCAGACATACCATATATTTGTAGTCATAGCAATATAAAATTGCATAAGATTCTTGGCAGAGACTATAAATAGTCAAAATAAGAGTCATAGATCAATTCATAGATCACATGACCCTATCTCTTAAGCTTATAAGTTATAAACAGTGAGGATTGCCAATTCCTCTACAAGCTTTATGATAAATGCTTAGCCAGAGCCAGCACTTAAAATATCTCTGTCAGGAACACCTCCCCAAACCCCTGAGAATCTTTTAGCCAAGTCACACTGATTATCAACTGAGTAATAAATAATTGTAGAGGCACCACTATAACTATTTTTATAATATTTATTATCCAGTTAATGACCAGTGTGATCTGGATGAAACATTAGTATAATATATTTTTATTGCAGTTAATTATACATAGATATATCCAGATAATTATATATATATATAGTATTATTTTTAGGAGCTTCGATGTAGTAAAAATGTAATAGCTACACAGAAGCTCCCAGAAATAATACTATGGATTCATCATTTATCCATGAGAAAATGGTTAACATTATATAATACTTTAATATTAATACTCAACTACTGGTTTATTAAGTAAATGAAATATTCTTAATTTAAAGCACAAGACAATTTTTTTTACAGAAAATAATAGACCATTTTGTATATTTATCTCATTTTCTTTTGTAAAAACTTATTTAAAGCATTTTGGAAATAAAGCATGAATATTTTTATATATTGACAATGTATAGTTTGAAAAAATTCATAAATGTCAATTAAAATAATATAAATCAATTTAAAATATGGCATTAAAACTAATATGTTTGATTTTAAAAATATGTATGCCTTCTTTCCAAAGTGCTTCAGATAAACCTCTATAAAAGAAAGTGAAATAAAAAGAGAAGACAGTTTGTTCTTTTTAAAAAATAGTTTTGTTTTGTAGAGTATTTCATTTATTTAATAAACCAATAGTTTATTAAAAAAATAATTTAAATAATTAAATTAAATAATTTTAATATATATATCTAATTATTTTTATAAATTATTTAAGATACAAATATAGCAATAAATAGAAAATCTCTACGTAATAATAATTAAATAAAATAACCAGTAATGATGTTATTAGCCAACCACTATATAAATAAATAGACCCAAACTAAGTGATATGCAACTTATGATAATGATCATTTGTGTATATTATTTTTGGTTTCTTACTAACTATAAGAAATTAAATTGTAATTTATTATTTTAACTGTTTCAAGATTAGATGCCCATTTTATGAACAATAGCTAAATTAAATGGTTTACCTATGGTCCATTTATTTTAAATAAAATTCTAGACCTATTTTAAATTTTCAACTAGTTGAATAACATATAAATTTAAGTAAATTAGAATATTATTCTGGTAGCATGACAAGAAAATATACTAACCAATTGTCCATTCACTTCAGGTTTCCTACAAAACATCTAATATCCACATGGATAAAAACAGTTTGAAAAGGCAAGATGCATTTATGGCTTAATCAACTATCTTTAGGTGACCCATGTCTTCTTACCTTTCACGTGTTTGTATCATAATAATTTAGTATTTATTCGTATGACATTATTAACAATACATTTACAAGTGCCATATTTCTTAAATATTCATTTAATGGTAGTCTTTAGATAGATACTTTGACGATTATTAATCACTTAGTAGGCTGGAAATTATTATATCATTCTTAGCCGAGATATATATATATATACAGTATATATATGTAAACACTTGATTTTTGATCTATTAGCTAGTTGTAAGCTATAAAATTATAATTTACTTTTTAAATTGTTTCAGATATTAAATAAAGTTTAAAAAGAGATCAAATTAAAAAAAAAAGAATTAATTTTACTTTGTAAAACATTTAAAAAATAAATACTGTTTACCTCTAGTCATGATTTTTAAAATGTTTTATTACTAATTTTAATTTTTCCTTTCTTTTTTAAAATAGGAATTAGTATTGCTTATTTGTCCAAAGTTTTATTTTTTGTTTGGAACTATATTATCTATTCAACCTTTGTAATCAATGCCTTTCACTTCTCTCTTGTTGATAGGAAAATAACTGTTAAGTAATTATTGTTTAGAAAGGTGAACATTTTTATTGTATTTAATAAAGTGTTGAATGAAGCTTTTATAAAATGAATTTTTAATTAAAAACACTCATTTAACATTATAAATTGAGTTAATGATATCCTAAAGTTTTTAATTTTCTATTTTTTTAAAAATCAGTTTACTAGAAAAAATAATGATGAATAACAATTTTCTATAAAATGTATATGAAAGCTAAACTACACAGAAATTTAATATTAAAACAAACTATAAATTATAAAATCAGATTGGCAATGATTGTATATTTATTTTTACAATCGTGACATCCATCGATATTCATCTGATCATGTAAGATTATTGTGTTGCCGTTACTCTTGAGCTAATTTTAGGCAAATACTCATTTACTCATCATTACTAGGTTGTTTATGGTCTAAAAATATAGTCAAGCGTTGGTGGCCTAGCGGTTAGCATAGCTGCCTTCCAAGCAGTCGGCCCGAGTTCGTTCCCCGGTCACCGCTTTGACACACACATATATAAAATCTAAATAAAAAAATCCCAAATCTGTTTGTGACCTGAAACTTTTCTACATCTCACCCAGGTTATGAATATAGAGATACACTGGATGGTTTTATGTCAGGTGATTCATTAACGTTAAATAGATTAGTAACGTTTGAAAAAGGCACCAAAGCAGGTGATGAAAAACGCTTTTTATGTATAAAACTATCATTTCATTGTATAGCTGTTATAAAGAATTACTATTATTATTTGATTATTTTGTGAAAGAGCAGCATAAGGATTTTTATTCCTTTCCAATTTTGAAAATAGTTACTATATTATAAATTCTTTTAAATTTATTATAGATACGCAGTTATTAAAGTTAGTTATTAAAATATATATCATCATCATTTTCAAGCATTATCAATCCACTGCAGGATCTTCCCCACATCACTCCTCCCACACTTTTTATTTTATTCATCCAACCATATCACATATTTTCTCTAAGTCTTTTACAATCTCTCATAATCAAGTTTAAGATTTCAACTGATGATCTATTAATATCATCTCTTCTAGTAATAGTCCAACCCAACTCCATTTCAGTCTCTTAATTGTTTCAATGATGGCAGTAATTTCTATATATTAAAAACGTATCACATTATTAATTCCTTTTTTTTTTTTGATAACTTTTGTTAATTCACTAAACATCACATGATCACCATTCTCAGATTCAAGGCTCCTCACTGATGAAGACCACAAGCCAGAAACTAGTCTGGGGATATTAAATGAGTAGGCACTAGATAGGGATTTTATGCACAAGCCTTCTGGCATCCATTGATTACTCTGGTTGGCACAGGGTGGCACTACTGTATGGAGAGAGTTTTGCCTTGTTTAACTTTTGTTAATATTTTTAGATATATGTCATTCTATCTTTTCCAAAGACTTTATCATGTGGTTCAAGTATTAGTATTCATTCATTTTATATTTAAAATCCAAAGCGCATGTGCAACAGTTTAATGCTGTTTAAATATTATTGTTTATAAAAAAACATCGCGCTATATAAAATAATTGACTTATTTAAATGAACTAGCCAAAGTTTTTATTTTTATTATAGTGTTTATTTAATGGATTCACTTTATGCCAGTATAGAGAGAAAATACCAAAACAATTAAAAATAACCTACTGCAAAACACAGTCTCTTATGGAAAAACAATGGAGAAAGCAGTATTGCCATATTTGCAATCACTAATTAGTGAGAGTTAGAGCTATTATTCACTTTTGTTTTGCCTTTTAGTTATTAATGTCTAATTACTGTGGTAACTAGATAGACATTAAATCAATAATTAAATCATTTATAGCATTAATTAAAGTTCATAGCAGGTTGAAGTATTATAAAAGTCAGATGTAAACCACAGTCCTTGGAACTTTAGTTACAGAGTCTATCACTCTAAAACTGCACCAAACATATCACATGACCACTATTTTTTTGGGGGGGGGTATAGAATCTGTTTAAAACAGTACCAATTGTCACCAGACAATAGTGCCACCTAGTAAAATCTATTGATTACTGTAGTTTACCCTAGGTGGCACTTTGTATGAATATAATTGCAAATGGTTTAACACTCTTAACCTGTTGTATAGGTTTTAAGTTTGCTGGACCAGATTAAAAGCTTGTCAAGCAAATACATTATCATTATATCATGTAAATCTTATGTTTTTATATATACATAAAGTTATTTAATTTTAATATTTTTGTATTTAATTGTATTGATTTATTATGCTATTTGGTGGTATTATTACCTTGTTTTGGAAAAATATAAACAAATAAAATTAAGTTTGATATATTAGTTATTTATTTAATTAAAAAGTTATTAAATGAATTCCTGTTATTAGATTTTCTTTAGTATTAATATTTTGGGGAAAAAATAAGATAGGGAAATTAATGTAATTTCCATTTCAGAGAAGTAAGATAAATATCAATCTGAAAGAAATCATTATTATTTGAAACTTTAAAACACAAACGCACACACCTTTAAATATAGGATTTAAAATAATTAAAAAGGTGCTTCTCATAAACAACAAACAGACTATAAAGAGGAGCAAAAATACAACCTTTAAGAGTTAAATAAAAACCAGCTAGGATATCTCTGCTGCATTATATATAAATTCTATTAATAACAAAAATAAAATTGTTGCATTAAAAATAATAATACGATCAGTTTGCTCAGAGGTCTTATGACATTTGAGCTTCTTTGTAGAACGTTAATCACAATAGTTTCATTGACTGATTAAAAAATATATTTCTTCTTTTATTAATTGGAAATCAATTCAGGAATCTTTCTTAATGATTTTGCCAAACTATTCAAACAGAGCAGTTGTATAGACAATTGCTTAGGAAATTTAAGTAATATTTAAGATCAAAAGTGATAAATTGAGCACATTAGTTTTTCTGTTCAGTTGCAACATAGAGTACATTTTCCATATTTTAATGAATATGATTAATTATTTTTTAAATCTTTGGAACATAGAGTAAACAATACAGTAAACACATATTTTGATTTTCTATATTCTTCTTTCTTTAATCCTGAATTGAGAGATTTACAAATGCATGTTACTGAAATAAATATTGATTTTTTTTTTTTTTTTGCATTGTTGTTTTTTGATATTTACTACTGACAAATTATAGGTGCAATATATATATATATGAATCGTTTTAATGATATGAATAATCATATCTTCTGTCTTTTGTTATTTTTTATTTTTTTCCAAAATAAAGAATTTTATTATAATATATTCATTAGTACATTAAGATTACCTATACTTCCCTTCTGACTTTGAGTTACAAGTAAATTGTCTTTCCCTGCAGGATAAGAAAATATTCCCTTACATTCATATGTTCCTTCAATTAGATAGACCCTTATTGGTCTATTCCACAAAAAGAACCTTTTCCCAGTATCTTGAAACAGCTGGAGTGGGGTTAGCATTCTACAACAACTATTTCTTTTACCCTTTTAATTGAACTAGGGATTAACGTTGACTCCAAGTTTTTCTCATTATATTCATTATCTAAAAACATTTTTTTTTAATTCTGTATTTTAAATCTTAACATTTTTTAGAAATAACTGAAAGGATAAACTTTGTCTTAAGCAATTAAACATCTTTTCTTTCATTTTTAATAATAATAAGTTAATGCCTAACTAGATAATATTTTTAATCCTTTAATATTTAATTATGGTTATGAAGTGAGTTTTAATACTTTTTCTATTTTGTTTGCAATGGTTCTGTTGATAACTAATGTTATCATGCATTACTTATATAACAGTTCCTCTTTGTAATAATAATCAATATGTAATTTTTGTTTTGTTTAATTTTATCACTAGATGTTAGTTATAATCAAGAGATAAGAATATCTCTTAATTCCTCACTTTTTGTTTAATGTGGAGTCAATATGTTATATTTGCCAAGACAAAATGTAAGACTTATTTATTTTAGCTTATTTTTACAATTTAAATAGTGTTTAATTTATTTTAAGTTTTTTTTATTAATAAGTACAATACATATTATGTTACATAATTGTTTTTTTTTTTTAATAATTTTATCATGTGTTGAGACAGAAAAATTTTATTCATAGATGTCAATGGAATGTCAAATATATTTTTAAATTTTCAATAAAATATTTATTTATTTACAACTTTATACTTTTATGATTTAGTTATTCATAAAGAAAATTTTAATAATAAATATGCAAAAAAAAAATAAAAACAATTTTTGCTAAAAAGCCTATTTAAACTGAAAGCTTTATATACACAATATTAAGCAAATGTTTTAAACCTCAACTTAGTTGTATTCAATGATACACTGGTATAAAAAAATCTACTGACTAGATGCAGTTAATATTAACTCCATTTTTTAAAATATATGTAGTTATTACATTTATGCTAAATATAGACAAGCAACATATAACAGCAATTCACATTTAGCATATGCTTATCATATTTTCCAGAACCATAAAAATAAGTATAAATAAATGCAAAAAAGATTATCTCTTTCAATTTATCAATATAAGGTAATCAAACAGAACTGTAATAATAGGAGTGAATATTAAACAAACCATGTATTAAATATACATCAAGATAGTATTTCTTTATAATATTTTGCATATTGATTGGCATGCAATAGGTATACTTTTTATATTTGAAAGTATTATTGCAGGGCATAGTAAGCTATATCCCATCAGATGTAATAGTATAGATATAATAGTATTTATTAAACCATGTAAATGCTCAGCATTAAAAGAGTTAAGTTTATTTCAATAAGTGTATGACTGTATTTACATGCACTCATAAACAAATATTTTCTGTGTATATTGTAATAGTATGGAAAATAATGGTTAATAAGAGAGAATCTGAGGTTACACTGTTCTCAATTGGATAGTGATTTGTAACACTGTACCATATTAGGGTTGAATTATGAGGAGATGGGAAACCATCATCATCCCCAAATAAAATACAAAATTAAATATTAAAAGAAAGAGCATGATAGATCAAGACAGAACTAACTATAAGTTTGCCAGCATTACTCAAAAATAATCATCATTCATCATCACAAATGAGCAACAATAAAAATAAATCAACAGCAGTCTTCTGACTGAATTTGAAAGTAGTCCATTATATATAGACCAGGTTAATTATTTAGCCAGTGATAAACTTAGAGCAGAAATACAAACAATTATCTGGATGTGCATAGTTACATCAAACTACAAGAGTAAGTTAAATAATACTGAGATACTGAAAACATTCTGACCATCATCAAGCTCTGGGCTACTGACCAACTGTAAACTAAATTTCTAAAGAAATAATAAATAAAATGAAATGTAGTGCATGAATTTTAAAGAATATCCTTTTTTCACAACCAAGATCATCATCATCTGGATGTCCTTAACAGTAAACAAAACTCCATAGTCCATATAACTGTTATGTACAAATCTAGCTCAGAGAGTAAGAACTCCATAAACTATTATTATGAGCAAGACATAAATAAATAAATAAAGCAGCTTATTATAAATCACTTCAAATAATTTGCAGGTTTGCCCTATTATAAAGAAATAGTTTTATTAGAATCATTAAAAAAATCCTAAAATATTAAACTGTCAGAAAATAAAGTCACATACACTGCAATTTATGAAACAGGAGTTAGAAAGAATAAAGTATAAAAATATATTTTTAAAACAAACAAAAAATCAACATGATAGTATGAAATTTAAAAGTTCATTTCATCAAAAAATATAAATTTTTATAAAAATTATAACCAATCAGTTGATTCCTATTTATAAATTAACTTTTAATTAATTAAGCTATTTCTTTAAAATAACTAGTCTTTAAAATAATTAAGGGTTTTTGAAAAACATTTTAAAAATCAAAAATAACAATCATTGATATAGCTTAATTAAGCTTTTGTATAAAAGTTTTTAGGAGGAAAAATAAATGAAAAAAGAAAATCATGTTTCAAAAAAAAAAAAAAAAATTAGTTACAAAAAAAATTAAGTTTTCTAAAAACTATTTTATAATTTTGATGAGAAAATTACCTGTATTTTAAAAAACTGTTTCACACATTAAAAATATTAACTGAATGAAAATATTTAAAATGATCAATTCTTATAAAAAAGTTATTACTTTTATATAAAAAAATATTTTTTTACTATGAATAAAAATGTAGTGCATACACAAAAAATACATTCAATCATTATTTGTTTTGGTCAAGTCTTTCCCAATTATAATTTCCATTTTCTTAGTTGAGTTTTCTTGTTGACAGCTTCTTCTACACATGAACATAATTAATTTGTCCTTTTTCAGGTGTGCAGTACTTCATATCTAGGTTAACAACAGCAAAATTTTATCCATTATCTTTTAATAAATTTCCCAGGTTGCATATTATTTAAAAAAGTATTTTCTTTACATTTTTATTTCAGTGAAGTCAGGTTACATGGAGGAAGATGACATCTAGCTTTTGAGTAAATTTGGCATATGATTTTTATTATAAACCATGTTTATGGCTAAACTCATAGTATGCTAGAAGCTTGATTAAAACTTCATATTCTTTCTTCTTTATCAGCTCTATTAAGACTTGACTTCTCTTTTTTCAACAGCTAAGCTAGGAATAATTTTCTCTTTTACTGTCTTTTTTAGCAGTTAGATCAAGATTTGACTACTCTCTTTTCAAAAGCAAAGCTAGGACTATCTCTTTTTACCAGACACTTGGGTCTTCTGACTTATTCACATCCCCATTATTATTTTTTTCTAGAACAATATTGTCTACAAGCCAATCATAACATGTCTCACAATGATAGTTTTTATAACAACTAATTAGTAATAGTTTTAACAAGGCTGTAAACCTTAGCAATGAGCGTCTGAAAAAATCGTCACTAGGGACCTCTGTAGGTCTTTAAAACACGGTCATTGCTAAGGTTTACAGCCTTGTTAAAACTATTACTGAAATAATAGTGAGCGTTTAATAAAATTTATAATAACAACTAATTAGATAAATTTTTATAAATACAATTGTTCAGCTATTTCTCTCCTTAAACTTTGACATTAAAAAGCAAGTCTAGAACTTAAATTAACATCATAAAATTCTTGACATTACTTTCTAATTAAAACATTTTTTTGCAAAAGGAAAGCAAGATAATTAACCAATAGAGACAAAGAGAAAGAAAAAAAAACAACTCTGACCAATCAAAAATAAAATTCACCAAAAGTATTAAAATCTTATTATTATTTTTCTTTTTAAAATATTATTAAAAATAAAACTTTATGTCCCTTTTAAGGTTAAAATTAATATCTATTAAATAATTTACAAAAGAAAAGAAAATAATTTTTCTCTTCATACATTTTCATAGTTTAAATTAAAACTACTAATTAATTATAATTACTGAAGAGAGAGAGTTACAAAAACTTGTTTACATTCTTTTATAGTTTTCTCTCCCTCTACAATCATTTATAATTTATCAAAATATTCACATACTGAAATCATATTATTATTTAACAAATTTAATGTTTGAGAATTCTCATACTACCATAGTGTGTCTTAAAATATTTAGTTAAAGACTCATTATTAATAAAAAAAATATGGATGATTAAATCTTATTTTCCCCATTAATTAAATAATTGCATATTTTTACCTGAGAAACATGTTGCATATTATTTAATTATTTTTAATGCAGCTATATAGCCAACTGGTTACAATATAATAGAACAAAGAAAAAATTGTTACCTAATTATTAATAATTGAAAAAAAAAATCAGATTCAAAACAAATCAAAATTATTAAAATTGATAACTCAATTAGAAAGATTTCAGTTTTATTAAAAATCATATTTATATTATGGATTTTTCAAAAGATATTCAAATTCATAACAAAAATTATATTTTTATTATTTTTATTTGTTTTCCTTCCTTATTTCTATCATCAATAAATATGCCATTAAGATAGATTAAGATAAAGCTTGGCTGTAGATGACTAATTTATTTTTCAATAAATATTTATCAATAATTATGTATAATAATATATAAAAGGCTGTTCCAGAAGATATTTAGCTAGGAAAGTGAGTGGACTGAAAAAAACATTTACTGTTAAAATCATATCATATAGTATAGAATTTTCTATAGCCTGCCTTGGTGAAGTACATCTTACAAATATATGTGTATAAATAGAGATATATTACAAATATATGTGTATAAATAGAGATATATTGTTAATATTTCTGTTCTTATTAAAATATAAATTGTCCACATATAAGTGCAGTTTATATTTCATCAGAATGACATGCTAAAACCTCCAGGTTCATTTATTGGATGACAATATTGCTCCATAGAGAATGAATTGACATCATCTGCTTTAAATTAGAAATTCTTCTAGCATGGTATCTGGTTCATGAACAAGAAATCATAGTCATTTCATCCTGGGTCTATCTCCCTATCAACTCTACTAGAAAGAAGAGGAGAAACCCATTAAAGTTTGCCAATTAAACTATTCAAAACCACAGTCAATAAACTGATTTATTTCCCAACCAATAAAAAGTATCATAAACAAATTTCATGATATAAAATAAATTTACTTTATTTGACAACCATGATAGCCACTAGTGGCAGCTAATTTATTGAAATTTTTGTTTTATTTTTTAAATTATGAAAAAATAATATGCATGATATTTAAAAAAATCACACAAGTCACTGGTCCTTGACGTCCTCTTTAAAATGGTGTATCACAAGATTAAATTGGACAACATTTGAATTTTTTATTAATATGTTTATTAAGAGGTTCATTTAATTTTTTTTAATGCTCTGTTTACGAGATTGCACAAAGAAGACAAAGGTAGAATTTCTTTATTGGACAGACTCATTACTAAACTGGATTAAAAATGCATCAATGATTCACATTTCAAGGCCTTCATCCTGATAAAAACATAATCAGAATATCAGGTCATAAGTATTCAATTTTAATTTTTTAATTTTTTGAATAGTATTTTAATTTTTTTAAAATTATTTGATAAATGGTATAATTTATTAATGTGTTTGCATTTGCATTGCTGTGTTTGTGTAGTACATAAATTATATAATATTAAATCATTTATGCTCTTTATTAAAAGTATATAAATTTGTATACAAATATAACAAAGTGGTTTATGTACAATGCAATTTTGGGGCTCTGATCCAAGTTTGAGGCAACTTTATTTTATAGACATAATGATTCTCAAAATGTTTAATAATTTATTAGTGTGTTTATATTTGTATTAGTATGTTTGTGTTTGCACTTGCATGTCTGTGTTTGCATAACAAGTAATAATTTTTATATATAAAAATTATAGAGCAGTGCAATAAAAATGTTAAGACTGATTATCAGATGTACAGAAAGGTTACAGCTAATAAAGCAATCACAAAATTTATTGGGAATAATACTATGTGAAAATATAAACCTTTAAAACCAATAAAGAGAGATGTCAATGGTGTGTGTGTGGCAATAGCCACAATGTTTATGTATATACAACAAAAAATTGTATGCAAGCAAAGAATCAAATTCTGATTCTTGCTTATGCCTTGGTACTCGTACTATGGAGTCAGTAGTTTTGCCACATCTTGCATCACATTATTTTCAAGTCTATAGATAGCAAATGAGCTATATGCAAATAAATTATATCTCTATTGTACAATAAATATAACAAGATATCATCACTGGTGTGCATAAAGAATATAAATATCACTGGCATACATGAAAAATATAAAATGAATGTAAAATAAATCATAAATTCTTATAAAAAACATCATATAATCTTTTATTTATTATGTGACATTCATAGAAAATATTATATTCTTAATATCATTGCTTTTCATAATCACTAATAATTAAATCTTCTGTAATAATAATAATTATAATATACTTTTATTAATCATGTGCAATAAAATAATGATGATTTAAATAATTAATCTTTATAAATCATGTGTGTGGATACAAAAAGTCAAAGAAAATCATTTGGACAAACCAAACTCTCAAGATGATATTAATTTCAAAAAACATTAACAATTTATTATAATTTAGCAATATACTATATTTATAACAATATAAACTTATAAAATTTAAATATTTACAATATAAATAACATGAAAAATGGTACTAGTATCATTGACAGTACAGGGCACTAGATGGCATTGTTGCTACACAAAAACACTTGGCTAATGTAACCTGTTCTTACTCTCCAAATGAATGGTATTGAGACTGTGCTATCATATAATTTGAGGGTGTGTAGATTTTAAGTCAATGTAATATTTGAAATCTTATTTCAAAATATTTGAAATGTATAAAATTAAAGAAAATTTTGTTTTAAGTGTGAATTATTGCATAGTCATGGTGGTTTGTGATAGAAGAAGAAGCAAACAGCCTTACTACTGATATTGTTTTAATTTTAATCTATAAATAAATTTATTCAAATTAATGCATATACTATCACACTGTATTCTAAATAATATGTTAAAAAAAGAAGGAAAAAAACAGAAATGCCTAAAGTGGCAAAATTACCTTAAAAAATAGATGGCAAGTAAACAGCGATTGTTAGTTTTTGTAAATAAAAACATTTCTTAAAATAAATGCTTATACTTGTTGGATTATTTTTCTTAATTAAAAAAAGATGTTTACTATTTTTTACTATTTAGTTATTAAAAAAGGTTACGTTTGTTATTAAAAGGTCATGACCTGTAATGTTATATTTAATTGTTTTTGTGTAGCAACAGCACTATTCATCCCCCTGTACTGTCGATGATACTAGTACCTAAAAAATTTAATTAGATTAAAATAGCCTTCATTCCAACTATTTAATGTGAAAATAGAATATAATACATTATAGAAATAATACTATTATTTCTATCACTACTACAACAATATTATATTGTCATTATTAAAATTAACAATAACAATAAATAAATATGATTTCTTTGACTAATAATATGATTCACATTATTTAGAAAATAATTATAATTACTATAATCCTTATTAACTATGAGATTTAAATTAAAATTAGCACCTATTCAAAACTTAGCATATAACATAACATTGAAAAAAAAATAGGCATTTCTTTTAATTTATTAGTAAAGCATTTCTCTTTATTTTTCAGGTAAATTTTAATATTTCAAAGCAAAATTTAAATAAAGACAAATATAGTTACTGAATAAACTTTAATCATCACTTTATAAAATTAATTACTTCTAAAACAATTTAATTAGTAATTCTATAACTTTACTCTTCTATGAGTTCATTCTTCTTATAGAAAATTTAAATTATATTAAAGAGTTATATTGCTTGACATTCTTTATTTATTCATATAATAATCAATTATCATACTATCATTCAGATATTTTGCGTTCATCATTCTTTATCACAATCAAATCAATTATGCATTAATATTTGAGTTCTAATGATATCTAACATTCAAAAATTCTTTAGGAATATTAAAATCATTTTTTTCACATTCACTATAAACAATAAATACTTAAACATCATTTGTGATAGAATTTTTCTCTCTTGCATTCAGTAAGAGTTATGTTTCAACAGTCTAGTTATTATTCTAACCATCTTTAAAACTCATTTATGATGCAATATCCAGTGGTTATTAATAATGATTATAGTGAAAAATATGGGTATAATAATAATTCAAATGAGTATGGAAACATTAATGTTACAGTGTTTAACTATTTTGGCTTCAAGCCACCATATTGAACTTTTTAAAATACTGGCCTGAGACACAATTTTCATAATAACTTCAGTTTTAAATATGTTAGAGCAAAAACAATTACATTGCTAGAAACTAGAAAAATTAAGGAAAACAATAAGCATAAAATAAATAGTGATAACTATATAAAAAATAAGGAAAAAAAAAGAAATTTTCACATCCGAAATAATTATTATGTTATTGTTTGTTCATAATTTGGAAATTAACATTAACTAAAATTTAAAATACATCTTTAGTGATAATTTCTTTCTATTCCTTACAAAATTATCTTTCTAAACATGTATAATATGTCTTACCTGAGATAATCCACAGCTTCACAATCTTCAAAAGAAGTCGGATATGACTTTTCCATTTTTATCTTGTACCCCAAATGTTCTAAATGTCAAAGGTGGCTATAAAGAAAAAGATTCATCCTAATAAAAGATACAAAAGAAATCATCATAGCAATTGGCTTCTTGTCTGTCTAAAACTAGAAATTGTAGGCTACTTTCTATATCACTGATAAAATGAGTTTCATCTCTTCATTTTATATAATTTTTTGTGTACAATAGTGATGTTTATATTATTTATGGTCATCAGTGATGTTTATATTTTTTATGCACTGCACAAATGATGTTTATATTCTTTATGTACAGAAGTGATGCTATCTTCTTATATTTATTGTACCACATATATAATTTATTTGCATATAGTCTATAGACTTAAAAATAATGTTATGAAACATATAGCAAAAGCAAAGCATGATCAAGCATAAACATAAACAAGAATCAGAATTGGATTATATGTTTGTGTATGCAATGTTTGTATACATTTGATTATTAGTTTTATAATCCATTGCTTATAAAACATATTATATAAACATAATTAATGATTTTCAAAAAGTATACTTTTTGAAAATCATTATTTTTATAAAAATAAGAAGATTAGTGTAGATAGAACTTTAAAAAATTACGATATGAATTATATACTAATAAGTTAATTATGATATGAATTCTATATGAGTAAATATATAATTACAAACTAAATCACACTAATTGTTTGATAAATATGAATTCTATGTGAGCATAAATAAATGTATTACAAACTACCTTTAGAAAATTATGATAAATATGAATTCTATATGAGCATCAATATATAATTACACACACACCAATTTTTTGATAGATATGAATTGTATATGAGCATAAATAAATAAATATATAACTACAAATTAGCACACACTAATTACAAACTAAAATTAATAAAAAATATATTTTTTCAAAAAATTTAAAAAAAAAATAAAATTTTTTACTTATGAATAATTACATTGTTGGTCTGTTGTAGGCCTTGTTTGTGAATAATATTGGAGAAATTTTCACTTGCAGCCTGTAAAACATTTTATGTCTTTTATTGTTTCATGATAAGTACAAAAATTACCAAAAAAAAAAAAAACAAAAAAATTAAATACTGTGGTTGATTAAAAAATTCGCCAAAAATCCAAATTTCAAACAATTGTTTTGAAATAAAAATCATTTGAAAGCTAACATATACAGCTATAAAATGGCCATATTTTGTTCAATGTCATGATTATGCTTTTTATGTCAGCAAAGAAAAAAATAGCACATGATCAAATGAGCACACAAAGTGCATACTTAACACCAACAATGCTGAAAAAGTTAAGGTCACATATTTACCATGTACCCTAAATTCTGGTCATGGCTTCTACTTGAGCTCTTACTGAACTACAGAAAGAACCCAACTGTACACATACTAACTATACAGTTCTTTGTTACCTGTATTTTAATTTTTAACTTATATCAACATGATTCACATACAATATTCTTCCCTAATATCCCTAGCACCTAGGATTTCATTTTACAATTACTTTCCCAGACCACTATTCTTTATTTTTTACATACTGAATAATTCTGCTAACATCGCAAAGAAATACTAACCATGCTATATAAAATAATCTCCAAACCACTTTTCCAAAAATAAATATTCAATATTAAATTCAAGATGGTTCAAAACATCATATACACAAATGATTTCAATAAAATATTCTTTATTATTATACATACATTCATATATCATAATATTAGATAATTTAAAGATCAATATTTTTATATTACTGTATCTCAACAGATACTATCCATAACGATATATGCATATTCAAGCATTCATAAAAAATACTTTAAATACCTTTAGATAACTCACAAGGCATTTTCTTACATTTACCTTACATTTGTAAAATAATTATTACATTAATAATCATATAAATATGATTTATCTAGCTTTAATATTCAAGCAATGTGATAAATAAAATAAAATATCAATAAAATATCATTTAAAATATTTAAATATGATATAAAATACATAACAAGTTACTCTAATTCCAAAAATTATTGGAATTATATACAGTGATCCCCTTCTTTGTTGATCATCCAAATATAAATTAAGCCATAGGTATTTTATATTTTTAACTTTATAAAAATTAATTTTCTGCTACCTATCTTTTTCTTTATTTATTAAAATAATAAATTATTTCAATATTTAAACTAAAAATATATTTCTAATGAACATATTAATTAAACATTATTAATGATAATGATAATAAAATATTAATAATAAAAAGTAGAAAATAAAAAAATTCAACGCTATCAAAGTCTTTCTTTGTTTTCATTCTTCCAGTACTTTGCATCCTCCCCCATTGCTATAAATGACAAAAAAGTTTGAATGAAAACTCCTCTCTCACCACTGCCACTCAACACACTCTTAAATTACAAAGTTAAATCTTTAAAAATCTCAGTGAAATATTGTCCATCTATACTGAATAAATACATCACTACATCCTTTTCTTAATATTTATCAGGAGAACAAATATTTTGACATGAATACTTTCAGTAATACAATTTCATATTAAACAATATATTTATCATGTACATATATTTTTATCATGCTGGTCCAGCCTTTTTATTACAAAACATAGCAATATTAATATTTTTCATCAGTAAGCATTTATCAAGTATTTTATAAAATAAGATTATTTATTATTTAATTTTTCAGCAAACAACTTTCATCCTTATTTTCTTTAAACAAAATGCATACATTTGCATTTATTAAAAATAAATATTTCTTTAAAAATTCAAGATTTTTTTCACTTTTTTCAAATGTGCACATCTTAATCCTACCGAATTTCATTATTTCAACATTTTTTTTGTCTCACATCAAAGTAAAATATATGATAAAATGATTATTACTTATCAGAAAAAAATAATTTTGACTTCATTTGATAGATATTTTTGTTTACTACTGAAATAAATTTTAAATATTCACATTTTGTTTTTGTAAATATTAAAAAAAATAAGGATGTAATAAAAACAAAGACTTTGTAAGTCATTAGAAAGATTATTTTCAGTTTATAAAATAGATGAAATATTTTTCAATTTTTATTATTTTTACACATCTGAGCAAATAATTATTTCTTTTTTTTATATCTAACTAACTATGCTTTAAAAGTTTATATTTTTTGAATATTTATTGCAAAATTGCCATATTTTCTTACTTGTAAATATAAAGTAGATTGTTTATGTCAAAGCTAGAGTTTTCTAATTTGCTTCAGGTCATATTTACATTAGCTGCTAATATAATATTATATTTTTGAAATAGTTAAGAATTTACTTCATTAACGCTTAAAATAAATTAATATATTGCCTGTGCGCAGAGCACATATAATATATTAATTTATATTTTTGAAAATAAAGTATTTCAAGTGAAAATAAGTTATTAATAATTTATATTTTTTGATATCCAATAAATATAGTGTAAATTATTTAAAAAAAAATCTAAAACCATAATAAATTCACAAATAAACACATTTTTGCATCATTAGAAACTACACTGTCATAAAATGCCAACTGATTACAGCCTTAGCAACAGACAATAGCTGAACATGTCAGGGTGGGGCTTATGTCTTTTGTAAAAGTGGGAATTTTGAATTTCATGCTTTTTAGCACAAAATCTTCAGGAAAACAATTTATTATAATAAAATATACCATTTTACATGTATTTTAATATATAATTCTTATGAAAGAATTCACCAGGGGGTGAATTGGCCAAAAGATGTTTCTCTGTTGTTCAAAATACAATAGGGTTAATCAATAATTTTTTGTAAAATTATACAGCTTTTTCATCCAGTCAATTTTATATAACATAATGATAATCTTTAAAAAATCATATCACAATCCATCTCATTTTTAATAAAAATTATTTAAAATAGTTAATTCATTCACTTTTCATTAAATAGTTTTAATCTTTTGAGGTGCATAGCTCAATCATCATTCTTTCAAATAGGTAAATATTTTTCTAAAAGTATAAGGATTAAAAGTTCTTTTCTCTCTACCTTGCTATGTACAAATTTCAGATATATAAAACCCATTCAAGTTGTGCTTTTTAAAATAAAGTAGTAATAAAATATATTTATCTGCCTTCACAAATAATATCACATATATTCACATTATAAGATTCCTCTAGGTGTATTCACTTTAATTGCATAACATCATTTATTCTTCTTTTCCTTCTTTTAAAATACTTAAAGTTTGTTAAATAACTTTCAGCAAATATCCTTCACATACTTATAAAATATAAAGTTTTTGACAATTTATAGTTATCAGAGTTTATCAGAATTATTAAAGTTAAATGTTCTTTCATACCACACATACTAAACATATTAAATTTAAAGTTCTTACACATCCTTAAATATCCTTTGGTTATATGATTTAAACTCTCATGGTATCTAAGATACATTTGGCCAACACTTTGATGACAACTATTGGATTCCATAAAAATTAACATAGTTTTTATCAAGTTTTGAAATGAATTTTTTCTGATAGAAAATAATTAAATTTACTCAGTCATTGAATACTTTAAAATAATTATTTAAAATTATACTTCTAACATTTAAATGAAAACATATAATTTTATAAAAAAATACAACTTTAAACAAGACCAGATTAAACCAACAAAACACGATTAAACAAAAAATATTAATAATTAATACTGTCTAGACTGATTGAACACTTCTATTTATACTTATTTTATCTAGTAATCTCATTGCTTAATTCAATTTATCTAATACTAATTTACATATAAACCAAATTATTTTTTCTACAAAATGATTTTTAAATTATGACTCATCATTTTAAATATTATTTTAAAATTATTCACCATTTCTATAATATTAAATATATTAATTTAAAGAAATTTTAAATATTTTTAATAACTTAAAATATTAATTTTAAAGCAAAAAAAATATTATTTAAGCAATACAATAAATGTAATAGTTACTTTTATAATATTATCTACAACATTTAAATGTTTCTAATTTTACTAACAAAACTATAAATCAATATTTTTCTGCCTAACACATGAAAGCTTTCAGACACACACATCAAGACATGTGAAAATATTTAAATTCTAGAAGGATTTAATTGTAATTATTTAGAATAATAATTTAAATAACTACAATTATTTAAAATATATTAGATATATTATATAATATTTAATACTGTAATTAAACTATTGCTTTACTATTATATCATTTAAATATAATAAATATTCATTAATTTTATCTTTCAAATAACATATAATATATTATTTTTATTATTTAAACTACATTAAAATAACTTTAAAATACTTTGAATCTCTTTACAAACTTTCTATTTAACAAATTTAAATTTACTTTACTCACAAAATCAATATAAAATAGTATATACTGCTGTAAAAATTTTTTAAAAAAAAAAACTAGTTATTTTTAAGCTCTACTTAAAAATGACTGTGGCAAATACATAGGCACAATATATATATATATATATATATATTGTACTATATATATATATATATATATATATATATATATATATATAGTAACCTAAATATAAAATGAATTTAAGTTTCAACAATGTATAACTTAAAATCTCATGCTCTAGCTAAGCTCAGTGGGTCTAAACAATAAAGGCCATATGCTACAATAAGAAGAGATATAGGGGTAAATAATTACAATACAATATAAATAAAATACAAAGCAATATTATGAATAATTTAAGAGGAGAAGAACTCTCAACTCACTCTAACAGAAAAAAATAAACTCTTAATATTGTGAGCATATGCCATTGAGGTTATATTTAAAATCTTTCTCTTTTAGACATCTACTACAACTACAATTCTTATTATCCATCTTCTATGTATCTTATTGCCATTATCATATAACATCATATTTAGTTTGAAAAAATTTTTAAAAATGTTATTTTAAATCTTTGCCATGTAAGATTCATTTTTTGAAACAATTTCCTCACTAACAAGATAAATTTAAATAATATGGTTTTCAAAACAAAGCTGAGTATCTTAGAATAATATGATTTCATTTAATCATAAAATAAATTATTTTTGTTTCTTCATATTTATTGTACATGGAAAGATATCATAGCAAACAAAATAAGATATGCATTTATCCCCAAATTAATGTCTTATCCCCATTATGATAATAACAATAATCAAATTATTAATTTAAATAAAGCAAAACACAATATCTAAATTTGGAATAATTTAAATAACAATCTAGGATAACATTCAGTTATTAAGAATGGGTAAGCTATTTTATAACCATTCCAAATACCTTATAATAAATCTCTAAATTTGAATTAATTTCCACAAATTAATGTTATCATAAAATAATAAATATTATTTAATATGAATAATAGTTTTGTAATAAATAAACACAATGATCTTTAAAAAAACAGATCAAATTGGCAGAAGTGATTCAAAATGATAAATTAAATTGCAGTTTTTTATTAAGCAACTATATTTTTTTTTAATGTAATCAACTCATAACTTCCAATGTTCAAGTACTCTTTTAACAAATACACTTAAAATAATTTAATAATATATTATATAATTATTTAAATTTCTGGATAATATATGGAATGAATTTTGGTTGATAAGTGGAATGACATGAAGAAATGACCATGACAAGTTTTTTAAATAACAAAAACAAATATTTGTTTAGAGAAACGAAATACAAAATCATAAATACTAAACATATTCTGAAGCTATATAGCCAAAAACATTTACCAACATTACTTTCTCAAAATTTATGACAAAAGTATTAAAATTTTACATCAGATTAAAAATAATTCAATTAGATTAAGCAAAAATAACCCAGTAGAATGAAATACGAAGAAGCTCTCAGATATCAATATATTCATACAATGATAATAATCTCTATAAGTAGTGCCTCGTTTATGACTATTTAACATACTCAAAATAAAAGCTTACCAATGCAGTGACAAAAGATTTACAGTGTCTATTTATGCCTAAATATAATTTCACAAATTTTGAAAATAATTATTGTACTTTGTCCTCATAAGTAGTAAAACTTAAATATAGGACTTATACGTTGACAATAAATCTGTCACATTGAGGTCAACCAAGAATGCTATAAGAGGTAAGATAGAATTCCTCATTATCTTGATAAAACATCTAAATGCCCAATAAAGACATTGTAAAATATTACACATGCTTTATAACATCTTTAGCAAAAGAAATAAAAATCCATCTAAAAATAACTGAGTAAGGCAAAGTAAAAAGTATGATGGCATCATTTATAAAAATGCACCAATTTTTGAGGACTAATAGGAAAATGACTTAGGATTTTGTCACTAGTCAGGAAAATAGTGAGGATCCACATTAGGAACCAAATAATTAATAAGGATTGAAATAAAATAGAGCTTAATGTACTATTTCCAAAATATATGCATAAGTGCATACTAATAAGGTGATAAATATGAGAGGCTAATGATAATATCCTACACAAATTGGCATAAATAAGCATTCCTAAAATAGAGAGACACTAAGCCACTACCTCTAAAGTAGAATATTATAGCCAATGGATGTGAAAGATGATAAATAATAATAACTAATGTCAAATATGGATTGAATAAAGTTAGGCAATAGATAAGCAATAAATAAATAATAGAAACACATCCATCCTTTTATTCAGCTTACAGCATAACAATATTCCTTTACAAATAAATAATTCATGCATAAAAAGGGGAATGCATACTATTTAAAATATACAAATATAATAAATTGCTTTTCTGAGAATGTTAATTTAAAATATTTCAAAAAATAGCATATAAAATAATGTGAATCTGAAATCAAACATGGTAAGCAAAAAACAAAAATACAAGTAAAATTTAATGTTTTCCACTTAAAACAATAAAATAAAGTCCTTCTGCTTTTTCATTAACTTTTCACCATTAAACTAGAACATGAGTATGAACATTTGGCAACAATGTCTTGTGGATAGCAAATATATCCATTATAAAATGCAATATAATTATAAAATATCAAAATCTATAATATAATCATGAAATATGAAAAGCACATTGTGGTCATCCTTAATAAAATTTCACATAATTATGCTAGCAAAACACAAGATACAAGTATTGTCATTAATGACAAAACAAACATCCGTGGGTTTTGTGATACACATTTATTAAGTTGCAGTAAATATTACTTAATATTTGAATATATGTTTTCAAATTAAACCATCATAAATATTATAATAACTTGTAGTAATAAATAAATGTTTTGCAGTAAAATACTTTTTAAAATTACATTTATCCAAAATTATAAAATATTCAGCTGGAGAAATATATTTATTTCAAATGTTGCATTCAAAATGATAGTGGCTTCCATAGCAATGTTTGGGGAGAGAAGATCTCACATAATTTAAATATTATTATAGGTATTGATAAAATAATTAAAGTACAAGAAAATCATTTAAATTCATTCAAATATGATGTTATTTTACAGGTATATTTTATATTTCATTTTTATGAAATGAATGATTTTCAATTCTTTGTCATATTTCTTAAATAATTTGAATGTAAGTTGATGATTTTATTATCCAAAATTGTGGATGTGAATTTTTCCTTCAAAAAGAGAAAAAAATAAAAACAGTCATAATAAATAAATTTATTCATGCTATTTTCAGTTACAATATAATGTCTTTTACTAGAATAACAGCACAACTATATTGTTCAGTGAAGTAAAATACTATTATGATAAAATTAAACACTATCTTTTGTAGACTTAAAATAATTTTGTAAATGTCTAAAAAATACATTCATCATAACAAAATATAGTGTTTATATTATGATTAAAAGTTCTTTACTATAAGGAAATAAATTCTAGATGTTTAATATAAAATGAGTGCCTTAAGTAAAGTATGAGGAAATTATTAATATTTTTATTGCCATTGTTGCTGCTAAGAATTTTAAATATATTGAGGCAAATTTAAATATAATGCAGACATACAAATGTACTTTGAAACTGACAATAGCTCTTGCATCATTATGGTAATAGTAACAACAATTTTTAAAGTTCTCCAATGTGAAAAATTTAACAGATACTATTTTAAACATTGTAATAAGTAAATTATATTACCATTAAAAATGGCTGAAAATGAAGATTTTAGTTCCTGACATTACAATTTGGAAATTTATGTCCAGATACCTTAAAATTACCAAATACATTTAAGCTAAGAAATAATAAATTTAAGTAAAATTATGCTTTTAAAATTTTAAAAAGGAAGTTTTAAAATGAAACTGCTACAAACAAAACTAAATTAAAAGAACTGAAGAGAGAATGTTGATAATCCTATCAGATGTTAATTTCATCATATTTATAATAGTCATCAGGTGATTACTTTGCAATACTTATCATTAACACTTTAACATATAAACTTTTTCCTGATTAATTCAAATCCCTGATCTAACTAACGAGGGAAGATTACCAACTAAATTAATTAATTATTATCCAATTTTTAAAAATAAATCAATCTTACTTCCTGGTTCAAATAAGATAATTACTTAAAATTTAAACATTAGAATAAAACAAAATATTACATAATGAAATTTACATTGTATTGAATAAAACAAATATTACAGATAATATTTAGCCCAGACAAGTTTCTCAGAATGGATTTAAATTGTCTTTTAAAATTAGACATTTGATATTTCAAAAATATATAATGTTAAAATTAAATATATTTATTCATTCATTCAATATTCATCTATCTATTATTTAAAAATCTTTTTCTTTAATTATCAAACCTTTGTAAGTAAATGTATTTTAAATATTTAACCATAATATTATGTTAAATTTAAAATAATTAAAATATTATGGATGTAATTTAAGTACCAGAAAACCAAAATAAGGGGGGGTTGAAGATGATTTCAGAAATTTAATTGATATGAGCTTTTAAAAATATTTTGGGCAATTTAATCATCTAAATATAGTACTATTAACTTTAAAATGCATTATTTCACATCCTACACTAAGATATATTTAAGTTTTCAATACTTTAGCATGATAAGTACTTATTTAAGCTTCAACATATTATAATTTAAGCTATCAAAAATTATTTTACAGCTATACAATTGATAAAATTACTGATTCAATAATGTTCTATACAAAAATTATGGCATTATAAAACACTAATAAAAATCTATTGATTACAGAATTAAACCATATAACATTGTTTTTTCTAGATATCTTAGCACAAATCTTGACTTGGCATATTAACTTCTGACAAATATAAAATCACAATATATATATATATGTTCATCTGAATGTTTTCACAGGTTGCAGATATAAAACACATATTAAAACTCCAAGAACATAAGCCCTCAGCTGGGAAAATCAGAGAGGTGTGTATAATATATACACACACACCATTCTGGTACATATGGTGCTATAATGAATACCATGTTTATCATCCCATCATAACATTTATTTAAGATTATTAAAAAAAATTAGTAATTGATGTTATCAATTTAAATTTAAAAATATGCCAGCTTTGACATTTTATTGCCTTGGTTCAATTGAATATTTGCTTTTATTATTATAGTGTAATCTATTTAAAATCTTAGATAAATTAATAAAACATCTTTTTTTTCTGTTTATTTGTAGTTATTTTCTGTACTACTGTTTTCATAACTTCAGTAACAGAGCAAAAACCCGTCTTCTTGTCTTCTGGTTATCAGGTCAGAAATATGTACTTATTTCTAATACTAAGATAGACTCAATAGTCATTTATTATAATGGCCACCAAAAATTAAAAAGTGAAAGAGCTTTTAAATAGCCCAGTTCAGGGAAAAGGGAATAGCCACCTTTAAGATAAAGAACACTAAAGCATTATCATGCAATCCAATATCTAGATGGTAACAATTTTAATGATTTTCTATCCTTGTTTAATCCTCTACTTAATAATACTTATTTATTGCAAAAATTATAATTCACTTGTTACTAATTTTGTTTTTATCTAAGTCAATGTAATATCCAGTAAAATGAAAATACACATAGAAAGGGATAGTATTTTTAAAAATAATATTTATCTTTATTATATGCATTCAATATATTTTTACTATATCATTTTCATGTCATATGGTGATGTTATTCGATCTGACAGTGAAGTGTTAAATTGGTAGAAAGATCCTGGATCTGATTGGAAATTGGAAAAAGATTTACCTGATCTAGACTCAAATTCATGCAGATAGATATTTAACCATTCCACAAATATTATGAGGTTCTTATTACCAAGTAATAATATCCTATATATATATATATATATATGAAAAACAAAACAAGTTTTATATACGTAAAAACCTGTTATCGCTTGTATTAATGATCAATAGATGGAGCTTTACCAAGATCTCCAAACAAGCATATTTGTTTACATAAACGTCAGAGTCAATATTCACTGTCTCTTTCATTTTGCTCCACCCTCAGATCAGCTGATTTCAAGCTGATTTGCTCTCATCAGTGAAGGGATAGGAGTTAGAAACTAGACCTAAATATTAACTCCAAGCGTTTATGCAAAACGTTTCTATCAGTTTGCAAGCATGAATTTTTTAGACACCTAAATGTCTTCAAACTCAGCATATCAAACTAAATAGCTATGTGGGTCTGATATCAGTTCAGTTTCTCCACATAATCAAAGCTTCTGCAATCTATATAATTGCAAGAAAACTTTAAAGGTACATTTATGAAAAACAAAACAAGTTTTATATACGTAAAAACCTGCTATCGCTTGTATTAATGATCAATAGATGGAGCTTTACCAAGATCTCTAAACAAGCGTATTTGTTTACATAAATGTCAGAGTCCATATTCACCGTCTCTTTCATTTTGCTCCACCCTCAGATCAGCTGATTTCAAGCCTATTTGCTCTCATCAGTGAATGGGTAGGAGTTAGAAACTAGACCTAAATATTAACTCCGAACGTTTATGCAAAATGTTTCTATCAGTTTGCAAGCATGAATTTTTTTAGACACCTAAATGTCTTCAAACTCAGCATATCAAACTAGATAGCTATGTGGGTCTGATATCAGTTCAGTTTCTCCACATAATCAAAGCTTCTGCAATCTATATCATTGCAAGAAAACACACACACACACATATATATGTGTATGTGTGTGTTTGATTAGTAGTAAGTAGATCAGATGATATTTGAGCACTCAGTCTGACATTAGTTTTATTTAACTGATCAAGTTGCAAAGTATTGCTGTACTCAAATATTAAGTGATTACTTTAGATTTTAAAATTATTTTCTGACCAGATAGCACAAAACAAGTTTTGTCTTTAGTGACTTTTTACTATTTTCATTTTGATGCAAAATCCAACATTTTAGAAGAACTACCTCTTACTTTTTTTAAAAAAAAATATGAACATTTTTTACTAGAGAATATTGGCTAAGATATCTTGGCTCTATTTTATTAAAGTGGTGATTACTATCGTGGAACATATTTCTTTAGGATTGCCTTATCTATGAATTGTTGCAACTAAGTTTTTTAAAAAACTGCATTCTATTATATTTTTGATGACATTTAAAATTTTCTATTGCACTAGATTGACTCTTTGCTTCACTACATGTTTTTTTTTTAAAATTTTTTTTAATTATCACATATTTTAATCATGTTCCATATTCTGAGAAAATGGATGACAACTTATATCATATTTTCAATTTAAAATAGTAAAGATTTAAATATAAGAAATAAATCGAATTGTAAAATTTTAGAAAATCACATTATGATGAATATCTAGAAAACAGACTTTTGGATTTAGCAAAAACAGAAAATATATATTTATTTTCAAAAAACTTAATGAAGAATATGGTATTCTATATAACGATTAGATTTTGAATTGCTATGCTTTTGTTTTAATGACACTTTAAAACTAGAGCAAGCATATATATATATATATATATCACATATTGCATATATACGTGTGCGATCAGCCTTATGGTGCATAGCTAACATATTATCTCTATGTCTACAACTTGAGTTCCAACTCATATTAACTGAAATATTTCCAGTTTTGATAACTGAAGATTTTATATTATACTTAGGTATTTTTAGGTTGTGTCATGGTGCCTCAATAAATAAATATTAACTATTTTAAATAAAAGGTAAAACAAAAAATGAAAATCATACTCTTAAACAAGACCAGATAATCACTTAATATTTTTAAAATACTGAAAAGTTGTTTAATTCACAATTAGCTTCAAAACTCTTATATCTACATACATGTGTGTATGTTGCTAAACCTATTTGTATAAAATCTCACTGTTTATTCAGGTTTTTTCTTAAAAATAACAGAAGACCATTCATGCGGAGAACAATATTTCTAAAAGCAACAACTGTAATGTTATTAAAATATATGGCACCCCATAACTATAATAATGATTTTAATTGTTAAAATTATCTATGCACTGTAATATTTTTATATGAACAGTTTCTGTTTGTCTTTAAACATAAGAAAATCTAAAAATGTGTTTGATGTGCATACAAGATGTGAACTTGGAAAGTAATGCATTAATCACTATTCAGTGAGAATCTTTGCACAAATGCTCATATGTGTTTTCATATATTTTTATTATTTAGAAGATATTTACAAACTTTATAGATGTAAACATCATAAGTATGTCAATAATTTCCATGTGTTTATTTAGATAATAAAGTGTAATAATAACATATTAGACAATGTTATGCAAATGAAACTCATTAATATTAAAGGCATGCAGAATTCAAAGATTTTAACATTGGAACCATAATTTGCATAAGTTTGTATTGTGATAAATGGATAAAACTGATAAATATATTGTTTATTTAATAGATAGGAGTTACAATAAATACCCATTATTTAAACATGTAAAACAATTTTGTAAATTAAAATATAATAGAAATAAAGTTACTGCTGATCTTAAATGAACCTTCTTTACATACATTTTATTTCAACAGAGATGACAAAATTATGCGAAAAAGACTATAATTTAATTTTTTTTTCACCAGCTATGTTAAACTAATTAATCAATAATGGTAAAGTAAAATTGATCCCAAGTAATATCTAAATATAACCAAATTACCTTTATATTTACTATGGTTATCTAGAATGAACATTAATCTAAGATTAAAACAGCAGAAAAATATATATAATAAAGTTAAAATATATTCTAGCAGTAATTTTAGAATATGAAAGAACATTTGGTCACTTTTATATCCTAAAAGAGTATTGATGGATTTCACTGAATTTAATGACAAAAAAGGTAAAATTAAACAGATGCTTTCAATCTATAACACAGAATCAATAATGAATTAATAATTTAATATACTGTACAGGCTTACACACACCTGTACATATATAATGTAATATATAGGGGTTCAAACTCAGACTTTTACATAATGCTCAATTCTCCAAGCCATCTCATATTGCTGACCCACCTGATCACACACATGTTGAAAAGAGTAATGAATTAGAAAATCTAAGAGTTTTTAGTTTAAAGATATTTTGGAATTTGCACATTTTAATGTGATAATTTTGTATTTCCGTTTGTTGTTGTTTAACAACCCTACCGAAAATCGATAATGCATGAAGTTTGTAATTAATATTTGCAATATTTTTTTCTTAATATACAAATTTTTATTGGCTTTTATTTATGATATTAATAATATTGTAATAAATTACAAAAAACAAACAAACAAAAAAAAAAAGCGAGGCAAAATAGAAGATAGCTCTGAAGAAGACTGTAGGACAGTCGAAACGTAGGTGTATGTATATATGTACAAATAGAGTTTTTCTAAAAAGTGTTCGAAGTGGTTTGAATAAATTGTATTTAAAGATAAAAAGAAATATTCCCTGAAAAGAATATCTTAAATATTCTAATCTACATTATATTTATTTAAATCAATTTTTTTTTTTATATTTTTAAACAGTGATACTAGTTAATGTTAGCGTTTGTTTGTAAATATTAAACTAGAGTATAATGTCTCTTTTGAGAATAAACTTATGACATTTTCAAAAATATTTATCCTATATTCCATTACTTTTAAAAATGGAATTACTTTTAGCCCTTTATTTAAACTCATAATTTTTCTAAAATCTCAAGAGTAAATGTAACAACAAAGTTTTTTCTTTTTTTTTTTTAAAAAAAAAAAGAGTCATAATTCCCTGGAGAAGTGAGATAAACAAAACCATTGATTCATTTGCTTTGTATTGAATCATTCTGTCAGGGTGGGGAGATTTATTGTTCTGTCACTGGAAAA
This sequence comes from Epiperipatus broadwayi, assembly GCA_028023455.1. NCBI lineage: Eukaryota > Metazoa > Onychophora > Udeonychophora > Euonychophora > Peripatidae > Epiperipatus > Epiperipatus broadwayi. The sequence goes on along the minus strand of JAQFVV010006369.1, from coordinate 2,545,481 downwards.
GAGCAACAATAATAAAAAAGAAAAAAGCCATTTTAGCTGCACTTTAATGAAACTTCATTTTACGTTCTGAAAAAAAAATCTTCATCCGAAAATTTAATATTTTAAATTTATATGAATATATCATTCGATCTATTTACATACAAATATCTATCTATTAATCGATTTATCTTCTTATATATGATTGCTTCGTGTTTATAAACATTACTGAAAAATAGAATTAATGATTAATTTCATAGTCTATAAATTCATATTCATTTATAGCTACTTTATAATATATATTGCGTAAAATTAAAAATACATGTTGCATGTCTGCTCTTGCGCAGTTACCTAATAAAGCTATGCTCATGTAAAGTTCACCCCCCCCCCCCGAAAGTCTTATGATGTTTAAGCATTGGAGTGAGAGAGTTGAGTTGCATTCTAAGAATGTTTAGTTCTTAAACTTATCACTTTACTTCTGTTTTATCACTTTACTACTGTATTAAATTATATAGGCAAAACTTATCTAATGACCAGTTGCGCTTGCGCGAAAGGTCTTGTGATGTTCAAGCACTGGATATAATAGAATTTAACTATAATTCAAAGACTTATAATTATTGAGCTACTACACTAAAACAGAATTTTAACTTATTTGGGTTACTTAGTCTCCTCCCCCCCCAATTACCCACTTCTTCCTAAAATTTGCTTTCTTTAACTGAACAAATAAAAAAATACATTGATAAAAATACATTAATAATTTTTATTAGTCATTCATTAGACTAGAGATTATCCATTTGATGAATATTTCTGTAGTGTAATTTTCACTATATCACTCTCACTTATAATGCCTTAAGGAGGAGTGCAATCATAAACATATGACTAAAGACATGTAGAAAAGATGCACACATCTTTAGAATGGTCTTTCCCACATATCTTTGGTCATATGTTTATCATTGTACCCCTCCACAAGGCATTAAAAGAGGATAGAAACCAGTCCCTATCTTGTTTGACAGTGGTTTAGTGAAAGTTGCTATCCATTAAATAAACACAGTGATGAATTTGTATTTTTTTATATTTCTACCTATATCCCAAAACATAGTAAAGAAAGATTTTTTTTTGAAAATAAGACATCTTTTTGGAATTGTTAATTTTTTAAAATCAACCATTATAACATTCACATTATGCACAGAAAATTAAGATGGCAAAGGAAAATTAAAGTAAGAATTATGAATAATATTAAAAATAACCCTACTGAGAAAGATAAATTTGATGCCATGTTATCAATTTATTAATGTTTAGTTCTATTTTTGTTGGCAACATATATGAATAACAATGATTAGCTATTTGCAGTCAGTTTAATTTTTTAATGAATAAACTTGTGATCACACTGAAGCCATGTTTCTCTAAATATAATAAGAAAATGTGTTTAAAAGTTTTGATATTATAACCAATAATCCAGGATAAAATGCAAATTTCACATCTAGAACAACTGAAAAACACCTTTGACTTTAAATTTTGTTCTTCATTTTACTTGGAATTTTTTTTAATCATTATACATGAGAAAGGACATAAAACCCCATAAGTTTTTTAAAATGTCTTCAAATTGTTCATTGAAGTCAGAATGAATAATTTCTAAGTGCTGACAATAGGTAAGCAAGTCTATCATGTTTATCTACTGTTGATATATTTGGAAACAGATTGAATTTCCTTTGTGCTAAATTTTAAATGTAAAAAGAACATTTGTCCCAAACATAGAAATAACAGTTTTTGTTTTAATTAAATTAGCTGATTGCCTTGGAACTTTAGATTTGTTTCATTAAATTTATTAAAGAAATCTGTCAAATAAGCTATGCCATTTTTTAGAGATAATCAAGCTGCTTTGGAAAGTGCAATCTTTATTTTCTATTAACTCTAGCGCTGAGCCAAAGTTTATAAAACTGATAAAACACACATCATTTGATAGCCAATAACTTTTGTAGCAATCAGAAAAAGAATTAAATTCATTATATTCTTTATAAAGCTGTCCATGCAATCTGCCATTGATTAAATTACCTCTGGTATTATTGATTGTTCTAATGATATAAGCATTTGGTGGTCGAGAGGTCAGCGACAGCTGCTTTACAAGCAGTTGTCCTGGGTTAGCAGGTTTGCTTCCCAGCTGATGCTATGACACATGAGAAACATATATAGGTGTATACTAAGAATTTTGACAACTAAATGATATATGTCATAGTATGTACCAGTTGTATTCAGAACTGTTATATTTAAATATGCAAGAAAACCTTCATAGTATTTCTATCATTACTAAGCACCACCAGATGCACTGAGTATATATTAATGAGAGGAATTTCTTTTTCTTTACAATTTTTTCAATGAATGAAATATTAATTCATCAATAGTATCAATTTGTAAATTTTTATTAAATAATAATTTATGGCAATTTTCTTTTTTTTATTTATAAATCACACATATGCTAAAAGTAAGAGTCCATACTCATCAAGCTATATAAGAAATTGGAACATTTTTTAAAAAAATTACATAATGAGTCATCAACATCTTGAGGCATCTCATCAATTCATTTTTCTACTATATTATTAGCAAAATAAATTTTCCTGGTAATATCAGATTACAAATTGAGTAGTATAGTGTGTATTGCATCAATTACTGTTGATAAAATCATTACTTTATTTATATACTATTGAAAACTATTTTGTTAATAAGCAAGGCAAAACTCTCCATACAGTAGTGCCACCATGTGTTAACCAGAGTAATCAAAGGACTACTGTATGGAGAGTTTTGCCTTGTTTAATAACAATTATGTGCTAGTATAAGAGATGGTGATCATGTGATATTTTGTTAATATTGACATTTTAAAAATTCTTTTCTGGAAATGCTTAAAAATAAGATAAATCCATATCTTTTTTATGATTGTAAACTTTTGTTAAATATTCTTACAATCTTAAAGGTTTTATAGCTTCATTAGATAAAATGTTTTAGTAAATTAGGCAAATCAGTAACATTGTTGATGTATGTAGATGACTAAAAAACCATAGTTCAAATATTCTATAATATATTGTCCATATTTTTCTTAAGTTCAGTCATAATATTATTTATAAAAAAAAATAACATTTATGTGTTTATTTATCATAGTAAAAATAGAAAAATTACCCAAGATATATCACAATTTACATAAAAACAGGCAAAATTCTTTATACGTATTGCCACTCAGTACAAGCCAGAGTAATCAATGGATACCAGAAGGCTTGTTCATAAAATTCCCATCTAGTGCCTATGCATACAATATCCCCCAGACTAATTTCTGTCTTGTGGCCTTCATTAGTGAGGAGTCTTGGAATACGTATAGAGAGTTTTGCCTGTTTTAATAACAGTTATAAGCAAGCATAAGAAATGGTGATCATGTGATGTTTATTGGCTTATAACAATTTATATAATTGAAAAAATGCAATTTCTCTGACTGGAAAAAAAAACTTTTTGCAGTACCTTATGGTACTAAAATGGTAATATGATCCATCATCTATACACAGTGGTTTTTAAAGTGTAAGTTGACATACACAAATAAACTAAAATACTAATAAAAATAATGAACTGGGTTTCATTTTTTATTCAACATTAAATTTTAATGTTAAATTAATAAATACCAAACTAAATTTATCAAGAAATAATTAGTTTAAATAAATACATCAATATGCAATTAAAAATCAGTTAAAAGTTTTATTTTGCCCTTATTGAAATATGTTTTACTTACTAAAATATACCTTGCTACCAATTAACATAGATGCTTTGATAAATATAAATAAACATTGGTGGGTAACAGAATTTTCATAATTTTATTCCTATTTTTATTAATTTGTAATAAAAAGCATTTAAATATATATTTATTGTAACTTTTATATGGTATTATACCAACATAAATCTGCTACAATTTTATATTAATAATAGAAGGCACAAAAATGTACAATAAGGATGTATGAAAACATACAAAAATCTTTGCACATAAATTGCTATTATATTGAAACAACTATAATACCATTTGCATGTTATATGATCTGACATCCATAAATATAAATGCATTAACTTTAAATTATAATTTTTAAATACATTTTACACTTGCATTCTTGTTAATTAATTGACATACAATTCACAAACAACATAGATTTCATATATATCATATATTTATAGCATTGTATTGTAAATAAATTATTACGCACACATATTTCTTGATATGCATAATAAGTTTTTTGTCAATGCACAATACACTCATTGCCAAAATTGTTTGTTAGTTTTGTCTCCAGATCTGATCATTGTTTGGATATAATTTGCATTTTGTGTATATCATTATAACTTATTTCCACAGTAAATGAAACATAGGTGAATGTGTTTTTCAAATTTTTCATATCTTCTTTTTTATGCTTCTACTGACTTCTGATTTTTATTTGATATATGATGATCAGATCAGAGTTATGCTTACCAATTGCACATAAGATCACATGATCACCAATTTTATGCTTAAACAAGCTGTTAAAAGCAGTAGCAAACTCTCCATATAGTAGTCCCACCCAGTGCAAGCCTTAGTTATCAATGGATGCAAGAAAGTTTGATAGATACTTTGTGCACAAACTTCTTGCATCCATTGATTACTAAGACTTAAACTGGGTGCCACTGCTATATGGAGAGTTTTCTACTGTTTTGATTACACATAAGATTATTACTGCGTCTCCTGGATTTTTCTAGCACCTTCATTAACTTTACCTTTAAGAAATGTGAAAAAATTAGAATGATTTTCTTAAATAATTGTATAAATTTCTACTGCCCAATGCTTTAACAAAATAGCTTAGATGGTTAGAGCATTAGCATAAACTCAATAGTCACACATCTAAAGGTCCAGGTTCAATTTCCATGCAAGTATTGTCATTGATTAGCCAACAACTCCTGAAGACAAAAAGAAAAAAAATGCACAACTGAAACTTGATGTCATATACCCAATCTGTATGCTATTATTAACAGTTGTATGTACTTGATAAATTATTTAAAAATTAATATTAGATTCTGGAAATCACCCAATATATAATTACTATCTTTGTTAGTGATTATACTTTTAATTACTCATTAGTCCATAAATCATGCTTCTAATGTTCAAACATTTTATGAATTTCTGAGTATTAAACTATTTGATTTATTAATAATAATATTAACTTTCAGTTTTAAAATCTATATAAAGTTAACATCAACAGCTGTAATAAAAAAAAAAACTGAATAATTACGGATGATTTATATATCAGTGCAATTAAAAATTTTATATTAAAGTAATTTGCCTTTACATTGCTAAAAAAATAGCATTATTAATATTATAAGGGGACTTGAATAGAAAATTTCAAGCTTCTTTTAGCTATCTACTCTATTTCAGATCACTGATCCATATGAAACACACATGTGAAAAAGATAAATGACCACCAATATATGTATTTCATGCTGAAACAGCACTTGTCAGTTGGTCCAGATCACCATCTCCCATACATAGATATAATCAGTGCTCAGTTTGTATTAAGATAGCAAATCTTCAAACTTTAATGGACAGGATTCGATCTTCTAACCTCCAAGTCTTCATCCATCAATACCATTGAAAATCTGATGGTGGAATTCCCAAATCCCATCCTGATGTCAATATTATTTACTGTCATGCCCATGTTGACCTTAAGTCACTCTGACCTATTGTGTATAGGACCTTTTCCATTTAAATACATAGAGGGGTGATGGGAAGGATGCAGGCTGAATCTGTAATATTTAAAATATAGGCATACTTCATATACCTAGAATTTAATTGTAATTATAGGTAATTTGAACACAGACTTTCAATCTCTCTTCAGCTATCCATTCTTTTTTATACCTATATTTCAAAAATTATAGATTCATCCTGTATCCTGTCCATCTCTTTTAAGTGTGTTTAAATGGACAAGGTCCTATGCATGAAGGGCAGAGTGATTTAAGATCAATATGAGCATGGCAATACTATTAGCATCAGCATGGGATTTGGGCATTCCACCATCAGATTCTCAATGGTATGAATGGCTGAAGAGTTGGAGTGTGAAATAAATTGAATTCTACCCATTAAAGTTTGAAGATTTGTTATCTTAATATAAACTGAGCACTAATTATAATATGTGTGTGAAATGATCTGGATAAACTGATGAGTGCTGGTTTAGCACAAAATATGTATATTGGTGACCATTTATCTTTTTCACTATGTGTGGTCATGTATATCAGTGGTATGAGATAGAGTGAATAACTGAAGGGAGCTTGAAAGTCTGTGTTCAAGTCCCCTATAATTACAATTAAATTTTAGGTGTATGAAGTATGCCTGAATTTCAAATATTACTTTTATCAGATTTCTGTAAAAAATGTATTAAATTGAGAAAAATTTCACAAGTAAATAACTTCACAGTAAGAAGGTATATAGCATGCTGGGTTTTAAAACCAATTTATATATAAGATGACATATTGCATCACTCCAAAGACTTAATACCGAGTGACAATTTTCCAAATAGAATTTAAAAGTTTATTGACAGCAAATATTCAGAGAAATCACATACAAAATATTTCATATATTAATATTTCATATATTAATCTGAGAAACATATGGAGGATCATACATTTTAAATGGCTGTGCCAAGCCTTATAGTTGATGTTGAAAAAAATACCTCATCTGAGTTTCAAATGATATTAAGATCCACAAGCCTATTCTGTTACAAAAACTTCAAACATATAAGTTATTATAGGTTAATGAAAGGACTTGTTTTGCCTCAGGAATTGACAGTTAGTAGTAATTGATAATTTCTTTGCAATATCAAAGGTTAAAGGTCATTTCTATTTATTATATGAATACTATATTGTCATTTCTATTCTTTATTATATATATATTACAGAAAATTATATAACACAAAATATTATGTAAAAAACAAATTTATACTAAAATTTTCTCATGATCATGGTCTTCTATTTGTTAATAGATGAAACCATGATTATTGGGAGAATTTTAATATTTTAGAGTTATATAATTTTCTGTTTTATTTATTATTACTAGCATAGCATTAGACAGTATTTAATTATATATATAATAACTAATAAATATATTCTTTCGAACTGTATGTAAACTCTTAAATGACAAATTTTCCAATATTGTTAAACATTTGAAATACAGGCAGTCTTCATATATCTAGAGCCTAATTGTAAATATAGGGGATTTGAACTCAGACTTTCAAGCACCTTTCAACTAATCACACTATCTCATATCACTGATACACATGATTTCACACATGTAGAAAAAATCAATAATCACCAATATATTTTCGTGCTGAACCAGCACTCATCAGTTGGTCCAGATTAACATCTCTCACACACATATATAATCAGTGCTCAGTTTATATTAAGGATAGAAATTTTCATACTTTAATGAACAAGCTTCAATCTACTTAAATCTCCAACTCTTCAGCCATGCATAACATTGAAAATCTGATGACGGAAAGCCCAAATCTCATGCTGATGACAATATTGTTTCTTAATATAAAGTGAGCACTAATTATATATATATATATATATGTGTGTGTGTGTGCGTGAGAGAGAGAGATGATAATCAACTGATGAGCACTGGTTTAGCATGAAATACATATATTGGTGATTATTGATCTTTTCTACATGTGTGTCATCACGTGTATCAGTGATATGAGATATTGTGGATAGTTGAAAGATGATTGAAAGTATGAATTCAAATCCCCCTATATTTACAATTAGACTCCAGGTATGTAAAGAGTGCCTGTATTTCAAATATTACACATTAAGCCTGCATCCTGCCCATCCCTCATCCATGTTTTTTAAATGGATATGGTCCTGTACATGAGGAATCAGAGTGATTTAAGATCAAAATGGGCATGGCAACAATATTGGCATGAGCATGGAATTGGGGTTTTCTATCACCATATTTTCAATGGTATTGATGGCTGTAGAGTTGGAGGTTAAAGTAGATTGAAGCTTCTTCATTAAAGTATGAAGATTTGCTATCTTAATATAAATTGAGCACTGATTATATATATGTGTGAGAGATAATAATCTGGACCAACTGATGAGTGCTGATTCTTTTCTACATGTGTGTCAGTGATATGAGATAGTGTGGATAGTTGAAAGGTCCTAAAAGTCTGAGTGCAAATCCCCTATTTTTACAATATTGTTAAAATAAATGCATCATTCTTTTCTTCAAATAGCCCATCATATTTTATCAAACTTAAACTTCTGGAAGTTTGATTGAGTGATTTATACAGTGATAATAATAGCTTTTATGAAGTTTGTTATTTCAGTATTTAATATTGAAATAAAAGTATGGTGTATATATTTAACCTAGATGTAACTTTCAAGCTCCCTACAGTCATCCACTCTATCCAATATAGTCAGTACACATTACATAACGTTTTCAGATGTATGTGGTCATGTGTCTTGGTTATATTAAATAGAGTGGATTACTATAGGAAGCTTTCAAATCTGGATTCAAATCTCCTTTAATTACATTTCAGTATTTCTATACATACTGACACAACCAAAACAATGCATTATTTATTAAATTGAACCTAAATAGTGAGATCTATGTTTCTTACCTTAAAGAAACAGTTATTGTTTTATTTTAATGAATAGAGTTACTTCCAGTCATTGATGAGAAATTATTAGAGAATAATTTGAGACTTTGCAGAATGGAGAAACTCTATAGATATTTTATGTTGTCCAAAATCACAAAAGTGGTGTCGAAAGTAAAGGTTTTTATCAATTTGGTCAAACCATTTTCACTCTGTTCATTGAAAAAAATTAAAGACAATGTTTAAGAATAGCAGATCACAGAAGTTTATTTATAATATACAAAGAAGAAAAAAAAGAACTTTTATACTGGCGGTAGAAAATGTGAAATATTTGATAAAAATGTATAACACTAGTTTACAAGTACTTCTTAAACAGGTATCTTGTTTAGCTTTTTCAACTTCTTCATTTCTAGATTTCAGCATGTTAACAATTGCATTCTATTTTTGACAATCCAAACACATTATCTATATTATTTTTTTCAAGCGTAATCTATTAAAAATTTAATTTAATGGTTGACAGTCAGTGATTAAAAAAAAAATCAAAAACTTTTGACTTAAATGAATATCAGCTCGAATATATGAATGAATTTAAATATCTTTTTAGTTAGAAAAATAGATTTGGATTTTGAAGCATTCCACTGTGATGCTGTTAAAATTAATTAATAAAAAGATGTGTTCCATCACAATGATATAATTACATAAACTAAATTAGTTATATAACACTATTCTTTTAATAATCTTATAAATTACTCCCTCCCCTTTTGTTTTGTATATTTATATCCTTCAGTCTTGACCAATAAACCAAAATTTCAACAACTCTCCTTTACTAAATTGCTTAGCATGGCAATGCATAAGTCCATTGTTTACTAATTTTAAAGCCCATAAAAGTGAAGAATTTTAAATCATATATTTATAATATAACAAATACAGTGTTATTTTCAACTTTATACATAAGCTCCAGTCTAACCCAAATGATGTTGATTTCAGTATCTCTTCAAGGAGTCATTTTGCATTGGTTGAACAATCTAATAAAGCGGAGGTGCTGAAACATTATCAATAGTGCTTGCTTCTTTAGTCGAGACTGGAGGTTACATACAAAATTGAAAAAAAAATGCTTAGTTTATTATATTATATAAATGCTAACACTTAGCTAAATAATGCTTGAAAATTTTTATTAGTTTAAAATGAATCTTAGGAGTTTCTTTTAAAGAGATGATCCATAGATTGCTTAGCTAACTTCTAATATTGACCAGTAAATGAACAGTGAAGTTTTCTTATCTAGAGAGTAAGCAAGGCTGAAAACAGTGCTTAAATCTTTCAAAATTTATTAATTTAAAAATCTAATGAATAATGTTTTTATTATGCAGTAAACTAATCAAAGCTTATTTTATTAGTAATACATGGAATTATAAAGAAAATATTGATAAATTTCCATTTATTCTCATATATTCTATTTACATTAATAAAAACATCTAAAAACGCAATCAATCCCTCAAAGATGCTTATTATGCTGAACCAGATATCATCAGCTATACTAAGTCACTATCTTTTTTAAGCCTTGTTTGGGCTAAAAATGATGTGATAATTTCTATGCTAAAAATGATTAAGAATAATCTTTAAAATATCTATGTGGGAGTATGTGTGTCTAAGTGATACTATTTAATCATCACTGATTATAGTTTGCCATTGCTTGCTATAAAGTTATTAACATTCTTAAGTAAGAACGCAGATTTGAAAAAAATGTAATTATGGTATGAATTTAATACTTGAGTTATTCTAACTCACTCTATGAATGTCAATTTATATTATGAAAAGTTATTAATCTTTATGCTTTTGATAAATAATTATGTTAGATTAATGTAAAGTAATGTTTTATAAATTCAGTAAAAATTTATTCACAATGAGAATAATGTTATCTTTGCCGTCAGATAGACAGCATTGTGGGTCTTCTTTTATGTAATACTGTATCTTTGCCTTTTTACGCATGGTAAGTCAAAAATGTTAACACAAAAGGCAAGATTAAATCCATTCACGAAAATATGTTTCCATTTTTAAAAGGCTAAAATGCCAATGGATTTGAAATAAACTGAGGTATTGTTTTTTTTTTTTTTACTTTTATAAAAATTCAATTAACTCTAAGCAAAAATAATAAGTATGTATGTGCTTGTATATAAACTTGAAAAATCATTATGCTAATATTTACTGAATTGTATTCTCTGTGGCCGTTAAACTAATTTATAAAACTCTCTCAAGAAAATTATTTTCACATTTTACATTTATTAATCCATTTTATAATAAAAAACCTTTGTACAAAAATTATATTTGATCATTTTGTATTTGATCATTTTATATAATAATTAATAAACAATGATTCACATTTCCTTATCATCATCTACCTAGAAAATATTATCATATTGCTGTCCGACAATACAGAATGGACCCTTGTATAGATTTTACATTTCTCATAAGAATACAGCTCTGGATGATTAATGTGTGAAGCCTTGATTAAAACCAAATCATTGATCTGAAATATGAGAGAAGAGGATTGATTGATATTTTTCTTTTCTTTCCCATTTTTAATATTGTTTTATAAACTTTGATTTGATCATCTTTCTGTTGATTTTTTAAACTCTCATCATGGATAATAATGTTCCGAGTAAAGTTGGTATGTGTCACCAAAATGCCAGTGAACAGGGTGAATCCAATAGATTTATTTTTTGTCAAATTGATATAATTCACAACTTAAGGCATATTATCCACCCATCTCTGATGATTTCAGCTAACATAAATCTGGAATAACTGTGCTAGTATCTGCATAATGCACTCAGTGTTTTAGATTGGGGGTTATGGATTGACCTTAATATATGTTGTATTTCATTTTTTCTATCTACTGGTACCATTCTAAACCCACAAATGAAGTAGCATGATCAATGGTTATAGCTATAGACTTTCCAGTTACTCCAAAATATTGTAATTCTAATATATAAATAATATTTTTGGGAATTTTCCCAAAGCACTAGATAATTATTGACATACATGGAAATTTAATAACTGATAGCTAAAAATTTAATCCTCTTAAATGTGAGTAAAAGTCCATAGTAATCCAAGGCTACCATATTGCCAGACCTTATAGAAACAGTGGATTGTAATTGACCTGCATAAGATCTACTGATCAGTTTAATTCATTGACATATTTCTCAATTTTAAACATAAATACAATATGGCCAAATGCTTCCTTTTTCAGCCTCTATGTTGCTCATATAATTTAATGATGTACTTAAATAAAGAATTACATGTGGATAGTGAAATAACTATCTTCTACATAACCCTTTCTTTGTATTAGCACACATATGTGCATTTTGTAATTTTCTTGTGTGCAATGTTTAAAAAAGACAGAAAAAATTAAATCAATGATTAAAAATATTTTATTGAGAAATATTTAATTAAAAAAAGGTGTAGTTAAAATCTTATGTAAAATAATTCAGACAAGAATTATAAAAGATTATCATGTTTTTCAAATAAAATAATTTAATTTTGGTCTGGAATGTAGACTTTAACTAGCAAAACTTATGTTTTTGAAATATAATAGTTTTAATTTTGGATTGCAATATAAATTTACAGAGTCACCACAGAGCTTAAGTGTAAGAACATTAACAACTTTATTTTAAAAAGAGTATTGGTCAGTCAAAAGATAAAATTTCACCATCATTAGCAGGCATAATTCTTCTCCATTGTATGTGATTTTATAATTAAAGTACCAAAGATTTTCAAACACTTAAAAAAACATTTAAAAGATTTTATTGGGATAAAAATAATTGGAACTCTTAAAGACTTATAAATGAATTTTAGGTTATAAAGTTATAAAGGCTATTTGTTTTTACTTATGCATAGTTGTTTTGTTGAAATAAAGTTTTCACAAGAGAAAGGCTTGAGTAAAAAAAGGTTCTGTAGATAATGTAATTTAATTCATATTATTGTAATTTCAATATCATGACTTAGTAATATGTAATTTGTTTTGAGAAGAAATTGTTAACTAATATTAATTATTATTAATCTGTAAAGTGAATTTACATTATAAAGGATATTTGTTTTTTCTTATTATTATATGCAGTTGCTTTGCTGAAATAATGTTCTTACAAGAGGAAAGCTCAAATTAAAAAAAAAGTTTTCTAGGTAATGTAATTTAAATTATATAATATTATAATTTCAATATCATGACTTAGCACATGTGTAATTTGTTTTGACAATAAATTGTTAATTAATTATTATTTATCCATAATTTAAATATAGTAGTTTGTAAGTTTTATTGGTCTCTAAGTTGTCTATGCTGTTACTATTAGAGGCTATAAGGCATCTAAAGAATCAATGTAAAACCTTATATCATCATCATCATTATTTACAACTCTTATCACTCCACTTCAGGATGATGGTATCTCCAAGTTATATCGATCTTCTCTGATTTCTAGACAATCTTCTCCATCCCTCCATTTCATATGTGGTCTATTTCTAGGTCTTTTATAATCTCTTGGAATACAGTTTTTTCAACTGTTTATTATCATGTCTTCTAGAAATATGTCCAATCCCATCTTAATTCTTTCAATGTGGTCAGTAACATTTGTTTGTTCACTTACCCATGCATTTCATGTTCACTCTTCTTATTACTCATAAGATGCATATCTTAATACTTCTTTGAGTGGTCTAAGTCTCTGAATTACTCTTCTGTCAAGTGTATGAGTATCAGGTCCGTAAGTAAGAAATGGTAAAACACATTAATTAAAAACTTTTTTTAAAAAACAGATAAGCATATTTTCTATTAATATTAAGTTATTTCTACCAACTCCGACCAAGTTTAATTCTATCATTAATTTCATCCATTATGTTTTCATCACTGATTATATTGTTTGAAATATTTTATAAAAATTACCCCATTTGTTTATCAATATAGGTACATTAAAGACTGTATGAAGATTTATATAATTAATTACTTTTATGACAATAAAATTGATGTACAAATAATATTCTTATTTAATAGAGGAAAACTTCAGCAACATGCGTTATAGTCTTTTATTGATAAAAGTTAGTTGTCATAAACATCTTATGCATTAAAAATTATTTTCAAAAAAATTATTTCAATTTAAAAATCCGCTTGATGTTCTAACTTATATTCGTGAAAATGATTTGATCATTTCCCCAGATTTGAGCATATCATTAAAAATATTACTAACGCTTCCTACAAGTGTAGTTAGAGGTGAGAAAGCATTTCCAAAGTTCAAAATTATAAAAAAGATCGGCTGGAAATTTGTCAGTGGTAGCTATAGAGAATGACATACGCTTTTTACGTGTTGAGATAGTGAATCTCAATTTAGTTCTGATAAGAGCTCCGAAATTAAATTTATAATTATGTAATAGTAATTTTTTTATTGTTATCTTTAATAAAACATTAAAATTAATATAAAATCATGTAGAATTTGTTTTAATTTTTTTAGGGGGGAGGGACAACAAGTACTGTTTTGCATAAAGACTCCGACCACCATTCCTCTGGTCTTGTATGACATTATTTTATATTAATAAAATAGAAGTTTAGTATTTGTTACTAATAAAATAAATTTTCATAGAAAAAAATGTATATGTTTTTAGGAAATAAATATTGAAGAATAACAATAATATTGTTTATTTTAAATATATCAGTATTCATGCACTATTTTTTCACATTCAATAGTTTTTTTGAAATGACAAAAAGTTAATACATTAGGAAAATAGCCAAAATAAATTGGATTTTATTCTCATATTCTTTTTCTATACTAATTAAAAGTATTGAAAATGTATTATTTAGTAGGTAAAAACCATATTTAAAATTATTTAATTATGAGCTAAGCTTGATATGCAAATAGCTAGTTTTTTTTATCATTCAGCTTTACAAAAATGGAATTGCTAAAAAAAAATTTCATTAAATAACAATAGTATTAAAAGCTCAAATATATATATATATATATTTCTATATTGTGCCCTATACAATATTTTAATTGTTATAATTTATTTTACTCAGCTTTAAAAAAAGTATAGTATTTATGTAAAAACATTTTCATGATTAAATTGAATAACAACTTGACATTGACAATGAACTAATAATTAAAGTATCTATTTTTAGTCCAGTAAATTTTCCTTTTTTTTAATTAAGTAAAGTTTTGAATAAATCTGTAATATAAAAAATGTTTTTCTGCTTAAGATTCTCTTCATGGTCAATATTTTACAAATTAAGAAGCAATAACAATAAAAATCAAACTGAGTTGCTTTTTGAATTTGTTTGAGTTTAAATATCTTCATATTTATTTCAAAGTGCATGCCAAAAGATTGAAATTAATAAATTTATAGATATATTAGTTGTATTTTTCTATCGGACTATTAGAAAAATTTAACTTTATTTAAATATTCCAAATACATTCATCTGTTAGTAATATGACAACAAACAGGTTAGTATATGCACAACATTCTCCCCTCTTCTTCAGGTGTTGCTGTCCTGACATGTGACAGTACTTGCATGGGATACAAACCTGAATCCTTAGATTCTTGAGTAGTGAATTTTAAGATAACACTCTAACCAAGTGAGCCATCCTGATAAAGGCAGCAATCAGTAGAAATTTTATATATTTATCTATGAGATTCCTTCTGATTTCACTTTGTCCTAAGAGTAAAGATGATTAGTAGTTTTTATACATTAGGTATAGTTCACACTAGATTGGCTTATGGAATTGTCTGCCATTGTCATGTGAGCAGTTTCATTACATTTTCTTTTGTGTACTTTCCCAATTGAAAATATGTTCACTGGCACATACATGGTTGTTACCTTAGACACAACTGTTTTCCCTCTTCTAATCATCAGTTTGTGTTCTATCATGCACTTTTCAATGGCATGACTGGTCTCACCAATATATGTTCTTCCACATTCAAATGGTAATTTATGGTTACAGTTTTTTCTTTTCAGCATTTCAAGTTTAGGCTATGTAGATGTTAGAATTCCCCATAGTGTAGTATGGCTCTGGAAAGCAGTTCTGATGTTACACTGATTGCAGATTTTTCTTAATTTGTCTGCTATTTTTGAAATGTATGGGTATACTACAGTACCAAAAATTGTCTTTCCTCTTGATGGTTTTGTTTGTTGTTTATTTAATGTTTTCTTAATAACAGCTGATGGATATTTTTCATAGGAGTTTGTTCTATATAAATCTTTTCTTTTGCCAACTTGCTAGTTTCTAAACAAACTTCTTTTACTCAGTTCCATAGTGATTATAACCCCATGTTTTGGGTTTCTGATGTGATTGGATGTATAGGCTAGATATTTTCCTGTATGTGTGGTTTTTGTTAAACTGAAGTTTTGATTTTTCCATGAGGAATTCTGGTCACAAGAACATCTAAGAATGCCAAATTTTGTTCTTGTTTTGATTCTTTTGTGAATTTAATTGAAGATGATATGTTGTTGATGTAATTCCAGAAAGTTTGTAGCAGTGCTTCACCATGTGGCCATACTATATATGTATCATCCACATATTGAAGCCAAATTTTAGGTGGATATGGAGTAGTTTTATGGTTAAGGTTTCAAGTTCTTCCATGTAAATATTGCTAATCAGGGGAGACAATGGTGGCATTCCTTGATTTTGTTGGAAGAATTCTGTGTTATATTGAAAGTAGGTTGATTTTATGCAGATTGTTAATAGTTCCATTATATTATCAACAGGAAGAGCTGTTCTGGTTTGTAAACTATTATCACCATTTAATCTTTTCCTTACAATAGACAATGTTTCTTCATATGGTACATTCATGAATAAACTTCCCACAACAAAGCTTAACAGTAAGTCAGTTCTTCCAATTTTTATGTTCTTGATTAATTCTACAAAGTGTCTAGAATTCCTGACAAAGGACTGGGTTTTATATACCAAAGTACTTAGAACTTTGAGAATAAATCTTGCCAAATTTTGGCAAGAAAAATCTCTAGAATTAACAATAGGTGTTAATAGAACATGATCCTTATGGATTTTAGATAGACCATAAAGATGAGGAATTTTTCTGAAATATGATGTTATTTTACTTTTTTTCTGAATTAGTGATGTACCTGTGATGCTTTCTGAGTAATGCTTGTAACTTTGTTTCTGTATCGGTATTGGATTTTTTGCCACTTTTCTATAGTCACCTACTGTGAGTAATTCTTGTATTTTGTTGTCATAATCAGTTGTATCCATTACAACTGCAGAATTTCCTTTGTCAGCAGGGAGAATAATTATAGATTTACTTACTTTGAGATATTTAATTGCTTTCTTCTCACCATAGGATATGTATGACTTCAATTTTTGTTGCTTGTCAAGTGTTTTTTAAATTCTCCAGCATAATTCTGCTGCTTCTTCTAAAGACAATTTTTGAGTGACTGCCTCTGTGGCTGCCATTATATCTAATAGAGAGATATTAGACAGTGTGGTGGCAAAGTTTTATCCTCTTTCAAGAACAGAAATTTTACTACCTGTTAGATGTTTAGAACTGATATTTTTAACAGATGAAGTTGGTACACTTCTGGGTACATTAGGGTTTTTGATATGCCCAAGTAGTGTTAGCAAGTTTCTTCTTTTGGCATTCTTTTATTTTTCTATGTAATATAGAAATATAATTTTCTTACTGCTTGAGAAACTCTCATAAAGTTTTCATCAGTAAATTTATTTTTAGAAAACATTCTATTTTATTAATGGAATGCATTATTTGATACTTGGAAAACGTTTGAGCATTTATTTTTTTTAACAGAGCTTCACTTGCTCTTTGAGTAATTTTCTCAGCTCTCCAAGAGTTAATTGGAGATTTTAGTTGCAAACACTTGAGTATTATCCCTTCACATTTACATTTACATAAGAAAGTTAAATGATTTTCTATTTTGGCCAGCTTTAGACATAATTTTTCATAATGTGTAAAGTTTGATATATTTTCTGGTCAATACCAAATACTTAGTATATTTTTAAAGTTTGTGATGAAGATATTCTAGTTATATTTTTTAATTGGACTATTTCCATTATCTAATATGAGTATTGAATAGCTTTAGAAAAATTTAACTTTATTTGAATATTTCAAATACATTCAACTGCTAGTAATAGCACATCAAACAGGTAAATATATGCACAACATTTCGAGATCTCCCCTCTTCTACAGGTGTTGCTGGCCTGATCAGTAAAATACTAGCAGGGAATTTGAACCTGGCCCTTTAATTCATGAGTATTGTATTTTAAGGTAACACTCTAACCAAATGAGCCATCCTTACAAAGGCAACAATCAGTAGAAATTTCATATATTTATCTATGAGGTTCCTCCTGATTTCTTCACTTTTTACTAAGAGCAACAAAGATGATTAGTGATTTTTACATCTTATGTATAGTCACCCTGTGTTAGTTTATGGGTTTTTTTGCTATTGCATGTGATCAGCTACTTTAAATTTTCTTCTTTGTACCTTTTCTTTTCTGTCTAATATTTGTGTACTTTTTATATTGAACATATGTTCATTGGCACATACATGATCTGCTAGTTTAGACACACCTGTTTTCTCTCTTCTAATCATCAGTTTGTGTTCTTGCAAGTGCTTTTGAATGGGATGACTAGTTTCACCAATATATGTTTTTCCACATTCACATATTTCATAGATAAAGTTGTTTCATTTTAGCATTTTAAATTTAGGCTTTCAAAAAAAATGCCAGACCCATTTGATAAAGTAATAACATTTCACCCAATATACCCAAAAGTTATAAGCAATACCAAGATATATATATATATATATATATATATATATATATATATATATATCTATAGCAATAAAGTAATAACATTTCACCCAATATACCCAAAAGTTACACCAATATCAAGATATAGCAATACTTATGACTTTGTTAAAATTACACAGAGACATTGATCCAGGATCCATAATACCAACACAAATTGCAGATCACGAGGCTATGCTGTGCCTATATATAAGACATTTAAAACCACAACATTATGCATGTGGGAAGCATGGTCACCTAGCTATGCAGTTCTTGGACAGACAATTGATATAGATTCAACTAGCAAATAATCAACACATACAATGTCCACATAAGGATAGCAACAATCTATAGACTACCACTGGAAACTCAAGCAATCAACGTAAAAACAAAAACAATCATGATTCAAATGAAGCTTCTGAAAACAATCATGCAGAAGAAAACACAAACATACTTGATTCTACAATGAATGATTAATATAATATAAATGAAAGTGTTGATCAAATGGATCAAAATCAAACACAAATCTTATCTAGGGTTTCACAAACATCAGTCATATCAATCAATAATACGACAGAATCAAATCTGGATATATCCAATGGCACATATAACTGTACAAAACCAACTATACTGCATTAATTATAAATAAAATGTCTACAAATATTATGGACTCATTTAACTCCATGCCTCCCTCCCATAAAAGCAACATCAACTAAAGCCAAAACACATGGTCACCCAAAGAAAAATAAATCTAAAAAAGCCAAAACATGGAAACAGTGCTCTAACAGAAATGACTGACCAATTGGCAGAGGACTTCATACCCATGGAGTTTGATGGTAATCAAGTCATTGATAAACACTCACCAAACTCTAGAGAATATAGAAATGATTCATGCAAACTTCAATGCTTTGTGAAACCAACTCACAGCCAATCACACTAATGAAGTTTAAAATAACAGTATTTAATATTAGAGGGTTTAATTCAGTCACAAAAATACATCAGCTAATACAATGTATAAAGATCACAAACATCATATACTAGGACTTCTAAAATCTATAGAGGCTCACAAATTTACTCCTCAGTACAACTAATTAATGAAGGTTACTGTGCATTTCCCAGAGATACATCATCTCCCTCAGGGGTTCTGGATTGTTTATAACACAGCATTGTCTATTTGAGTCATTCAAAATGCAAATCTACTAATAGTAGCTTTTAGCCATCAAATCATCACACTAAACATTATATTTGCATGCATTCCACCTAGTCCTGCATTTGTATCAAATATTATATTAAACATAAACTCATTACTTGGATCAAGTTCAGATCCAACTATACTAATTGTGGATTTCAATATGAAAGATCAGAATTTTATTTCAAAGAGGATACATCAAACATTGATAATACTTATTGATGCCAAGGGTTTTCTGTCAAGTAATGCAAATAATTTTCACAATGATCATCATACATCAAGGATTATTCTGTATTTTTACTTACCTATGTTACATCATCAAATCAGCCTAAACATTAACCCATCTCCTTTCTCTGATCACTCTACACAAACTATATTTAATTAACCTGGCAGAAATCTAAGCAAATGCAATTACACATGGGAAAACAATTAGAATACTGCTTCAAACTGCCACCCTAGAATTTATTTTTTCAGAAACATACATAATGCTTCATAAAATAAAAAATATGCAACTTACCCCTGTCCAAAGATACCTAGCATTCATAAATAGTTTATCATTTAATATACATCACATTACATGCAACCCCCCTCAAGACTACTAGCTCTGGATAATGAATTACAGACAAATTACAATGGTAAACTCAACACATACCAATCAACAACATATTTGCAAGTTTACATAAGCATACAGTAACATCTGTAACCATCTGAAAAACTACCTGGCAATAAAAAAGTAAAATATGCATCATCCAACAACATACATGGATAAGGAAATACATTTTCTGGGCTTTGGGCTACCAATATACTGTCAGAGTCCCAATGGTTCTCACAGATCAGGGGATCACATATGCAGGAAATAATATGTTAGAAACAATCTATCATCATTTCAAACAAAAGCTACAAACATACCACCCAAGTCAAATATATTTCTGATGTTTTTGGAAAAGCAGAAAAAACATACCCCATTTAACATCACAGAATTTGCTACTAAACTCACAACAATACCTAATGCATGTCACCCAGAAGCACATGGAATCCCAAAATTCATCCTTGCACATGTCAGTCAGTTCACTATCCCATACTTGTGTCATCTTCCAAATCACCTATTACAAAAGTTACAGTGAGGTTTATACCAATTGCAATAGTCACCTTTAACAAGAAACAAGTCCACATATCAACACTCTTCAACACCTACCCCACCTCAATGGGGTCATTTATCTTCAAAATAATTGAAAAAGTACTCAAAGATAGCGTAGAGACATATATTCTAACACTAATTTCACACAGCCAGTTTGCAAGAAAGCAAGCATCTACTGCACAAGCTGTAATGAAGTTCACAACAGTCTTGAACTCAGTTTGGAACCAGAAAAAATATGCACCAATTGCAGTTCATCTTGATCTAGAAAACACTTTTGACTCAGTTGACATTAATTCATTAATTAACAGGTTAGCTGACACCACAATTCCATGAACTCATCTGTATCTGCTCACAAACCTACTACTTAGCAGAGAAATGCATATCACACTCAATAGCAAAAGTTCTCCATCATTCATCTCCACACAATACATATCCAAAGGCTCCCCACTCAACTCACTGCTTTTTACATTTTACACAAACCCATTTGTACTCAAAATCCAACACAGCAGCAAGGGCATCCAGATACTAAAGACATCACAGCATATAGCCTGCATTGCATATATGGATGACATCACAGTCTTCCTTCCATCTAGAAAGAAAATATCAATACTACAGAAAATATTTCAAGACTTCCAGTCAACACACCATCTAAAATTTAATCAGAATAAGATTGCTGCCTGACCACTATACACCAGTAAACCATGCACACAATTCTTTCAAGGAAAACCATCTGCTTTCCTTGCCTTTCTTTTCTACAAGGTGATAAATACAATGAAGCCAAAAATCCAGAACAAGTTACAAGATGAAGCAGAATGGATCACTGCTTGTCTATCAGGGGCATACCTCTCAATATACTCTAAAGTTATTCAATTAGCTGGTGATCATCAAAATTACCTACTATTCTATCATAATTTCAATTCTCCAAAGCTTTTACATAAAAAATCTCTTCATATTGCAATAAAATTCTATGAAATAGAAAGGCAGTGTCAATATCTGCCAAGTGCCTTAGTCGGCCAACAATTCACAATGGTTTGGGGCTACACAACATAGATAATTTTCAAATTCAGAAGACTGGAAATCTTGTAATAGCCACCTTCAGACATTTCCCTGAACTTCAATGTCTAATCCAAATAATACCTACAGACAAACCCTCACCTTCATATTGCTACCTATCATCAGTTATAAACCAGTTTAAAACCACACATAAGCAAATATCACTGCAAACAACAACAAAATTTTCATATTGGCAGATCTATGCATTGGTATACATGGGGCATACACCAGATATTTCCACCCAGATGCTCAGAATAAACAAATGACAGCTTTTAAAAAAATTAAAAAAAGGGTCCAAGAAGCCCAAATTTTTGATTTCCTCCTTAGACTAAATCTATATGCTTTGCCAACAGAATACTTCCTAAGATACAGATGCTTGTATACAAAAATAGACTTCTTATGCACAATATGCTACTGAGCAACATCTGTTTACAATTACAAGATATAAATTTAGTATTATAACCTATAACAGACAATCCATTGCTCACCCAATTTATATCTATCAAGGCTTGT
This sequence comes from Epiperipatus broadwayi, assembly GCA_028023455.1. Lineage (NCBI taxonomy): Eukaryota > Metazoa > Onychophora > Udeonychophora > Euonychophora > Peripatidae > Epiperipatus > Epiperipatus broadwayi. Next base: position 2,523,194 of record JAQFVV010006369.1, on the reverse strand, counting down.
AAAGAACTTAGATAAACACAATATACATAATTCTCAGGAACAGCATGTAAACACATGTATACAGAAACAATTAATGTAACATGCTTTTCTAGTCTGCATAAAGTTTATTTTTGGAACATCACATCATCATCATCAGCATAACAACAAGAACAACAACAACAACAACAACAACAATAATAATAATAATAATAATAATAATAATAATAATAATAATAATAATAATAATAATAATAATAATAATAATAATAATAATAATAATAATAATAATAATAATAATAATAATAATAATAATAATAATAATAATAATAATAATAATAATAATAATAATAATAATAATAATAATAATAATAATAATAATAATAATAATAATAATAATAATAATAATAATAATAATAATAATAATAATAATAATAATAAAAATAAAAATGAAAAAAATATGGTTTTAATTTCTCCTTATATGTAAAAACAAAAATACTTAATTGTAAATATTAATTAGAGAAAATATAACTTACTATTAAAAATTTTTGGCTGAACGTTTTCGAGGAACCATGCCTCATACTCATAGCCTTCATGAAAAGTGTAATAAATATATGCAAATGTAAATATTCAAATAAGCTACTGTTACGTAGCCCATTTTTTCGAGATCTCGAAGCATGTGTCCTTTCTGTTAATGGCATGGATGTCTCTATTAATATAGAATGCCTCCTTTATTTTTCTCCTGTAATCATTTGGCTCTGAACATAAAATAATGGGGTTGGCAGGTATGAAGTTGTGCCCAGATTGTTTACTATGTTCGAAAAATACTGAGGATGTGCTGCTGTTCATTTGAGCTCTGTTGAATGTGTAATGATGTTGGGCTAATCTGGTATTAATTGTGGCTTTGGTTTCCCCATAATATGTAGCGTGGCATCCAGCTTGAGGGCAGGAAATAGAGTACACCACGTGTGGGGTGAGCGATCGATCAATGTGGTCTTTAGAGTTATTGATCAACCTATTGGAATTGGGTGGAGTTCTGAATATTATGTTGAATTTATCATTCACTATCACATATGAAAATAATAAAGAACTCAAATATCTCGACCTCTCTTTATCGAGAAATCGCCATTCAATAGATTATAAAATGATTGTTAAACCATTTGAAATTCGCAGCTGTATCCACCCTAACTCTAACTCACCCGCATCGCACAAATTTGCAGGTCTTAATGCATTCTTGTTTAGAAACTTTCATCTGTGCAAATACGAAGCGCATAGGAAGGAAAATATAAACAATTATAATAAAGATCTATTGGCAGCAGGATTCAAATACAAAACCATTAAAAAGAAAATCATGAAATTTAATAGTACAATAAACAATAAATTACCTCGCACTAATCTACCAGGAATAACAATCCCCTACATCCCTAAAATATCTAGCAAACTAACGAAAACTTTAAACAATAAATTCAACATAATATTCAGAACTCCACCCAATTCCAATAGGTTGATCAACAACTCTAAAGACCACATTTATCAATCGCTCACTTCACACATGGTGGACTCTATTTCCTGCCCTCAAGCCGGATGCCATGCTACATATTATGGGGAAACCAAAGCCACAATTAATACCAGATTAGCCCAACATCGTTACACATTCAACAGAGCTCAAATGAACAGCAGCACATCCTCAGTATTTTTCGAACATAGTAAACAATCTGGGCACAACTTCATACCTGCCAACCCCATTATTTTATGTTCAGAGCCAAATGATTACAGGAGAAAAATAAAGGAGGCATTCTATATTAATAGAGACATCCATGCCATTAACAGAAAGGACACATGCTTCGAGATCTCGAAAAAATGGGCTACGTAACAGTAGCTTATTTGAATATTTACATTTGCATATATTTATTACACTTTTCATGAAGGCTATGAGTATGAGGCATGGTTCCTCGAAAACGTTCAGCCGAAAATTTTTAATAGTAAGTTATATTTTCTCTAATTAATATTTACAATTAAATAATAATAATAATAATAATAATAATAATAATAATAATAATAATAATAATAATAATAATAATAATAATAATAATAATAATAATAATCGTTATTAAAGAAAAATATCAGTTATTTCGTCAAACCATAAGGTAAAATTGACTTATATATTATTTATATATAATAACATAATTTTTCTACATATTTTTTTAAAAAAAAAATCTCAAAATAATCATATTTTAGAAAAAAAATAATACAAAAAAATATGCCATAATATGGTGATTCCAAATAAGAACGAACAAATTAATTGTTCTACAAATATGACTATCGAATTTCCAATTCCAGCTATCAATAATATAAACAAAAATAAATTGTATGCTAGCATTACCAAAACTATTAATAATTCTAATAATAAATTAGTGTTAAATGAATATCAAAAAACACGTTTTCGAATGTCTACATTAAATGACATAGAGGAATTAGACTTAAATACAATAGAAAATTTTCCACCGCCACTTACCGAATATACACAGGAAATGTTAAATAAGATTTTTGAAAATTTTAATAACACCATTCCTCGAAATCTTTTTAATTCATTCAAACATTTTTTTTCTCAAAGATCAATCATAATAGCTGCAACGGATTCGAATTGTTCACTCTATAGATTTCCTCGTCAAGCACTATATGATGCAATAACCTCACATAATTTATGGGAAACAATTTCTAAAATAGCAGATCTCACTAATCCGAGATATATAGCAATTGAATTTTTTGAAACAGGTCAAGCGGTATACTCAAAAACACATATTTTAACTACAAAATAGAAGATTTTCAAAATATGATGCAACCTTTTGGAAAAGTATTAAGCCTACAAGGAATATATAATAAAGACACACCCATACCTATACCATCAAATAATTACAAATTCAAAATAAAGTTGCACTCAAATATTGATCCAAATAATATCCCAACACAAATATTAGATCAAGAAGCAATGCTATGTTTATATATAAGTGGATTAAAACCTAAGTGTTACGCTTGCGGATTAAGGGGTCATCTAGCAATTCAATGCAAGGAGTTTTTTACACATCAAAAAAAAAAAAACATGTCAATGAATCAAACATTGAACATCAAACTAACTTGTCAATAGAAGATAAATCAAAAATTATCATACAAAATAATGAAAACAACAATGATCATGAGGCAAAAAATTCAAAAGAAAATGATCCCAAAAATGAAGGTAATAGTAACAACAATGCACACACGCCAGAAAAACAATCTGAAAACTCAAATAACTCAATGAATATAGGAGAAAATTATGAAAACATGGATCCAGAAATGACTCATATTATAATTAATAAAACATCAACAGAAATTATGCAAACTATAATACCGCCACAGACAATCATTGAAACATCAACACAAGAAACTAAAAGAAAAACAGCACGACTCAAAACAAAGCCTGATATTAAAAAAATTAAAACAGATTATAAGGATAATAAATCAAGCATATCTGATCTGCCAACTGAAAACATACAAATAGAATTTAATAACTTTCAACAAAATATCAAGCAAAAAAACATCAATTTAAAAATACAACATCTTATGAAACAAGATCATCAACTACACAAAACATGCCACAAGAACTATAACATAAGAAAATTAAAAGAAAAACAAAACAAATCATAATTTACATATAACCAAGGAAAACTACAATCATCTAACATACAATAAAACTACTTTATGAAAATTAAAATATCAGCTTTTAACATTAGAGGAATAAATTCAATATCAAAACTAAAAACATCTTAGTAAATGGATAAGTACTGTAAAACCACACATACTTGGTCTCCTAGAAACCAAAATATATAGTGGCTCACATATAGATCCACCCAACTACTTAAACAAGCATGGTTTTTGCGCTTATTTACATGATGCTTCAACACCAACAGCAGGTACTGGAATAATTGTAACTCCTACAATCATATTTGATAATTTTAAAATATTATATATAGATTCTCACTTACTAATTACAACGTTTCATAACTGTATCACACCCATTAACATCAACTTTGTCTACATTCCACCAGGACCTACAGTAATATCATATATCATTCTCACAATAAACTCTATGTTAACATCAACTTCTTATCCTACTATATTAATTGGTAATTTTAATATGAGTTACTACCAATTTACAACCAAATGGCTTCACCAGCTAACAATACCTCTTATGAGTGGAGAAGGATTCCTACCTTTACATTCAGTATCATTCCACAACAAACGATTTGCAACACTAATTGACTTATGCTTCTACTCACCAATGCTTCATCATCTATAGATATTAAGTTAAATCCATCTCCATTCTCTGATCACTCAGCACAAACACTTATAATAAATTTAACAAATTTTCAAACAACCACCACTCAGCTAGAAAAAACAATCCGTATGCTCACTCCAACATCAACACCAGAATTCCTATTTTCAGAAACATATATGATGCTATGAAAACTAGATACTATCATACTTGATCCAATACAAAAATACTTGGCATTTATCAATATACTATCATTCAACATAAATCATCTAACATACAACTCACCATCACCTTCAAGGCTTCTAACAATAGCGGATGAAATACACAAAAGAATTACAATGTTACATCTTTCACATAACTCACAGGAAAATATATACAAGCTCACACTAATTTACAATAACACATGTAACAAACTAAAGGAATACATAACAATTAAAAAATCAAAAATACGTCTCTCACAAACACGCACATGGTCAAGAGCATATATTAGATGGGCTCTAGGATATCCACCAAAATTGAGAGTACCAATGGCAATAGAAATAGAAGGAATGACCTATGCAGGACAGAATATGATAATAGCCATATTTAATTACTTCAAGAAAAAACTACAAGGATATAAAAGATTCACACCTTCAGATAATTACTTTGGACAACCAGAAACAAATTATCCATTTAACATACAACAATTTGCAGCTAAACTTAATATAATTAAAACCATATGTCATCCTGGAACAAATGGTATACCAAAATTTGTCTTCACACATTTGAGCCAATTCACATCAAAATATATTTGCAACCTAGCAAATCATCTCTCTCAAAAAATCTACAACCTTAAAGAACTAAATACCAATCTAAGACATTTAAAAATCTACAACCTTAAAGAACTAAATACCAATCTAAGACCTATTTCTATGGGAACATTAGCCATTAAAATTTTAGAAAAAGTCATCAAAGATCAAATTGAACAACATTTACTTCCACTTATATCACCTCTACAATTTGCATAAAAGAATCATCTACAGGACAAGCAGCATTACTCTTAAAAACTATTATGACTACAATACAAAAGCAAAAAAAAATGCACCAATAGCAGTACAATTAGACATTCAAGCAGCATTTGATTCAGTGTCAATCAAGATACTTTTTAATAAATTAGCCAACACCACAATACCACATACACTACTCTATGTAATTGCCAATCTTCTCCTTAATAAACAAATTCATATCACACTCAGTGGAAAGAAATCAACATCATTCACTCCATCACAATCTATTTCACAAGGCTCACCACTAAATTCATTCCTCTTCACATTCTACATAGATCCACTAATAAGAAAAATACAACAAAATATATCTGGAATACAAATTCCACACACACAACAAAATATCCCATGTTTAGCATACATGGATGATATCATAATTTTTTTAAAATCACACAAAGAATTTCCAACACACAAAAAATATTAGATCAATACTCACCTGAATTCAAACTAAAATTCAAATCTAATAAAACAGCAGCTTGGTTCATATATACAACCAAAACATATACTAAATACTTTCAAGGCAAACCCACTCCTTTTCTGGGATTTCCATTTTACTTGGGATCAAATGGTATGAGGCAAAACATACAAAACAAATTACTTGAATCCATAAACAAAATTTCAAACTCTTTATCAAAAGCATACCTATCCATATACTCAAAATTTCAATTATTCAACATGTTAATTACCACAAAAATAACATATTATTCTCCAATAATAAATTTCTCTAAACATTTTAAATCAAAAATATCATCATTATGCACTAAACTACTATGGGACTCAAAGCCATTGCAATATCTGCTAAATCTCTTAGCAAATCTACAGAAAACAATGGTTTAGGACTGCACAGTATTTACACATTCCATATACAGAAATCAATCAACATATTAGCATCAACAATAAGACAATTCCCTAAACTAAAATGCTTGCTCACAATTACACCAATGGATACTCCACCTCCAAATTCACAGTATTTATCTTCACTAATACATAGTGTCACAACAATATTTACTCAAATTAACATAGAAGCAACATACAAATATTCATACTGGCAAATTTATAAACTATTATACCCAGAAAATCCTGGAGACACACAAACAACAATGGTTGGAATTAGCAATTATCAATTATTGAAAAAATTCAAAAAATGGTCATTAGAACCAAAATATTTTGATTTTATATAAAAAATAAACCTTTATGCATTACCAACATCATATTTCCTTTGATACAGATGTCTATATGAAAACATTGATTCTTTTTGCAATCTTTGCCACACAGCAGAAGAGACACAACAGCATATATTTTACTCATGCACAAGTTTATCCAATATATGCAAATTATTAATAAAAACTTACCAAAGGAAAAATACATCATTAATAAACATATTACAATCTTTTAAAAAAAGCTCTACCCCAACAACACGAGCAATAACTTTTTTACTGTATACATACTGGTGCACGAGATGCTCATTTACATTTGGTAACAATACAAAAAGACATCCAGCAACATTTACAAAAAAACTTCAATAAGCAAATATTTTATCTTCTTCAATTTATTTCATTCCAATCCCTCCTTTGACCTTTGAGAGTTTAAATAAAAATACTCTCTCCACTAGATATAATTTTCAGATAAAAACCCTCTTATTCCTACTCAAATTCTTTTATAACACTGAGAACTTCTGAAGAGAGGTAATAGTAATTTAAGAGATCTACTCACTCTTCGAGTTCTTCAGATTTCTCAATTTGGTCTTAGAATTCTTTTATTCTCAAATCTATATCTCATTAAATTTCATTTTTTACACTCTCAACTTCTTATTCAAATAAAAGAGCAGGATTACAAAATTAGTGCTCCAGACATTGCAGCAGCAACATGGTCACTCATAAGACAACCATCAAACCTATAACAGAATAACCATCAAACAGATTATTTAAAATGTAAAATACAATTGATTTTAAAATTTAGAACTTGTTCCAAAGTCCTATGATTGCCTATGTAACAGAATGCAATCGTTTGTTGTAAAGAATCTATGTAACATTTGTTTAATAAAATTATTTGAAACATAATAATAATAATAATAATAATAATAATAATAATAATAATAATAATAATAATAATAATAATAATAATAATAATAATAATAATAATAATAATAATAATAATAATAATAATAATAATAATAATAATAATAATAATAATAATAATAATAATAATAATAATAATAATAATAATAATAATAATAATAATAATAATAATAATAATAATAATAATAATAATAATAATAATAATAATAATAATAATAATAATAATAATAATAAGTCTCGCAGCAAATGATGATTTTAACGGATCGTTGTTTACAGAGATCTTAGGAGTTTAACCAAAGAAAACACTAAAACCAACACATCTTTGACTTGCAGTTATATATATATGAACAGTAAGTATTGGACAATCCAAATTAATTTGTATTTTAACTAAATAGATATTTTTATGAATTGTTTTGTTAAAAATAATATTCGTTGCTCAACGTAAAAAGCATTACAATGGCGACACCCCGGTCATGTGACCAGCAGAACGGCGCCAATATGCTATCCAAGCCTATGCAAATTACAGGTGAAGCAAAAACATATGCCAACGTAGCTAAAAATAATTTACAGGAAAATAATTTCTCTTCGGAAAAAAATAATTTACAACAAAAAGAACACAATCAAGTTCCAATTTTAGAAAAAAATAAAGTTTTCCATCGCTTCCGAAAAATAAATACTAATGATATTTTGCAGCTAGATATACAAACGCAAGAAAATCAATGCCCCCCTACCGCCCAGTGGAATAATGAGGATTTGAAAATAATATGTGAACAGTTTAATAATACGATCCCACGTGGCCTTCATACGTCTTTCAAAAGATTTTTTTCTCCTCGTTCAATAATATTATCAGCTACAGATGCAAATTTATCGCTATATAAATTTCCTAGAAATTTACTTTATGAAGCAATAACACTACACGGACTTTGGGATAGCATACTAAGGATTGCTGACCATCCTAACTCACGGTATTTAATCCTCGAATTTTACCAAGAAAGCCAAAAAACCCGGTTTCAAACCACCATTAAAACTTTAGGCAACTATGCACTCATTGCAGTAGATCCAGATCAACATAACCAGATTACTGGCATAATCAAGAATGCATACCTTGGATATGACATCAAAATCTTTCAGAAAATGATGCAGCCATTTGGAAAAGTCACAGCATTCAACCCAATTTATCTGAAAGATACGCCAGTGCTTGTATACAGCAATAGCTTTGACTTCAAGCTGAGATTGCATCCAGAAATAGATCCAAACAATATTCCTACACAATTTGCAGATCAGGAAGCCATGCTGAGCCTCTTCATAAGAGGGCTTAAACCCATATGCTACACATGCGGGAAGCGAGGCCACTTGGCAACGCAATGTGACACCAAAAAGAATCCACAATCGCAAAAAACAAATGGAGTGGCCATCCAAACACATACTGAAGACAGCAACCATATATATAATGATAGCATAAATCCAAATATGTACAACAATATGCAAACAACTTCTCCACCTGAAGAAACACTCTCACTCCCTCTCATTAATCAAAATTCCAATGAGGAAAATAAAAACACAGATGAACTAAACAGCGACCATCTGAAAAAACAATGTGATAACAGAAAGAGTCTACAATCACAGCAAACAAATAATCAGCTCAACCACACACAAACGGAAGATATCAGCCACACTAACATAGTCAAGATAAATTCAGATATGAATAACCAGATGCAAACAACTTCTTCATCTAAAGAAGATCAAACTACAAAAAACCAAGACAACAGTATAAATGAACCAAACAGAATGCAGCACTTAAATCCAAATGTCACACAAGCAATTCAAAATAACACAAGCAACTGTCAAAACATACAATGCACGAATGATTCAAATATTAACCCAACTGAAATATCACAAAGCAATTACAGTGAAACACAAAGTACCAATAGAACAAACATCACACACACAATAAAAAATAACACATCAACATATATCATGGAAGCAATCATGCCATGCCTTCCACAAGTTGAAGTAAATACAATAGAAAAAAAAAGGGCCAGGTCGCCCAAAAAGAAGCAAAAACAATAAAAAACCAAAAACAGAAGAGGACAACAACTCACAAACAGAAGAGTACAACACCGCATCATCATTAACCAGAATTCAAACGGATGACTGGTCACCAATGGACATCACTTCTATCTAACCAACCAATTAAAACTCCAACAATGTACAGCTCATACAATGAAAACCAGTCACTAACATATTTTGAAATGTGAACAATCCCAAAATACAACCATAATGAAAGTCAAAATAACAGCTTTTAATGTGCGGGGTTTGAACTCGGCAAACAAACTGCATCAACTTAGAGAATGGACCAAAATCACACAGACACATATATTGGGACTTCTGGAAACAAAAATATATAGTGGATCACAGATTGACCCAACAGTGCATCTTCGCACTGAAGGCTTCTTTGCATGCTCCAGGGACATGTCATCACCTGCGGGTGGAACTGGCCTACTAATAACCCCAGCTTGCCCATTCACATCATTCAGAATCATATATATCGATGCAAACTTGTTGATAGCTACATTTCATCACCATGCAAACACTCTCAACATAGTTTTCACCTACATCCCACCTGGAAACGTCATCATATCAAACATAATACTCACCATCAATTCACTGCTAGCATCAACTCCTTACCCAACTATCATCATGGGAGATTTTAACATGAAGTACACAGATTTCATCTCAAAATGGCTGCATCAAATTGCAATACCCACTCATGAGTGCTGAAGGTTTTTTACCACCAAACACAGTAACATTCCATAATAACCGACACACATCTTTAATTGACCTTTGCTTCTATTCACCAATGCTGCATCATTACTTCAGCCTCAAGCTCAATCCATCCCCATTCTCAGATCACTCTGCTCAAACTGCAACACTTGATCTAACTGAAATTCAGCCAACTACACTACCACTTGGGAAAACAATGAGAATTCTAATACCAGCATCCACTCCAGAATCCCTTTTTTCTGAAACATATATTATGCTCCATAAACTTGCAGGACTACAACTAAGTGCTGTGCAGAGATATCAGGCATACATAAATATACTTTCATTCAATATTGACCATGTCACCAAAAAAAAACCTCCACCCTCCAGGCTATTAGCTCTGGCAGATGAACTTCACAAGAGGATAACAATGTCTAAACCTACTCAAAATACATATCAGCATATATATAAGCTCACCCAGGCATATAACAGCACATGTGCAGCACTTAAAGACTATTTAGCGATAAAAAAAAAGCAAAATCTGCCTCAGTCAACAACATACATGGACTAGAGGCTACATCAGATGGGCCATGGGTTTTCCCTCCACCATTAGAGTACCTATGGCACTTCAAATTGGAACAACTATACATGCAGCACATAACATGATTGAACCTATTTATAAGCATTTCAAACAGAATCTTCAGACACATCAACTCTACACGACGCTCCCCCGATCTATTTTGGATCACCTGAAACAAATACACCATTTACCATTAATGAATTTGCTTTGAAGCTTGCCACTCTGCCCAATGCCTGTCATCCAGGCACTCATGGCATACCAAAATTTGTGTACGAACACCTTAGCCATACAACTAATCAAGTATTATGTAATCTTGCAAACTATCTCTCACAAAAAATATACAACATTGAAAATCTTTATCCAATTGCAATAGTACCATTTAATAAGAAACCAGCTCCAATAACCACCCTTAATAATATTAGGCCTATCTCCATGTGCCCAATAGCCATCAAGATCATTGAGAAAGTCATTAAAGACAGGATTGAATCATATCTGCTCCCATTGATTTCACCATATCAGTTTGCAAGAAAGCAATCATCTACAGGACAGGCAGCACTTCTTTTCAAAGCTGTATTGGGATCGGTGCGAGGCCGGAAAAAATACAGCCCAGTTGCAGTTCAAATAGACATTGAATCAGCTTTTGATTCTGTGGCAATCGAGATATTAATTAAAATGTTGGCTGCCACTGCAATACCTCGCACTATTTTATATGTTATAACCAACTTGTTGTTAAATCGGGATATACATATTACACTCAGTGGCAAAAATTCTGAATCTTTTACTCCAACACAATCAATCTCACAAGGATCCCCCCTGAGTGCTTTACTTTTCACCTTTTACATCAACCCTCTATTAATAAAAATCCAGCAAACATTCATTGGCATCCAAATACCAAACACATCTCAGCAGGTAACATGTATCGCTTATATGGATGATATAACTGTCTTCCTCCCATCTAAAAAACACCTACCAGCCTTGCATACAATACTACAAGAATTTGCAGCTACACACAAACTCAGGGTCAATCTAAATAAGACGGCAGTTTGGTCTCTTTATAATGCAAAGCAGTACACGGGCATGTATGGGGGAAAGCCATCTGCTTTCTTGGGATTTCCCTTTTATATGAGTGCAAGTGCAATGAGGGTCAAGATCCAGAACAAACTCAAAGAAGAAACAGAGCGAATTACTACTTCTCTCTCAAAGGCATATCTTTCAATATACTCCAAGATCCAGCTATTTAACCAGCTAGCCATAACAAAAATCACCTATTACTCACCCATTATCACATTTTCTAAAGGTTTTATTAACAAAATCTCTTCTCTCTGTAATAAGCTCTTGTGGCAGAGGAAGACTGTGTCAATATCTGCAAAACAACTTACCAGACCACCTATTCACAATGGACTAGGACTTCATAGTATTTATATTTTCCATCTACAGAAGGCCACAAACTTAATAACATCCACAGTCAAACACTTTCCAATGCTTGAATGCCTACTTCAAATAACACCAACAGATAGACCACCCCCTGCTTATGACCAACTAGCATCAATGATCAATCATATAAAAACCACAGCTCCACAGATATCTCTTCAGACAATATACAAGCATTCATACTGGCAAATTTATTCATTAATCCATCCAAATCCAACCCATGACACCAATCTGACAATGCTGAAAATCAATAATCTACAATTACTCCGTAAGTTTAAAAAATGGTCACTGGAGCCAAAGTATTTTGATTTTTTGCTGAGACTAAACCTACAAGCACTGCCCACGACATATTTTCTGAGATATCGGAGACTATACACTAACATTGATCCTTTTTGTCCCCTGTGTCACAGGGCTGAAGAAACACAGGAACATCTATTCTATCTTTGTCCGGCACTAGACAGAATTCGAGTTATTATGATAGGAGCATATAGACAATCTAACACAACCCTTCAAACAATCATTAATTCATATTGCAAAGGCTCTATTCCATCAGTCCGTGCAGCCACTTTTATGCTTTATGCATACTGGTGCACTAGATGCACATTCACTCTAGGTAACAACACAAGGCGACATCCATCAACTTTCAATATCAAACTGGCAAAACTACGAGCCAGAGACAATAAAATTGCACATCCAGACATCTATGCAGCAACCTGGTCACTGATAACACAACAATCAAACCTCTAAGATGGCTCCCAATAACCAAAATCTATGCCCTCAACCAATATATATATATATATAAAAATGTGGCAATTATCTACAAATAAAAAAACAGAATGTTGTCTTTGATTGCATAATATTAATATAAAGGACAGTAACAACAAAATCAGACCTCAAATACTGGAAAGCAAACTAAACCCAGCATGGCAATATACATCAAAGTTGAAGTTTTGCAAATTGAACAATGATAACCCAAGACTTTGGAGAACTATGATTACAGCAAGCAGCACTCATAAATGTAACGTATACATATGTATTTTCACCCCCCCCTAACAATGTTTAAATATCTTTCCCTCCTAAGTTAAGTTCCTTTTTTGTACATCACAGATACCAACTTAAACTTGGTTTACTCACTAGCAATGTAAATATATGTATACGAAGTGTCTTATAGCAAATGTAACTCTATGGTTATCAATAAAGTTCTTTTCTTTGAAACATAATAATAATAATAATAATAATAATAATAATAATAATAATAATAATAATAATAATAATAATAATAATAATAATAATAATAATAATAATAATAATAATAATAATAATAATAATAATAATAATAATAATAATAATAATAATAATAATAATAATAATAATAATAATAATAATAATAATAATAATAATAATAATAATAATAATAATAATAATAATAATAATAATAATAATAATAATAATAATAAATAATAATAATAATAATAATAATAGTTCAGATCGTGCTCCTCAATTTATTAAAATATCATAAAATATACCGATTACAGGTAAGAGTTTTATATCTCTAATAACTATAAAATAGAAAACTAATAGATTAATTTAAAAAAGAAGAGAAATACAAAAAGGCAACACAGATTGATTGCATAATGGACTTAGATGTCCAACATCCAGCCATGATGTCTGTCAGCTCAGACACGTTTAAAAGTTCTTATGCACAAGTTGCAAAATTACCATCAACGGTTATAAAAAAAAGTGAAAATAATACGCGATTGTTTTTCTCAAGGAAAATGCAGCTAGTGCCTAGATTTCACCGTTCTACAGCAGGAGATCTGATGAAACTAGATCTTACCCCAAAAACCACTGAAACCTACGTTAACACAATAAAAGAGCCTTGGTCTAATGATAGCCTTAATAAAATATCTGAAGTGTTTAACCAGACGATCCCTAGGGAACTCTTCAATTCATTTAAACGTTTTTTCACTGAACGCTCCATTGTCATAGCAATTACAGATAGAAACTGTTCGCTATATAGATTCCCTAAGGAGCTTCTATTCGAAGAGATAAATAATAAAAAACTATGGAATTTGATAGTTCGCGTGGGAGATCATCCGAATCCGCGTTATCTGGCTATTGAATTTGTAAACGAAGAAAGCAAAGAATTGTTCCGACAAGAAATGAAAACTCTGGGGCAATACGCATTAGTTGTAGTCAATCCCAACAGAGAAAACTTTATTACTGGTTTAATTAAAAAAACTTACCTAGGTTACTCAGAAACAGATTTCATTAAACTTATGAAACCATTCGGGAAGGTGATAGATTTTCAGCCTTTACAGATTAAAAATACACCCATCCCAATATTTAGTAATAATTATAGATTTAAAGTAAAACTGGGAGAGAACATTAATCCCGAAAATATTCCAACACAAGTTGCAGATGAAGAAGCGACATTATTTCTTGTTATAAACGGTCTAAAACCGCAATGCTTTCATTGCAAAGAACGCGGTCATCTTATTAGTAACTGTCCGGCTTTATATTGTAATAATTGTAATATGAGCGCATCCCCCTTACATCAATGCCCAAAAGAAGACTTTCATAGTAATCAAGAAGTGACTGTAGATGAAGATGTGCAATCGACAGACCATAATATTGAGGAAAAAAATGATACTAACATTAGCAATAGTGGAAATGTGATTCTACATACTACAGGGTCCGATAGCATTGAAGTTTCCTCCTCTCCTAATCCGGAAATCTCACCCCCTCTTAATAAAACATCTCTCGAAATAATGGAATCGCTCGCAGTGTTGCCGCCCCTACAAATTCTAGAAACTCCTCAAATCACTAGAAAACCAGGTCGGCCACCTAAAAAAAAATCAGGTAATAATCCCAAGAAACTCATGGCTCTAGAATGTGAAAGTAGTGATAATGATTCCCCTCCTCCAGTCTCTAGAAAAAAAGCTAACATCACGCAAAGTTACAATGCCTCTCTAATTGCCACATACTCATCAGAAAATAGTCCAATGGAAGAGGAAACTGATAGTATTACAAACATAAATAAAGTTTCACTTGAAAACCCATTCATAGACAGGAAAATGAGATCCAATGATATTTCTCTCAAATCTACAGACAATAATTGAACAATGCATATTTATTGATCCATTAAAATATACTACAGATTCCCTTATTAAAATATTTAACTTTATTTTAGAATAAAACTTTCCTATGCTAGGCTTAGATTCTGATATATACGCGCACACACATACAAATAATGGATATTAAAATAGGAGTTTTTAATGTTAGAGGGTTAAACTCCCCACAAAAAATTGACCTCCTCGCTAAATGGTACGACATTGTTAAACCGCAGATAATGGGCATTATCGAAACAAAAATCTACAGTGGCTCATTAATCAACCCTACAGACAAGCTAAATTCCAAGGGCTTTACAGCCTTCTCAAACACATCTGACACTCCATCAGCAGGTACAGGCATCATCATTGATAAAGCCTGCCCATTTAGTTCTTTCAAAATCCTACATATTGATGCACACTTGCTGATAATTACATTCACTCATAAAGCCATTACCTTAAACATAGCAATTGTTTATATCCCCCCAGGTCCCACTATTATAAATAGAATTATACAAACACTTAACTCTAGGTTCATAAATGCTATGTATCCGACGATTATTTTGGGAGATTTCAACATGACATATCAGACCTTCACCGGCAAATGGTTACATCAGCTGTCCTTTCCGATGATGAGTGGAAGAGGCTTTCTGCCGGAGAAGGCCGTGTCATTTAACAATGGTAGACATTCATCACTTATAGATCTGGTTTTCTATTCGCCATCATTACATAACATGATATGCATTCAATTAAAGAATTCCCCCCTCTCTGATCATGCAGCTGTTTTAGTGTCACTGGAAATTAATTTTGATAATAGAACAACAATTAATACAGGAAGAACCATCAGAGTTCTACTACCATCACGCACACCAGAATATCTTTTTTCAGAAGTATACATATATCTACACAAGTTGAAGAATATTACAATGGATCCAGTCCAAGCATGGTGTGCTTTTACTAACCTGCTTTCATTTAATATTGATCATCTTACCAGGACAACAACATCCCCAACAAAACTACTAAAGCTTATGGATGATACCTATAAAAAAATTATTGGCACTTCTCAATCAAATCTCGATCGTCCCTGTCTGATGGCATTAAAGAAGACATATCAAGAGTTAACAAACCAGCTTAAAGAATATATCTCCATTAAAAAGAAAAGGTTATATTTAAATAAGCCACACATGTATACCAGAAACTTCATTAGATGGGCGCTAGGCCACCCCTCCCAGGTGCGAGTCCCAGCAGCTATTAAAGTTCAAACTGAAATTGTCTATGGAGATTTTATGTTGGAGCGGCTTTACATATTGTATAGAGAAAAATTCCAGAGGGTATCCTCTCCAAGTCTAATGGCCTTTTCACAAGATAGATCAGAAAATGAATTTAAAATTTCTTTAAAAGATTTCATTAAAAAAATAGAAGCGATGCCAGATTCATGTCATCCTGGCATAGATGGAATTCCCAAGTTTGTATACAAACATATTGATAAAATCGCTGCACAATATATGCTTAACCTAGTCTCCTACCTCACTAAAGGCATCTATAAAATACAGGGCTTAAATCAAATTATGCTTGTGCCATTTATGAAAAAGAAACAATTAATCTCAAACACCACTAACCTACGTCCAATTTCAATGTGCTCCCTTGGCATAAAGATAATAGAATCAGTGATAAAAGATAAAATAGAGCCATTCATTTTGCCAAACCTATCAAAAATGCAATTTGCCAAAAAGGAATCCTCAACAGGACAGGCAGCCTTTCTATTCAAGTCAACTATAGAAACTGTTAGAGATAATAAAAAATACAGTCCAGTTGTTATTCAACTAGATATTGAAGCCGCTTTTGACATGATTTCCATCAGTACTCTTCTTAAAACTCTGCAAAAATACTCAGTTCCGAACGCATATCTAAACTTGCTTGCTAACTTGCTTTTAAACCGTGAGATTTATGTTTCCCTAAATGGGAAAACTTCACCACCAATAGTGCCACATCAGTCCATTCCTCAGGGCTCACCTCTCAGTGCCTTACTGTTCACTGCCTATATCAACCCTCTTATAAAAATAATAGAAAATGAATTTTCAGGAATCTACGTGCCCACCATCAATGACAACATCTCATGTATCGCATATATGGATGATATAGCAATATTTCTATCATCTCAAAAACAAATTCCCAAACTTCTTAAGATACTTAATAATTTTACAAAAGAATACAAGCTAACATTCAATATGGAGAAATCGTGTGCATGGCAGATCTTCACCGGTAATAGCATTAATAAAGTTTTCAAAGGTAGACCAAGCGCATTTCTTGGGTTCAACTTTTATTTACGACATTCACCTATGAGATCGCTCATACAGAAAAATTTGATAGAGAAAGTGGAAAAGACTGTCAATTCACTCTCCAAAGCCTACCTCTCTCTATATACAAAAATGGCCTTGCTTAACATGCTAGTGATTACAAAAATCTCTTATTTTACTCCAACAATCATTTATACCAAGGCATTTACAAATAAAATAGACTCCTTATGCAGAAAATTATTCTGGGGAAAAAAGATTATTTCAATATCAATAAAACGCCTAAGAAAACCCCTTTCACAAAATGGCCTTGGCCTTCACTCAATACATGTCTTCAGGATACAAAAAACATTGAACATAATATCTACATGTGCACAAAAATTCCCATATTTAGAAATTGCTGCCAAGATTACTCCTACAGATAGACCACCTCCTCTCCAAAGATATCTGAACACACTACTTACACCATTATTAACAATTCACACTCTTAACTTTAAACCACCACAAGCCAAATATAAATATTGGGAAGTTTATCAACTTCTACATCCAAATCAAGATGATGTACAAACTCCACTTCATATTAATAATAAACAATTATGTCGCAAATTCAAACTATGGTCACTTGAACCAAAATATTTTGACTTTCTCCTAAAGATAAATCTAGACTCGCTACCTACACAACACTTTTTGAAATATCAAAGAAACTATAAAGATATAGATGATATATGTAATCTTTGCCATAGGGACTCGGAGACACAAAACCACCTTTTTTTCTCATGCTCAAGTCTAGAAAACATTCGTAAAATTATTAGCACTTCACTCAAGGGTAAAAAAATCAATATGAAAACCCTTTTTGACTCTTTTAAAAGGGGTATCTTTGCTGAAATAAGAATCTGCACATTTCTACTCTATGCTTTATGGTGTACAAGGTGTAATTTCATATACAATTATAATCCCAGAAGACATCCAAACACGTTCAGAAATAAGCTGCAAACCATACGTGAAAGAGACATGAAGATTACAGATCAATCTAAGTACATTGACACCTGGAATATACAAGAACTTATATAAAAGCACTAACAAAAAAAAGAAACTATATCTAACATGGATCCTTGTGCCAGTTCTAAAGCCAACTGACACAAACTAGATGCATTCCTGCTTTAATTTAATTGAAGTATATCTAATTGAATATTATCATATGATTGAGTGATCATCATTGATTTTGTTGAACTTTTTTTTCTTAGAGACTTCTAGTTTGATAACGCATACAGTTACTGATCAAATCATTGTACATATGCAGTTTTGTGAAACTAATTTATATGTAAGAACTATGTGTCAAATGTAACTTGTATAACCTTTTAGAATACTAATAAAGTTTATCCTTTGAAACATAATAATAATAATAATAATAATAATAATAATAATAATAATAATAATAATAATAATAATAATAATAATAATAATAATAATAATAATAATAATAATAATAATAATAATAATAATAATAATAATAATAATAATAATAATAATAATAATAATAATAATAATAATAATAATAATAATAATAATAATAATAATAATAATAATAATAATAATAATAATAATAATAATAATAATAATAATAATAATAATAATAATAATAATAATAATAATAATAATAATAATAATAGTATACCGCAGAAAATCCTGATTTTGCTGGTAAGTAATACTAAAGTAGTTGGGTTTCAAATGCCAAAGAAACTAATAATAAACCCACAATATAAAATCAAACCAATATATATAAATTCACAAAATAAAAATAAATCTTTTTGAAACAATAGTTAATGAAAATCATAAACTAACTAAGGAATATCATAAAAAAAACCTTACATTATCTAAAATTTCTCTGTTTTTTTTAAAAAAAAATGGAGACAACAGAACTGCATGATCGAGTAATTGGCATCAATATGGCCACTGAAATGCGTAAAAATTTAGACACAGTTAAATTGTATGCCACTGTTGTAAAAGCTAACATGCAAGCAACAAGTTTTTAAAATTTTCCGACTACAATAAATAATAAAATAGTTCTGAGATTTAGAAAAACCAATCTGAATGACATAAAACAGTGAGATTTAAAGATGCAGGTAAATAAATATCCCCCTTTGCACACTGGGCCAATAGTATGCTAGAAAAAATTAATGAACACTTTAATAACATAATCCCACAGGGACTCTATACATTGTTCAAAAGATTTTTTTCACCAAACTCAATAGTCATATCTGCCACAGATGAAAATATATCACTATCAGTTTTTATGCTCATTATTATATCAAGCAATAACTGAAAACAAACTGTGGGAAATGATCGTAAGAATCACAGATCATCCAAATCCCAGATACCTCACTATCGAATTTCTTGATATTAGTCAAAAAAACCGATTTCAGAACCAAATCAAAACATATATCACTGTATCAGTTTCCACACTCATTATTATATCAAGCAATTACTGAAAACAAACTGTGGGAAACGATCGTAAGAATCACAGATCATCCAAATCCCAGATACCTCGCTATCGAATTTCTTGATATTAGTCAAAAAAACCGATTTCAGAACCAAATCAAAACATTAGGCAATTACACGATTGTTATAGTCGATCAAGATCAACAGAAACAAATTACTGAAATAATAAAAAATACTTACCTTGGATATACGATACAAGACTTTCAAAAAATGATAGATTTATTTGATAAGGTTATAACATTTTAACCAATATACCTCAAAGACACACCAATATCAATATATAGCAATAGCTATGATTTTAAGTTAAAATTACATAAAGACATTGACCCAGAATCTATACCAACACAAATTGCAGATCAGGCGGCTATGCTGTCGTCACCTAGCCACACAGCACATGGATAGCCAACTCATACAGAATCAGACACCAAATAATCAGCACATCCAATCCCAACATGTAGAGAACAACAAAACCAACTTAACCATCAACATGAAAACAATCACAGTACAAATGAAGCTAATAAAAACAAACATACAGAACAAAACACAAATATACTTAAAACTACAATAGATAGTTCGAATAAATTAAATGAAAGCACTGATCAAATGGATCAAAATCAAGCACAAATCGTACCTGAAGTATCACAAACACCAAGCATATCAATCAATAACATGCCAGACTCAAATCTAGACATATCTAATGATACATACAACTCCACAAAAACAAACATGCTGCATATAATTAAAAACAAAACATCTACAGATATTCTGGAGTCACTAACCCCATGCCTCCCTCCCATAGAAATAACACCAACAGAAGTCCACAAATATGGTTGGCCAAGGAGAAATAAATCGAAAAGGGCCAAAACAGATGAAAACAATACTCTAACAGAAATGATTGAACACTTGGTGGAGAACTTAATACCTATGCAGCTGGATAGTAATCAAGCCATTAATAATTGCTCACAAAACACTAGAAAATACACAAAAGCTTCATGCAGACTTCAACACACTGTAAAACTAACTCACAGCCACAGCCAATCACAATAATGAAGCTAAAAATAACAGCATTTAATATCAGAGGGCTCAACTCAGTCAACAAAATACATCAGTTACAACAATGGATAAAAGTTATGCAACCTCATATACTAGGACTTTTAGAAACTAAAATATATAGTGGCTCACAAATTGATTCCTCAGTACATCTAAGTAGAGAAGGTTACTGAGCATGCTCTAGAGAGACATCATCTCCCTCAGGGGGTACTGGACTGCTCACAACACCAAGTTGTCCATTTGACTCATTCAAAATCATATATATATATATATATATATATATATATATATATGATTTTGAATAAACAAAAATGCAAGTTATATATATATATATATATAGATGCAAATTTACTAATAGTAACTTTTAGTCATCAAATCATCACATTAAACATTAATAGTTTTAACAAGGCTGTAAACCTTAGACGCTCATTGCTAAGGTTTACAGCCTTGTTAAAACTATTACTGAAATAATAGTGAGCGTTTAATAAATTTATAATTACACATTAAACATTATATTTGTGTATATCCCACCGAGTCCTACAATTGTCTCAAATATTATATTAAACATAAACTCCTTACTTGGCTCTAATTTACATCCAACTATACTAATTGGGGATTTCAACATGAAATATCAAGACTCCATTTTAAAGTGGCTACATCAAATATCAATCCCACTTATGAGTGCAGAAGGTTTTCTGTCAAATGATGCAATTACCCTTCACAATGGACACCATATATCAAGGATTGATCTGTGCTTTTATTCACCTATGTTACACCATCAAATCAGCCTAAACATCCACCCATCTCACCTCCCCTGATCACTCTGCAGAAACCATATTAATTAAAATGACAGAAATCCAAACTACTGCACTTACACCCTTACACGTGGTAAAACAATCAGAATTCTGCTTCCAACTTCTACCCCAGAATTTATTTTTTTCAGAAACATGTGTAATGCTTCACAAAATCAAAAATATGCAACTTAACCCCATTCAAAGATACCTAGCATTCATAAACATTTTATCATTTAATATAGATCACATTACACGCAAATCCCCCCCTCAAGACTGCTAGCTCTGGCTGATGAAATATATAAACAGATTACAATAATAAACCCAACACACACCAGTCAACAACATCTATTGCAGGTTTACACAAACAAACAATAACATCTATAACCACCTGAAAAACTACCTAGTAATAAAAAAGAGTAAAGTCTGCCTCAGCCAACAGCACACATAGACAAGAAGATACATTCACTGTGCCTTGGGCTATCTATCCACTGTCAGTGTGCCAATGGCACTCACAGATCAGGGGCTAACATATGCAGAAAATAATATGTTAAAATTGATATGTCATCATTTTAAACAAAAGATGCAAGCATACCACCCGATCAAATATAATTCTAATGTCTTAAAAAACCAGAAACAAAAACCCCATTTAACAACATAGAATTTGCTACTAAACTGGAAACAGTACCTAATGCATGTCACCCAGAAGCATATGGAATCCCCAAATTCGTCTTTGCACATCTCAGTCAGTTCACTGACCAATATTTATGTGACCTGGCAAAACATCTATCACAGAAGTTGCATGACATCCAAGGTTTATATCCAATAACAATAGTCCCCTTCAACAAGAAAAAAGTCCACATATCAACACTATCCAACCTACGACCAATCTCAATGGGACCACTTACCATTAAAATAATTGAAAAAATACTCACACAGAGCCTAGAGATACATATTCTACCACTAATTTTACATAGCAAGTTTGCAAGGAAGCAATCATCAATTGCACATTGCTGCAATGATATTCAAAACAGTTATAAACTCAGTATGGGACAGGAAGAAGTATGCACCAATTGCAGTTAAACTTGATATAGAAGCAGCCTTTACTATGTAGACATCAATACATTAATCAATATGCTAGCTGACATAAACTCAACTGTATCTGCTAACAAACCTTCTACTTAGCAAAGAAATACACATCACACTCAATGGCAAAAATTCTCCATCATTCATTCCCACACAATCCATATCCCAATGCTCATCACTCAGCTCATTTCTATTTACTTTTGAATCAACCCACTCATACTCAAAATTCAGCAGAGTATCAAAGGTATCCAGAAACCAGGCAGATCACAACATATAGCCTGCATTGCATATATGGATGACTTCACAGTCTTCCTACCATCAAGAAAACAGATACCAATACTACAGAAAATACTTCAAGACTTTCAAGCAACACACCATCTAAAATTTAATCAAAACAAGACTGCTGCCTGGTCGCTATACACCAGTAAGCCATGCATGCAAATTTTCCAAGGCAAATGATCTGCTTTCCTCAGTTTTCCTTTCTACTTGGGAACAAACACAATGAAGCAGAAAATCCAGAACAAGTTAAAAGATGAAGCAGAACTCTGCTTCACTATTAAAAGGATACCTCTCAATATATGCCAAAGTACAATTGTTCAATCAGCTGTTGATCACCAAGATTATCTATTATTCTCCCATAATTCAATTCTCCAAAACTTTTACATCAAAAATATCTTCATATTGCAATAAACTTCTATGGAATAGAAAGACAGTGTCAATATCTGCAAAACACCTTAGTCAACCAGCAATACACAATGGTTTGGGGCTGCCCAACATAGATATTTTTCGAATACAAAAGACTGCAAACCTTATAATAGCCACCTTCAGACATTTCCCAGAACTCCAATATCTAATCCAAATAATACCCACTGACAAACTTCCA
This sequence comes from Epiperipatus broadwayi, assembly GCA_028023455.1. Taxonomy (NCBI): domain Eukaryota; kingdom Metazoa; phylum Onychophora; class Udeonychophora; order Euonychophora; family Peripatidae; genus Epiperipatus; species Epiperipatus broadwayi. Next base: position 2,499,298 of record JAQFVV010006369.1, on the reverse strand, counting down.
CCTTTACATTGCTATCTAGCATCAGTTATAAACCAGTTCAGAATCAACATACTCAAATATCACTGCAAACAACAATAAAATATTCATATTGGAAGATATATGCGATGGTATACACAGGATATACATCAGATATTTCAACATAGATGCTCGGAATAAACAACCAACAGCCACTTAAAAAAAATTAAAAAAATGGTCCATGGAGCCCAAATTCTTTGATTTCCTCCTGAGACTAATTTTATATGCCTTGCCAACATCATACTTCTTAATATATAGATGATTGTATACAAAAATAGACCCCTTCTGTATGCTATGCCATCAAGCAGAAGAAACTCAAAACATCTGTTTTACAACTGCCCAGCATTAAACAATATTCAGCATCAGATATTTCAACACAGATGCTCGGAATAAACAACCAACAGCCACTTAAAAAATTTAAAAAATGGCCCATGGAGCCCAAATTCTTTGATTTCCTCCTGGACTAATTTTATATGCCTTGCCAACCTCATACTTCTTAATATATAGATGATTGTATACAAAAATAGACCCCTTCTGCATGCTATGCCACCAAGCAGAAGAAACTCAAAACATCTGTTTTACAACTGCCCAGCATTAAACAATATTCAGCATTAAATAAAGAATATATACAGAAAACAAAACATCTTCCTGCAAGATATTATTATTGCATTCCGCAGAACATCCACCCCAACAATCTGAGCAGCAATCTTCATGCTTTATGCATTTTGGTGCACGTGATGCATATTTGCTTTTGGAAATAATACAAGGCAGCATCCAGCAACCTTTACAACAAATTAGTGCAATTAAAAAACAGACAATAAAATAGCACACCCAGACATTTTTGTGGCAACTTGGTCACTCGTAAAACAATGCTCAAATCTCTAATAGTTTTCTGCCTTTCCTCAATAATAGACTCAAAAAGAAAGCAAGAAAATGGATAGCAAAAAATCCATAAATCAATAAATGATAACTTAGGATAAACAATCCATTGCTCACCCTGTATATATCTGTAAAGACTTGGAAAGAACTTAAACACAATATACATAATCCTCAGAAATATCAATGTAAATGCATTTATATGAAAAATTATTAATGTAACCTGCTTTTCTAGATTGAATAAAGTTCCCCTTTTTGAATAATAATAATAATAATAATGACTGTGGTTATAAAAAAGCTAAATATATCAAAATATATAGATACTAAACTGGATTCAGATCTATATGTCATACAGACTATTTAGATAAATTAGCTTGGATTTAAAACATTATTGTATTTCAAGTTTGAGCTCAGATAGTTTCTGGAGAGATGAATTAGATCAAAAAGTTTAGGTACATTGCTTTCAGGTCTAAGACTTCCTACTGTTGACAGTTATAATCTAAAAAATAGTCTCAAAATATTGAATAAATGGACACTTTGTAGGAATTTAAATGCACAAATTTTATATCATCTAATAATTAATATAGCTTGCATTAAAGAACATTATTGTATGAAAAGAATTGGTACTATTTTAATAACTTGTGCAAGGAAAAGAAATAGTGTCATGTGATATGTGATCTTATGAAATCTCATTTATATATAAGTTTTAAATATCACAAATTCATCATAGTTTATTATAAGTCTATATACAAGGTAGTAAAAACTTTTATCACAGTATGATAAATAATTATCCTTATCAATAATAAAATATTTCCTTTTGGTTTCAGAATTTTATTGTCTAGACCAGGGTCAGCAAACTATGGCTCACAAAACATTATCATCATCATCATCAACCATTATCAATCACAGCTGGATGAAGCTGTCTCCAAGTTCAAACCATCTTCTCTGATCATTAGCATCTCTTTTCCACATCTCCCCTGCACACTTTCTTATTTCATCCATCCAAATCACATGTGGTCTCTTTCTGGGTCTTCTATAATCTCTTGGAATCCCATTTAAGATTTCAATTGCCCATCTATTATCATCTCTTTTAGCAATATGTCCAACCCAGCTTCACTTCAGTCTTTTAATTTTTTCACTGAGGTCAATAACACCTGTTTGTTCTCTTACCTATATATTGTATTTTTGATCTCTTCTTGTTACTCCTAACATGCATCTCTCCATACTTCTTTGAGTAGTCTGAAGTCTCTGTATTGCTCTTCTATCAAGTGTCCAAGTCTCAGATCAATATGTGGTACTTCAGTAATGTCTATATTTTTTTTGCAGGATCTAATCAGAACACACGTTCAAAAATATCATTGCAAACATGAAATAAAAAAATTATAAGAGGTAAAGGTAATATCAGAACAAATTTGGGACATATAGACCACCTACTTTGTAGTAAAACTGAAAATAAAACTATCCTAGTTTCAATTTATAACATTTTAAAAAGATTTTATTAACATAATCATGCTTTTTTTAAATTTATTTTATAAGCAAAACTTCATGATTAATAAGTTAGCACATAGTTGTTGTCTAGTGAACAAAACAATGTTTTCAATGGCAGAATGTGAATATGCTTAATCTAGAAGAAGAATGTATAATTATTTTTTATATAGTTATGCAAACCTAGATATAACACATTAAATAAAATAGAATATTTAAAGTGTTTTTCAACATGTCTATGAACAAAAGACTAAGAAAAACAATAGATGAGCATTGTGATTTTAAAACTGAATAGACTGAATCTTTCATGTTTATCACAAACTTGGAGGGCCTTCCAACCTGCCTTATTTGCCAAAAACATTGGCACAAAACAAGAAGTCTAATTTGGAAAGATACTTCATGACAAAATATGCCTTATTTGCCAAAAACATTGGCACAAAACAAGAAGCCTAATTTGGAGAGATACTTCAAGACAAAACATGCCACGTTCATCTTAAAACATCCAGTCAGTGGCATGAGAAAAAGAGAAATTGAAGAACTTCAAAAAATATTGAAAAGTCAATTTCTGTATTTGATTATTGGAGACAGTCTACCAATGACATTACTATTGTAAGCTTTGTAGTAAGTCAGAAAATTGCTAAGAGAGGAAATCATTCACATATAGTGAGTACATACTTTTTTGTGATTTCAAAAATAAAATAGAGATTTTAAATAAAATTAAAAACATGCCATTATCTGCCAAAACAGCTGATAGGATAGTTAAAATGGCTTTAAATGTGGCCAACTAACATGTTGAGGATATTAAATTATCTTCAGCTTTATCAATTGCAGTGGATGAGTCTTGCAACATCAAGGACTATAGCCTAGATTTCCCTTTATGTGCAGTATATTTCATCTAAGGGTCCAAGAGAAGGACTTTTAGGATTACTGCCACCCAAGGGCCAAATGTGAGAAGAGTATATAACAAATGCTATCATTGAATGCATGAAGAAAACCATATCATACTTGATAAAATTGCGTCAAATGCAACTGATGGTGCAAAAAGTATGAAGGGATCAAAAAAGGGGTTTGTTTCAATTTTAAAATAAAATGTTAATCATAAAGTGATTACTTTCCATTGTATACTCACAAGAAAGCACTTTCTGCACAAACATTTCTGGAAGAAATTGGTAAAGTTATGGATTTGGTACTTAAACTTCTGAATTTTATTGCAGTAAGAAAACTTTACCAATAATTTCAAGAGTTGCTATGTGAAATAAAAATTGAGTATTCATATCTCTAATATAACAGGGTTTGATGGTTTTTCAGAGACACATCAAAACATTTTGCGTAAATGAAATCAAACTATTTATTGACAACAAGAGTGTTCAATATTTAGAATTAACAGATCAGTGGTTTCAAAAATTGTATTTTATGGTGGATGTTACATCACAACTGAATCAGCTCAATTGTAAATTACAAGGTATGGGAAATACTGCTTTTTCAATGGTAGAAGAAATTATTTTGTTTGAAAAAAAAATTGATTCTATTTGCTGAAGAGAGGAGAACTTTAGTTCATTCCCCAAACTTGTCTCAATATTGTCGTGAAAACAATGCCCTCATTAACAAAGATTATTTTAAGACAATTTTAAACATGAGAGAATCTTTTCTTCAAGGATTTTAGAAATTTAGAAATGATAAAGCAACTCTAGCTTTTAGTACAAATCATCTTAATGCGAATGTGAGAGAATTAAAAATTTTACCATTTAATATTGATGTGGGTAATTTTGAAGTACAATTGCTGGACTTGACGAGCAAAGATTTATAGAGCTCCAAATTTGTTTATCTGGTATTGAAATAAAAAAACTGGAAAAAGAAAAATGTAATCTTCTTTCACAAAACCAGCAGGGTACTATAAAAATCATACAGAAAACAGAATCTATGATTTTTTAGTACTTGGAATAGTCTTCCAGATTCATATCATGAGTTGAAAGAATTTGCATTTGGTATTCTTAGTATTTTATGTAAACAATCATTTTCTAAGATGAATTTTATTAAATGTAAATTGAGGAATCAAATTACTGATGCCAACTTGGAATCATGCCTTAAATTAAAAAACACTAGTTATCAATCAGACATACAGAAACTTTCTAAGGAAATGCAAGCTCATTGTTCACACTGATTAAAAGCAATGCCAGCAATTTTACATGTGATTTAATCTACATTTAATAAAGATGTAATTAATATTATAACTTGTTATAGTATTTCTTTAAATTTTCCATATTTGTAAAAATATACTCAATTGCTCTCAATAATTTTTAAATTGTTATCTAGTGTCAGATTTGGCTCTTCCGTCTCAAAAGTTTGCGGACCCCTTGTCTAGATGTGTAAAACTGCTTCCCGCCAAAAACCCTAACACAGATGCAAATACATATATATAAATCATTCGAGTTGCTTTTTATTTTATTATTTTTTAGCTTGTTTTTCTTTCGTCAAACACTTACAACATTTCTCTTCAAAATATTTCTTTTTAAAAGGTAAGTTAACTGTAGACTTGAACATACAATTCACATTTCCTTATTGAATTTAGTTAGTAATTATAATCAAGACAAAAGAAAACAAAGTAACTTGAAATTTCCTTTCTACAATACTTGCTAATTAAAAATATCTTCTTACATTGTATAATATTTAGAATCAACATTTTAAAAATTCTACGGATAAAACAAGTATTGTATTATTTGCATTTAAAATGTATATATATGTCTTTGCTATTAAAAAATTTATACATGAAGCGTAAATATTAATAACAAAAATAATTCGATATCTCAGTTTTAATTGTGACATATTATAAAGAATGTAAATTAAACGGCAGCAGAATAATTAATATAAACTGCATTAAAAATATAAACAATTTAATGTTCTTCACTGTTTTTTTTATAAGGACTGATGAGTAAGTTTTTCCCGTGCGGTGTGCTATTAAAAGACTCCTTTGCTTTTAAATAATACATGTTATCAGATACAAAGTAATGGAAATAAATGTATTTTGTTGAATAAAAAAAGGTAACTAAGCAATAATTGAACTTACTTAATAGTATTTTAGACCAGCACTTTTTCACAAATCTTACAAATGCTATTTATATATTATTAAATATATATATTCGAATGGCTTTATTATTCGAGAATTGATAAAAAGTTTGAGTGCTTAAAGGGATAGCATCGGGGTAGATCCTAAGATCTTCACATTTCAGAGTTTGACAAAACATATAGAATTATTTGAAGTGGAGTAAAAGTGTTTTTCTGATGCTTCAAGCAGACTTTTAATACGTTCAGACTATATTTATGTCTAATTTAGTCAGAGTGAATCTCTTGTATTATATATTATTATCAATATCATTAATATTAATATTATTGTGGTTATTATTATTAGTTTTCAAAGGAGTTTATTAAGCAATCAAAAGTTATATAATAAGAGATTACATTAATGAGATTACATATACAGTAGTTAGATCAATAAATTCTGGTTTCATAACATTAGATTACATAATGATATGGTTTTGTTGATTTTTGCCTTTTTTTTTTTTTATTTTTTAAAAAAGAGTAAAGTTTATTACTTTGTAACTCAACAAATATTGCACCATTTTTGGTAAATCTTGCATGATTTTCTTTTCTTTTTTGTCCATAATTTTATAGGTTATACATTTTTGCTTCATGGTATTTAATTGTTTTAAAATCTTTGATAACTTACAATATAAAATGATGTCAAGCATTGGTGGTCGAGAGGTCAGTGTGATTGCCTTATAAGCAGTTGCCTGGGTTGTGGGTTTGCTTCCCGGCCGATGCTATGGCACATAAAAAAAAAGATGTAGAAAATAGAATAACATCAGATAGAATCAAAAAAAAAGCAGCACTGATTAAAATATTAAAGATGTTTAACTTTTTTTTTTCAACATTTCAGTTTAAACTAGATTTAAAAAAATAAGTAAATGAAATTTAATTAGAATTATTATCTTATAAAAATAAAACAAAAAAATAATTTATTTTTAAAAATAACACTGTTCAATAGAATACATAAAATAATATTTTAAGACAGTATTGCCTTCCAATTGTCATTTATGAGAAGTTATAAAATAAGTTAGAAATTTTATTCACATTTCAATTAATTGCACAATTTTCTTTTATTTTAATGTGGAGAATTAAAATGGTTTGTAATTTTGGGCAATTTCAGAAAGAATTGTCATTTAGGATTGGTTATAAAGTAAAATTGTCTTTTAAAAAAATTAAAACCATTTTATATTATTCAAGTGATAATTAAATATGTGATTTTACACTTTCCCTTTGCCTGATTTTAAAAATATTAATCTTCATTATTAACAGAATACTAATATAAATATGATAATAAAAAGATAGGCTAAATATAAAACATAAAAAAACATAAAAAGTAGCACCCATTATTTATCTTCCAAAAAAATATCTCCTTACAATAAATAAAAAAAGGTGAATTTTCTATAGTATTGAAATTTTTTAAAATTCTCTATACATTATTTATCTATTAACGTTCTATTCTTTGTATATATACATAGGCTGTCAATTTTTGTTTGATGATACTTAGGTCAATTTAAGCAATAAATCAATAAAAATAAATGCAAGCTGTAATCACACATTTATATTCAAAAAGATGTCATCTTACAATTATTTAAAAAAAGCTGATTTTTCAACGATGCTTTATAAATTACTTTAAATAATATTAAAAATTATCAAGTACAATAAATTATTTACTTTTAAAAATAATAGATTAATAATCTTTTATTAAATGCTGTATAAATCATATAATTTAAATCTTATTAAAAATTATCAAATACAATAATTTAAAGAATCCTGACATGTATTTTTATTATTCTTTTCTTGTGATGAAATCAACCTTTGGGGCTCTTTTACCAATTGAAATAAATATTTTTAAATTGCTCTATTTTAATCAGTAAAGAATAATAGTTTTCGTCAAGTGTTGATTGCCGAGTGGTTAGCACAGCTGCCTTACAAGCAGTTGACCTGAGTTCACTTCCTGGCTGATGCTTTGATTCATGAAAATAATAATAATAATAATAATAATAATAATAATAATAATAATAATAATACTAATAATACTACTACTAATAATAATAATAATTTTTTTAAAAATAGATTAAACATATAAATTTCAAAAAAATCATTTTCACTTTTCTTATACCTTGTTTATCTTCACAATAGCAAAATAAAGATTGCACACAGATTAGATTTTTAAAATCTTCTTCTGAATTGCAAAGTTTATGTCTGTGTTAATAATTTTATATACAGTATTTTACATGTATTATTGTATCCCTTTTTAAAATTTATAATGCTGGTCATATTAAAAGAACAGCTTCATATATGCTGGGTATGCAGTAAATTAAGTAAAAATAATCTTTTAATTTAGTTAATTACATATACATATGTACATGGTATTGATGGATCACTGAACTTACAACACTGCAATAAAATTATGAATTAAAGCATAATACCAAAATGTTTTTTCATTTTTGTATTTTAGTTGTTCCATTAATTTTCTTTCCTCAATTAAAAAAAAAAAATATGTAAGAAAAAAATATTTTAAGTTTAATTTAAAATTAGAGGAATTTAATGTGGAAATGATAAAAACATCCCATTAATAACTTTAGAAAGCTCCCTCTCTATCACTCTATATATTGTACTGTGATGAACAGTGTTACATGTCCATAATTTTTATTAAAAAATTAAGATGAAAATAAATTATAAGTAGCTTAAAGTTTTTTTTTTTTAAAACAAAAATTTAAAAAATAAAAATACTGCATCATATTTTTTTTTTAGAATAAAACTTTTTAGCAGGAGGGGGGGTAGAAATGTATAATAGAATTAAAGAACAGTTAAAACTTTTCTCTCTCTTTTTAAAGAAAAGTGCTCTTATAAAATAAAAGCTAACTAAATATGTAAAATTTTCCTACGAGTAAAAAAAAAATTGTCTTGCATTGGTGGTCGAGAGGTCAGCGTGACTGCCTTGCACTTGCAGGCAGTTTCCCGTGTTGCAGGTTCATGCCGGCCGATGCTATGACACTTAAAAAAAAAATATGTAAAATTTAGAATAAAATTAGTCTCTAAAAATTTGTTTGTAAAAGAAAACTTTCGAAAATGTAATTAATTTAAAAGATTACTGATTAAATTGTATTAATAAAAAAAAGTCTGTTAACTATCTTCTCAAAATTGTTTAGATGAATCTGAATGGATTAAGATTAAGACAAATGTAAAAATCAATTAATTTAAGAAATGTAAAATTAATGAAGTCAGATTCAAGCCAAGATAAAATAAAACAATGAGAGAGTTAAGATATAAACATCTTGGTTACTGTTCTTCAGTCCGTTTGTGATATACAGTCTTGTCTGCATTTTGGTGATTAAGTTATTCCAGTCGTCAATTTGTTATTAGTCTGGAGTTTGGCTTCTTTCTAAAGAATGCAGAATATTCAGAAATTTTAAATGCAGTAGTAAGCCAATCAATATAGCTGTGATCAACATTAATGGAGAGGCTGCAAAAGCCATGGCATGTTTGACAGGGTTTCATGCCCCAAGCCTTCAGCAATCAACTGTTCTTGCCTGAACCAACACCCAAAGCAAATACTTAGATAGTGAATCGATGATGCCACTAATCTCTCTCTCCCATTGTTGATCCAAAAAATGAAAGACAAACCCTGGAAACATCAATGGAGACCAAAAAAAGCCAACTGCTTGTAAACTGACAATCATGAAAACCTAAGTAAAGATACTTTTAAATAGCTGTGTCCATGCTTAATTTTAAATGGAATAAACTTTAATTAATGGACTATTATAATTATAGTCTAAAGTCATTATTATTTTTCTTATGTAAAATTTATTGTGTTGTTTTATATATATATATATATATAAACTTTAGAGCATGTAAAATTTATTGTGTTGTTTTATATATATATATATATATAAACTTTAGAGCATGCTAATGCTCTAAACAAGCTTTTTTTTATTATGATAAATGCTACTACAAGAGAAGCTTGTTTAGAGCATTAGCATGCTCTTAAGTTTACATATTGGTAAATGCAAGCTATATATAAGTCATGTGACATCTGACTTTTTATTATTACTATATATATATATAAATAATTAAACATTAATGTTTGCTTTAATTGTTATTTTGTCAATTTTCTCTTTCTTTCTTGTCACTGCATCACCAGTAATTGAATGTAAAGTTATTTTATATGTTAAGTAAATATTCTGGATCCTGAGACAGAGTGTGATCTAGTCATAGAATAATATTTTGAGCACTGGATTGTGGGTCTTTCAGCCAAAGCATGCTGATTATATAGCTTATAATTGGTTGGTGCCTGAGGCTGATCCTCAAAACAAATAAAATGCTTTGGATGGCAGAGGTTTGAATTTAGCAGCCAAGATGGGCCACAGTCTGGAAAAGTGATCCAGTTATGCTTTTCATAGCTAAATCTGACCATGGGTATCATTGATTGCCCTGCTATTAATGGAATTCTCCCCTTTTTTGAAGGGCCGGTCCATTCATGTAATATTAAAAATATAAAATTTAAATTTATGTTAAATAACATTCAAACCCGATTAAACAACTTCTATTAAGTGGACCTGGTTTAGTATATGTATATAAATACAGGTATACAATAATATTGGCACCATCAAAGGATTTGGTTTTTCACTATTATATTTTCAATGGTATTGATTGGCTGACGAGTTAGAGGGTGAAGTAGATTGAAGCTTGTCTATTAAAGTTTGAAAACTTGCTATCTTAATGCAAACTGAGCACTAATTATATATATATATATTCTAACCCAATAAAAGAAGACTTCTCTTCTATTAAAGAGAAAATCAATTCGGAAGCCCAAAACTCTATTAAAGAGAATTCGGAAACCCCAGACGCTTCCGTCTATGATGGGTAGCAAACCCTATAATACCTAATATAGCTCGACGTTAGGTTAGTTATAATAATAATTTAGCTACAGCGATATGCAGTTCAGACAGAGATAAACAAAAAAAAATTATCATTAATAAAATAAATTTAAAAAGAAAATTTAGAATAAACTAACATTCTTTCTCTATCCAAAACACATTCTCTGTGCTGTAAGTACTTGCACTGTTCGACAATGATGATGGTCATTGTTAATATTACTGACTAAAACAAAACATTCATTAATTTGCCAATATGATCTCAATATTTTTATTATTATACAATTAGATGTTTCAATCTCTTAAGCCATGCTACGCTTGTAATATTGATCATAATGAATCAATTCTTAATGTAAGAGCACTTATAATAATGACACTAATCTCAGGGTTCTCTGTTATTTTTAAAGAAAAATTGCTCGGCAGTATTGTGTTGTCACATATGACTGACATTCTGGTCGGCTATAGGAAACATTTACTTTACTTAAATTCCAAGTGTCTTCATCCACATATCACTATTATAATATTTAACGAGATGATAACCATATTAAATAACAACGCATAATTTTGAATAATACAGCCCCTTTTAATCCAGAATCTCAGTCGGAATGATGAAAAGACAAGGGTGCTTTTGTGTCCTTCCATCATCCATGACGACACAATAATTTAACTAAGATTTATTACTTAGACACTTCACTTAAATGTGTACTTAACAATGTGCAACCAAAAGCGACTAGTTTGGGAATAAAGTGATTTTACACACATATAAAATAAAATGTCTTGGTCTGAAGTTTCCAATTCCATAAATAATTCTTATTAAATTAAAATATACTGAAATATTCTGATCTGCTTACAATTGTCTATCTGGTGTATTGAATTTAAGATTTCATAAATGATTTTGGACTCAAGAAAGTATTGCAAGTATTATGCCAATACACTTTTATTTAGCACACAAGAAAAATGACTCAAAACAACTTGTAACAAGACTATAATTTATTATTAAAATTTAACAAGATTATAATTTATTATTACAGTTTAACAAAACTATCCTTTATGATTAACATAATAAACAAACATATACAATTTATTCGATCCCATATGGATAAAACAAAATATAATTAACATTAATTCGTCTATACTTTTAGACTTGGATTCGAACTACTTCTTCATCTTCTTTTTACATTTATGCAAATTGAATATAAAAAAATAAATATTATTATCGATACATCAACTCATCCATTTAGTGTATCTTATATGAACGGTTACTTAACTTTATTGACTATAGATCTGTTTTAAAACAAAAACAATTTGATTCTAGGCAATACGGACAAACGATTTTTATTATCATATCATTTAATTAAATGATAGTTTTTATTTAGATAACTTATTATAATTTATGGGTTATTTATCAGAAGTTACATTTATTATTTTAATATTTACCTTAATAACAACTGAAGTTGTTATACACCTTGTATTCCTCAGTATAAGTTATATTGTGAGTGCTACTTAATCATTAACCTGAATTAAACCTAGTATTTGAACCCTCCATTGGCAAATAAAAATTTCTAAATCACGTAATTTTAAACTTACTCTCTCCATTGACTTACGTGTGAATTACCAGCACTATTCCGCCGCACAATCCAGACATTGATCATATATACTAGCACGCTATTTTTACTAAATGGATCTTGAGGAATTAACCTCCAATATACCCGTTATCTTGCCATAACTTTCTAAACAAAACACAATATTCAACACCTTCCATGGTGGAATTATCTCTATTTTCTCATGAGGAATATGGAATAACACTGAAGGTCTGTAGAGTTAACTACTATATTAAAATAGTTTGGTGGGTCCTTGCCTCTTACTTGGGCATAACAGGAACGCACACCAAATATAATCCTCTCATGGGATTTTAACGAATGAAATACACTAAATACGATATAAATTACTGATCGTCCTAACTCTGAGAAGCGATCACTTGGGTTATAAACATACCCGAATACTAGATTTATTTATTCCCCCATTGGAAAATAAAGCTCTTGGGGAGATCATTTCCATCCCACAAAATAAAGACATTACAATTATTACTTATGCGAATCTTAAGCATATACCAATGCTATATCGGGGCAAGACAAGCAAATACACTAATCACACTAAATTTATGTTCCGGGGTATACTTAGATCAACGTCTGCAATCAATGGATATCACAGAATTAACCATAATAATTTTTACCTTTGCCAAAGAAACATTCAACAAGTAATTGGTAGTATAGTATCTTGAACTAAATTAAGTGAATGCGTTAATAAAGAATAATTGGGAATAAGTTCCGCAATTAACATAGTATAAATTTGTTTCAAACTTTAAATAAGTAATATCCTGTATAGCACTTCTCTTTAATTACTTCTGATAATTTTAATTAGATATTTTACCTATTAAGTATCTGAATTTTTCTTCTTTTACGCATCTAACATATAAATTTATATCCATAATGCATATCATAAGTAAACACATTTTATAAAAAAAATTTTTTTTTTCATGTCGAATATAAATTTAACCTAGAATAAGTATATGAAAACATACCTTTATGATTACAAGATCATTTAAATATTACTTGATTATACAGCCTTTAACCTGTTGATATAAAAAAAAATACACATAATTTTACAAATTAGTAAAAAAAATCATTACTTAACAAGTGCTTATTATCTCACTGGAAAAATGTTTTTCCGTTGGGCAATTTATCTAGATGAAGAACTTGATCCATTCATAGTTCATAAAGCAAATTTAAAATAAGAAACACATTTTATTATTTCATTTATATAAAAGTTGCCTCCATTCTGGTGCAATTAATAAATTAGGCAAAGAAAACATAGCAGCGTTGGATGTTAATTCTTTCTTGAATTAAACTGCTATAATTTTGGGATCCAAGAAAACAATACATATTTTAACATGATGAATATTTGACAATAGACGATCACATATACAATTCTTTTCTTTTTACTATTAGCGATACGTATCATTTTTAGCTAGCTGGCTTAGGAATAAAACTAATGCGCGAATTTTCCAAAATACTATTATTATAACGACTGCAGCTGACTTACGTGGATATAAAGTTTTAATGATTCAAATTGATGTATATTATAACATATTATATTATGGTTATAATTAAGTCACTAAAATTTATAGTTTTTATTCCTACTCTAGGAATTGTAATTTGTCTTTAATAAGGAATTCTCCGTAAAATGCACACATACAAATTTTCTGATATTTGCCTTGAGAAAATTTATATTTTCTTTTTAAAAAATATACAGGTGCATAAGTAAATATCCTTGATCATTAATATTATTTTTTAGATAATTTTCAGTGAATAAAACATATTTTAACATGGGGAACTTACATTATTTTCAAACGCAGACAATTTCTTTTAGAAAGAGCGCGAAATGTTTCTCGTTAACTTTCTTTGGCCTTTATAATATTTCTTTTAATTATAATTTTTTCTTTTATACCATGAAAAGATTATTAAATAAGGTAAAGTTAACAAATAATTGTTTATTTCCTGGAAATTACTTATATTGCTTAATTTAAATATAATGACATTTTCCGTGGTTACTGTAGTCAATATGGTCATTTTGAACTTTAGCATAAGATAGTACATTTTTTTGCGTATAAAAAGCTTTAAAATAGGTAGATGGCCACAGAAAACAGAATATCTTATCAAATAGGATTAGCCACGCATGATATTATTAAACATTTACTGGACTTATATTTATTTCTGCAATAAAAAATAATAAAAATTTGTTACCGAATTTCAGTACTGCTTCCTCCTTGTAAAACTAATGTCAGACTAAACTTTCTTCAAATTTGGCGGTCTTCTTTTAGCGACCTCTTACAGAAAAATAATCATTTAATTATAACATAAACAAAAGAAAAGGAAAAAAAAAACTTATTACAGTTATATTTTTCCGTATGATTTAAATGGATTACAAAGTAATTTGACAAATAATGAAAAATAATAAATATACTTAATTAATAGTTAGTGATGTATATTTCTTTTAAATATGATTTTCTACAAAAATAAATTATCAGAAGTTATTGTGCTTTATGATAAGACATTTATCTACTCTCCCTCTACCCATCCAAATCAATTACTGTTTATAATATGTGCTTTTATACTATATTAAATTGCTCTTATTGTTAATATTTTAATTAAATTATTCATGCTCTTCTTCAAAATGACATCAAATTACTAAATTTATTAGTTATTTGCTTAAAACACGTTAAAGTGAGTAAATAGCATATTTTATTAATCACTTAATATTATTATTATTTTACTTTTTTATTTCATAGAAAAGGATAGCATTGTTTTCCTGTGGAAATAATGCTAAATAAACCAAGTGTCAATAACACTAGGTTACAATATATATGTGGTGCATGATGATTCTGATCAATTGATGAGTGCTGGTTCAACATGAGATCATTTATCTTTTCCACATGAATGTGGTCATGTATATCGGTTGTATAAGATAGATTGAATAGTGGAAGAGCTGGAAAGCCTGGGTTTAAATTCCCTATAATTATATATATATATATATATATATATATAATTATAGGGAATATATATATATATATATATATATATATATATATATATATATATACTGTACTATATTAGAGTTAGTACAACTCACTCACATTGGCAGTTTAGAAATTAAACTACTAAATTCTTGAGTAGAAATTTGTCTTCAAAATTGATTATTTTATACATGTGTTGTGTACATTTTTTTTGAAGGAGAATTAAAAAGGGAGAGAAAGAATGTAAAACTATTTTGGTTAAGATAAGAAAACAAATTCTTCTTACCAAGCAATTAGTGGTATCTAACAAAAGAGAAAAGACATGCAACAACATTCCTTTGATAATTAAAGATGGCTATCCAAAGAATAGGAGAAAAAGTATGATTTTAAAGACAGAATTATTACAAATATTGTATAAGTTAGCAGGTGTTAACCAAAGATATACAGAGACTAAAAAATGGAAGAACTATAAAAGGAAAAAAACATACCATGCATCATCACTT
The DNA here is from genome assembly GCA_028023455.1 of Epiperipatus broadwayi. Taxonomy (NCBI): domain Eukaryota; kingdom Metazoa; phylum Onychophora; class Udeonychophora; order Euonychophora; family Peripatidae; genus Epiperipatus; species Epiperipatus broadwayi. Next base: position 2,483,885 of record JAQFVV010006369.1, on the reverse strand, counting down.
AATTACTTACTTGTTGAACCTTTGTTCCTAAAGTGAAGCAGTATAAAATAAAAAATTTAGTCATCAGAGAATCTATGGAAATGATCAAAAAGCTACTTGCACTAATATGTTAGATCATATTGAAATGTGTAAGTAGAAGAAGTTCAATTGCTGGTGTTGCTCTCCTGAAAGTTGTGAAATCCACGAGTAAAGCCATCTCATAACTTACAAACAACAATATATTGAACCATGGATTCCCACAAAATAATTCCACACATGGTGAAATACACAAGATGATAAACTTTAAAACTTACCAGTAAGAGACTTTATTATAAATTAAAAGTGATCACTATTCCCCAAACTCTAAATGTGATAAAATGCTGTACTAAGTCATAATAATTAAAGTCAAATCTTATTAGTATTTCTTAACCACAAGTTATTTCTCTGATATTTATTCTCTTAATGATATAATGTTTTATTTTGCATTAACTCATTCAGTTGCAATTTTATTTTATTGGCCAAGTGAGGTGAAACTCTAAACTTTTGATTGGTCAATTACAGAATCAGCAGTAAAATATATATTCATCTTTTAATATTATATTCATTTTAGTTTCATTTGTAAAAAGCAAATTAATAATTTGTCAGAATATGAAAGTGAATGAAAGTTTTTTTGAAAATAAATTTCTGTTTATAATTATAAAAATATTTTATAGTGGCAAATTTAAAAAATGTTCCTTACATTAATGATTTTCTTTCTCAATTTACGTTTGTGTAAAAGTAAATAATTTTTACTAAAATCTTACTATTTTCCTAAAATAATTTATATTTTCAGCATATTTTACCAAAATACATTATAATATGTAAATAAATGTCAGCAAAATATTCTAAAACATTAATTTTTATTTGAAAATCAAATAAATAGCTTGGGGCAATGTAAACTATTGACAGGTGTGAAAATTGTTGTTAGCGCTGGTTTCTTTTTCAATTTACATTTCTGTAAAAAGAATACAATTTTTTTTAAAATCTTACTGTTTTTTCTAAAATAATTACGTTTTCAGTATATTTTATGAAAATAATTTATAACGTGTCAAAAAATACTTTTAATATGGTCTAAAACATTTGTTTACCATTTTCAAAATGAAACAAAGAAGTTGGAGTGGTAAAAATTATTGACAAGCAGTCTTCTTTGTCCAATATGGTGAACAGCCAATCAGCATGAAGCAAGGATTGCCTTCTTCCATTGTTAACACTAAAATTTGAATAGTATTGATTTTTTACTTGTAAAATAATTCAAGAGAGGGCAATATTTTACAGTACTTTTTTAAAGCTTTAAAATGATCATAAATTCTTTACCGTAGCCTTAAAAATGACGGAATTCAAGCGACTTGAAGCTGTGATAATTTTTAACCAGATAAGGAAGAGAAAAGGTTAATAAAGGTGTATATACCTAACTTTTTTTTGTTTGTAATTATAAATAGTTTAAATTTGGTTTAATTCAACCATTAATATGTGAGCAAATAAATTGCCAATGCTGTACTGTAAAGTACAATCCTCTGGTAATTTTAAATAGTTTACAATAATAATTGACAGTATAGGGGGGTAGGCCAGTGGAGTTTCATATGAAGTCCTGGCACCTTTCAAACAAACTAAAAGCTGTTTTCCTCTTCCATATTATTCAAATAGTTACCTTAAGCAGGAGGGAGCATCATGTGACCAGGAAAGATAATTGCATCATTAAAATTAACTGAAATGTTCTGATGTGAAAATTAATAAATAGAGCACAATTTGGTCACCAAATATGAGGTAATTAAATCATAAAAATTCCAATGATACCTTGGATGGTACAATATATATATATATATATATATATATATATATATACATATATATATATATATATATATATATATATATATAACTATTCAAAACAATACAATAATTAACACAGTAACAATATTTTAAACAAATATATACCAATTTAATAGAAGTACTTTCAACTATCTATGTAGTCGTTGTCAACTAGACTCAAATTGTATCAGAAAAAACCATTACAAATGTAAACAAAAGTAATACATCATACATCAATTTATACTACTCCTAATTTAAATAGATTAATAAATAATTCAAAAAATAGGTGTAGTATTTTAAATCAAAGTTGTGCAATATATAAATGGCTATGTGTTTGTGGAAAGGCATATATTGGGGAATCTCGATGTACATTGGAGAAAAGATCAAGGGAGCATTTGTTATTATATAAATGAGTGCAAAAATCAAGACAAGAGAATGTTAGAAATGATGATGTATCACCATCAGTATTTTTTGATCATAATGTAACATGTAATTATGGTTTTGATTTTGATTTTAATAAAGTTAAAATTCTGTGTATTGAAAGAAATAATAATAACGCATAAAATTAAAGAAGCTATGTTAATAAAAGTGAAAAGCAACAGTTGATAAATAGACAGGCAGCCAATATAAAAATTAATGAATTGTGAAAAATTGATGTATGACGTGTTACTTTTGTTTACTTTGTAACGGTTTTTTCTGATACAATTTGAGTCTAGTTGACAATGACTACATAGATAGTTGAAAGTACTTCTATTAAATTGGTATATATTTGTTTAAAATATTGTTACTGTGTTAATTATTGTATTGTTTTGAATAATTATATATATTTTATTATAATTGGAATACAGACATTGATTAATAATTTATATATATATATATATATAACCAGATATATATATATATATATATATATATATATATATATATATATATATATAAACAATAACCTAGGGACTCATATTTGGTATTTTTATTTATTGTAACTTGTTTCATTTAGGTTTAAAAATTTAATATTTATGAGAGAAAAAAATTGAATTAATTGCTTAGACTATCTATATTAAAGCACTTTTGAATCTAAATTGTGTACTCACCAGGAATCCATAGTAAATTAAATGGCATTAGTATTTATTTCCAAATATTTCTTTTTTTTTATGACTGTATTTTGCAAATTAATAAGTAGTGATAACTCATAAAAATAAAACATGTTACTTTTTGAATTTCTTAGTTTTAAACACCTTCATTCTTATTTAAAAGTGCTTATGACTAGAGTTGATACTTCATTGCCCATGATCAAATAAGTTGGTGAAATGATTAATGAAAATATAAACTGAAAATGAATGGTTTATCCTCAGGGTGTCTGTGGTATTTGAGCTCCAGAAAATAAATCTTAGTATTTTGATCCTGAGGCCTTAGATATTTAGTTGGTCTTTTGACTATGACACTAATACATGCAGATTAATTAAATTTAATTATGTGTAGAGATCATTAGATTATTGATACAAAAAATATCTAACTTGACAAAGAATAATGAATTTTATTTGTAAGCTTAGAGACAGATATGTGATTGTTAAGGCTGTCAGTATAGGTGAAAAATATCAGTCAATATTATAAGTATAGCGTTACTACATTTAAATAGTTTATTATAATGAGTGATAATTCATTTAATATATATATATATGTTAATTTTAATATTCTCATGCATAAATGACTTTATAGTATTAAAAATAAATAAATAAATAAAATAAAATAAAAAAATTTTCCAGGAGCTCTGAGGAAAGTATTTTTATTGTACTAAAATGTCAGTTATTTAGCTATTATATTTTTATTTTACAGAAGCTCCTGGAAATAGAGTAATCTATTTAAACCAACTTAATTAGAAAGCACTTAACCTAGAACAACTGCCCCAGGCCAAAGTCAAAGTACACTGACAGCATAATGTACTGTCAGTTTATTTTGACTATTGGCCTGGGACAGTTGTTCTGGGTTAAGTGCTTGCTAATTAAGTTGGTTGTTACTCCACACATTCAACATATCCATCTAAACATTCATTGAAATGAGCAAACAATTTAAACTTTGTGGCTAATTGTTCTAAAGTGTAAAATATAAAATGCACTAACAAGCATGAGCACACAGAGCTGAAGACAAATAAACTTATATATGTATATATTAATTCCATGGCTAAGCATTTTCAAGGGTCAGAACCCTCATATTAATAGCCGTCTTGTAAATAGACAAGTAAATTCATTAAGAGTGATGTAAATTTATGCAAATGCAATAGTTACATATCCAGGAAATGGAATACGTAACTATCACATTTGCATAAATTTACATCGCTCTTAATCAATTTACTCGTCTATTTACAAGATGGCTATGAATATGAGGGTTCTGACCCTCGAAAGCACTTAGTCATGAAATTAAATATATATATATAAAATATATTTCTTTATTTGTCTTCAACTCTGTGTGCTAGTGCGTGTTTGTGCATTTTATAATTTACACTAAACCTTCATTAAAAATAGTGTATTACAATATATAACCTATTATTGGAGGGGTTTATTATATAGTAAGGAAATTGAAAAAGTTTGTTATACTTTGATTTGTTATACTTTGATTTACTGCAGTACTTTGATCTCTGTATTAGATCTAGAGTGGCATTTAAAAAGGGATCCTTTTTTTTAATTTAGGGATCCTTTCTATGGAAGCATCAGTCTGACAGTTTACTTTAACTCTTGGTTTGGGGTAATTGTTATAAGTTAAGTGTTTTCTAATTTTTAAGTTGATTTAAATGGATTATTCTACAGATTCAAGACATCTAAACATTCATTATATATATATAAATTTATTAAGAATTTTGCATAATGAAACTAATTTGTAGGATTGAGATTATTTGAGAACAATCATATTATTTTCAATTTTTTTTTAAAGTTTAAAAATGCAATTGATTTAACAAAATCTGAATTAACATACAAATAAAAACAGATATTTCATCGAAATATTGTTGAATGTTAAAGATTAATACAAAATATTATTCTAATATATTTGGATAAAATTTTTATTTTATTTTGAATTCCTATTGGCTTTTAATAATAAAAATGTAGATTTGCTTTACAATTATTTTTATTATTAGTTTTGTTTTCATATCTATCTATCTATCTATCTATCTATCTATCTATCTATCTATCTATCTATCTATCTATCTATCTATCTATCTATCTATCTATCTATCTATCTATCTATCTATCCATCCATCCATCCATCCATCCATCCATCCATCCATCTATCCATCTATCTATCTATCTATCTATCTATCTATCTATCTATCTATCTATCTATCTATCTATCTATCTATCTATCTATCTATCTATCTATCTATCTATCTATCTATCTATCTATCTATCTATCTATCTATCTATCTATCTATCTATCTAACTGGTCTAATTTATCTGAAAGTTTATATTTTATATATAAATTTTCAACATATAATTTGTTTGCATGCTATTTTTCTAAATATATATTTTATAATTTTTTAATATATTTATTAAATAATCAATATTTTAAATGAAATTTTTTATAAATTTTATTTTTGACTTTATACTTGATATTAACGTCTTTTTAGATCATATTAGCTACTTTTTTTAATAATATAATAAAAAATAAAACAGTTGAGTAGTTTACTGCAGAGCAAAGGCTTCTCCAATTTTTGTTCAAAAATAGTGAAGAAGATATTGCCACAAAATTAGTCAGTTGATAATTAGTAGAGAGTTGATTTTTTTTCAACATAAATATAATAGTGTAAACTGGATACGTTTTATTTTCTCTCCTCTAGTGACATTTATAATGTTGAGTAATCAGTGATTAATTAAATAGGATTATAGAAACCAGTCTAGGGATAGGATTTAAATCATACTACCATCTACTAAATACTGAGTACTTCAGATTACAATATATGCAATATTTTGATGATTAATTCTAATGTTGCTTGAAAATTCTCAGTTACCAAAAATTATTCAAGTTTAAACTCAGCCCATAACATGGCAGACAAATGATTTAATCACTTTCACCCCACCTTCTACCCACTTGAAACATAAAAATAATGACACCTTAAATGACAAATGACTCCCAAGACCAACATTCATCAACTGGCCCAGATCACAATCTCTCACATAATATCTATATCATATGTTTAGTATGTATCAATAGTAAATTGTTAAAGATATATATGATAGACTGTGACGTGAGACAACTAATGAGTGCTAGTTCAATATGAAATACATATTGAAACATTTTCCATTTAAGATATCTTTTATTCATGTGTTTTAAGATTTATGCAGTGATGTGGAGATTATAAAGTATATCTATAACAGATATTACACATAAAAAAAGAGAAATGAAGTTGAATTACTTCATATATATGTGTTTAATTAAAAAAAAACATATATTAATCTTAACTAAAGTTTAAAGTTTATATCAGTGCTGGAGATAATTTCAAGATTAATAAATGATTTGTGATAATTATTAATGATTTTATCTAGAGTGGATCATGTTAAAGTTGTGGCTGGGGTAATTTTAACACTTTTTTTTTAAATTTTATTTTATTTATTTTTAAAAACAAAGAACTTTATTAAGGCATGTGCTTACAACAGTGAAACATAATAGTGATTACTATCTTGTAAATGGTCCATGTAACATCAGCACATAAGTTTGCATAAAATTTGCATAATTTTACAGTTATTAACAGAATAACTTGCCATGAATATGGGACTGTAGGGTGTCCCGAAAGCGCTTTGCAGTAAAATGTTAATAATTTCATGACAATTTATTAATAGCTTCATTATCTGTGCACAGAGCACACACACACACACACATATATATAAATTTATTTAAGCGTTAATGAAGTAAAATCTTAACTATTTCAATAGTGATTACTATAAGGTTTGATCAAATGGGAAAGATGTAGTAATAGTCTGGAGAACATTCTCTGTCCAAGGTTAGCAGCCTGTGGATAATATAAAAAGGCTCCATGTTGCCAAGTGAATGTCGGGAGGATCCAGGGCCTTGTCTATCTGTTTCATTCTCCTGATAATATTTAGTATTAATAGGGTCTTCTATTGATTGATTAAATGTCAGTTTGCATCTCATACAAAAGGAATATTGTAATCCTTATTGAAGGAAAAAAACTTCTTATACTTTCCGTATGTATACATTCTGGTGACCATTGGCTTAACACTTGTAAATCAAAGTGCAACAAATACTAATTACTGCATTTGGTGATAAATATGATGCAAGTTTTTATTTTTGTAGTTGAGAAAAACATTATTAATAAAAATACAACAAAATTTTATTAGAATATTGAAAAATAAAAATATAAAAATTTGATGAACAGGAATATAGATAAACTAAAATTCAAGAGTAAAAAAAATCATGTAGATAAAATAAAAATTAAGCTTAAACATAATTTAATTTCGTTTTTATATTAAAAAGAATAACCTTTTGGTCATTGTTAAAGGTAAAATGACATTTCCAAGAACAAAGTACAAGGTTGAGCATAACAGTTTTATGCGATAGACAGGATTTTTATTTCAAATTTTACTTAGCTGTACTAACCTACGCAAGCCTCTTTTACATTTAATCTTTAATAATAATTAGACTTAAAAAAAAAAGCAATCAGTTTCATTTATATAAGTTGATTAAAAATTTTAAATAATTACTGATAACCTTACCTTTTTATCTTTTTTTTTTTAGAATAATTATCATTTGTGTGTGTGTGTAAAATTGTTATAGCAATATTGTTTAATTCTCAAAGCTTATTGTATTATCAAAAGTGTTTCTCTTTCTACTCTAGCATTTATTTACTGTAAGTTTGATTCAACAAATGGGATTAAATTGTATTATCATTAATAATTCAAAATTAAAATAGATGGTGCTAAAATAGGGAAAGAGCACTTATTAATATAACTAGAAGGGATTTGAACTCAGACTTTTAAGCTCCCACAGCTATTAACTCTATCTTATACAACTGATACACATGGCCACATACATGTAAAAAATTTAAACAGTATATGTATTGGCATTCATCAGTTGATCCAGATCATTATGGATAGGCTTCAATAGTCTCCAACTTTCAATTCTTCAGCTATCCATATCAATGAAAATCGGATGATGAAGTGCTTAAAGCCCTTGCTGGTGCCAATCTAATTGTCATATCCATGTTGTCTTTAAGTCACTCTGACTCTTGACATAAACTTTGAGAATCATATAATGATTTAAATATTTCTACTCAAAAAATGTTTATATTACAACTAAAACTATAGTTATAGACAGTATCAGATCTACCCAACGGTGCAAGTCGATTAACTTGGGTTTAAATCTTAGGAATTTTTTAATTTCAAGCTAAACTTAGTAGTGAAAAGAAATTTGACTTCCAAATACATAGCTGCACTGGCTCAAGCTTTGAATCTCATGACTTTATTAATAAAAGTAGTTTAAAATCAAACCTAGGGATTTGGATTAAATTGCAGTGCCAGCTCCAAAATCTAATAACACCAGAAGAATGCAATAAACCCATTGTTATAAAGTGAGGTAAAATACTCTTTAAATTGCTATTAAATTAAGCCTGGAGCAACAAAAAGATTGCAACGTGAATGTCTTTCAGCATATCAGAATATAGTACATAAGACTTACATATGTTTTAAATCACTTTATAAAAGTTCAAAATTATAAAAAATAGCTGAATTAAAAATTTCTCAAATTTTAAGTTATAATGCTTAAGCACGTTATAATGTATGTGTAAGCCTTCATAAACTAAAGATAAATGTACCCAAAAAATGATGTATAAGCATTAAAAAAATAATTAACTGTTAACCAAAGTAAAATAACAATACAGTTTTCTCAGATTGTATATGTATTTTGGCAAGCAGCTTGACAAAGATATCAAAGCTTTGAAAACCTTTCAATCATTCTAGATTATGATATATATATATATTAGTTTAGTTATCCAAATATTTAACACAGCTGATGAAACTGTTTAACCAATATGCATAATAGTGTAAGAAAACTGGCCTGTTATTTTATATTGTATTGTATTGTAAAAATGAATATTATTGTATAGTATATTAAATCTTAAAGCTTATATATGCAAAAGAATATACTAAAGTGTTCATAATGTTTACGACTACATTAGTTACAATAATATTATATATATATACACATACAAGCAGTAGATAAAATCCTCTCTTCATAACAATATTATGAAATACATGCCTGAATGAATATTAAAAAAAATGAATGGATTGGTATTATGTGTACAATGAGATGTAAACATTAACGAGTTTGTGGCAAAAACAAAGTGAAATTTATAATAACAGATATGAATAAATGAAGTAAAGTGTTTTGTAAATGGATTATGCTTAAATGCATATGCATAATATGAGTAGAAATCTATATCACATTTTCATCAAATACATATATTTCTTTTGCTTCTAAATAGGTTTTGCACACAATAAATATAAATTGTGAATATATAACAAATAATGTTATATTTATTATACATGAACATTAGATACCTTTAAATATAAAAGTGTATATATAAAATATATAAACATTCTTGCTATGAATATCAGAACGCATAGTTGCGTATGAGTGCACTTATTACATTTATTACATGACGTATAGAATTATGAATAGTTGACGTCATTAAATAATCTTTTACATATATTATACATTCAATATATATATATAAACGCATACTTAAATATATATAACAAAGTAACTAATCAAACCGTATATAAAGTTGTAAATAGACACTCAAAAAATAATGAAATCAGTTTATTACAGAAACAATAGTCGTATTCACTAACAATAATTAAAGCTTTGTTTTAAACAAATAAAAACTTAACTTTAATAAATAATCCATTCTGAAGCTATGCATAAATCTAATACTCTCAAATATAGAGTATATGAATTGTATCCTATGAAAATGTAAGATAGTAGTATTTTCACTACTACCATTTGTCATATATGATCTCTATTTTATTCACAGCATAAATCGATTATCCAATGTGTGTAATTATTGATCAGTAATAGGTTATTCATAACTAGATGATAAAACAATGCAAAAATCAATAATAAACAAAAAATTTGCCTGAAAGTTGGTTAGCGTAAGTAATATGCTCCTTTAGTATTCCTTTATAGATCTAGACTAGGCACACTTTGTTCATCTATAGTAGTTTATTTAGTTACAAATGTATGTATTTCTTATATGGAATTTTTTATGTCTAAATATACATATTGCTTTTAATATAAGCATTGATAAATTATTAAATAACATTATAATGTTAAACAATGAGCATAGAAAAATTTCTTCAGTGGTAAATTTTAAAACAATTAAGTCATACTACAAACATATTATTTTTCTTTAAGATATATGCTCTATAGCCAAAAGCCAGTTAACCATAAAGAAAGATCAGTAAAAGAATATCTATCTATCTTTTAATACTAATAAGTTTATATCACAATTTGATTTTGATTTGTCCAAATGAATAAAAATGTATCCAAAGTAGAAAAAAATAATGATTGTAATATTATGCTGCAGATATTAGTGATGGAAAAAACAACATACAGAATACTGTTATCATGCTTATTTTTGTATTACCTCATATGAATTCTGATTTTCTAAAAATATTTACTAAAATGCTTCAAATTTATGATGTTTTATAATCCTTTGACAACCACTATATATTTATTTAGTGCTTTTTCTCCTTCGTTACAACTCTTTATTTCTCTATACTTTCGTATCTTTTCTCTTCACAAATACTATATCATGTGTTGTTCAGATTCATTTTACATTCTCCCCTCATTCTAACTCATTCTATCATTTTAACACAAGAAATATCTTACCATAAATCTTCAAATAAAGCAATCAATTATGAAAATATATTTATTTTGTTCAATAAATTTGTCATATAATTTTAGATTTCTAATCAGTTTTTCTGCATTAATATTGATTACTAAATTGTAAAACTATTTCTTCTATTCCTATTCTACTATATTAGTCAAGCTTGAATAAACAACAAGTGCTGGATTGTATCATTTAATAAACACCTATTCACTGCTATGCTATCGATCTTCCCAGAATAGCGTTTAACTTATAGATTTTACCAAAGAGGAGTTTGAATCTGGAATTAGTGTATCTGGATGTTTTGGATATAATGCACTTTTCTTCCTGCAGCTATTATTTATTCATATTTCAAGAATTTAATTTTTTTCTCTTTTCCTTGAAAATAATTTTGCATTTGTAATTTAAATATTAAAACTCATTATTTTCAATAGAAAAAGATAAAAGAAAATAATAGGTTTTTAATTAAAAAGTTTTTATTTGATATATATAGAATTTTTAAAAAGGAATTAGTTGTGTTTAAGTTGTGATTGTAATAGGTAAGGGGAGTGAGACAAGGTAAAAAAAAAGAAAATTTTGGTTATGGATATATTTTATATTTTGTAATTTTTAATTAATTTAATTTTTTTTTTTTTTTTTGGAATATGTGATATTTATTGTGTATATATATTTTATTTTAGTGTGCCTTGAAAAAGACTATAAAAAATAGTCGAAACGTCGGATTCCTTTTTCATGATTATAGTCATAATAAATCAAGTTTTAAAAAGAAGGAGTTAGTTTGTTTTATTTCTATATTAGATATATATGAACTATTTTGAAAAGAAGAACTGTGTGTTGGATATATTAAATTATTTAATATTATAAAATGTAAAAATGTTTTCTAGATGTGTAGTTGTAATGAAGAACTTCTCATTGATGAATATGATTTAGCAGAAATTAATATGACCAATTGGATGTGGTGAAAACAAATAGTATCCACTGATTACTCAAGCTAAATAAGTTAGAGTGAATAACTTCACTTAATGCTTATCTATACTAGTCAGGTTCAATGTATAATATATATATAATATAAAAATAAAATGTCCGTTAATTAAAACAAAATTGTAATTACAATAAAAAATAATAATAACGGTAACAAACTATTATAAACAATCCTTAAATTCACAGAAATACTTTCGGTTAATTTCTTGAACCTGCCTCAACTGCCATAAAAAATAATAATAATAATGGTAACAAACTATTATAAACAATCCTTAAATTCGCAGAAGTACTTTCGGTTAATTTCTTGAACCTGCCTCAACTGCAATTAATGGTAGTTCAGGCAGGTTCAAGAAATTAACTGAAAGTACTTCTGCAAACTTAAGGATTGTTTATAATAGTTTGTTACCATTATTATTATTATTATTTTTATTGTAATTATATATATATATTAAATAGAGAATTACTAAAATTGAATTGTGGGATTTTTTCATAACTCAAACTCATTAAACCACTAAATATTGATGAATTTAAAATATCTCCAGAGATTTAAAAAAACTTAAGATCTTAGGAACAAAAGCATTAAAGACACAAGTTCTTATCAATAATAACTTAGGAAATAATTAAAAATTTTGCTTTATGCAAAATTGTATATTGTATTTGAATAAATTCAACAAAAATAATAGTTAAATAGTTTACTATCTGTGATGTGTGTGATGTTTGAACACAACATTAAGAGGATTGAGCTGCAAACCAGGGACATTCAGAGTGTAAATCTATAATAATACATATGTATTAAAGTGCACAGCACAGTTATAGAGTCATGAACTCAGAGCTGAAGGTTTTGGAATCATATCTCGGCTGAGTAATGTAATTGAAGCCAACAAACTTGGATTAGATTAACTGAAAGAAATTATTAAATGCTCAAACATCCCATAATCTATTGAGAAATTTATCATAAATTACTAATTTAACAATGACCTAAATTACCATGCAATGTTATTAATATATAAATTATTTATAAAAAACAATCTTAAAAACAATTATGTGCGGGGAGATGTCATATATTAAGAATTTCTGAGAATAAGACACATACTTGTCTATATATAGCTGCTATAAATAAATTCTATAATTAATAACCAACATTATAAAAGACTTCATAAACTTAAAAACTGGATACTTTTGTTTCAACTTTCTAACAATAACCATATAGTAAGTTGCTTGAAAAGTCATGTGATATTTACGAATCCAAGTAATATATCAAGCTTGTCATGTGATATTCAAGGATCCAAGTAATATATCGAGCTTGACAATTAAATTACTGACACAACTGCAATTGACCCAACTAAGATTTTTTGCTTTACTTAGATGAAAATTTATCTAAGGGCCACTGCACTAAACCATATAGAACTGCTGCATGATTTGTTTGCAAAAATAATATTCCTCAAAATATCTTAAATAGTAATGAGAGAAAGCAAAAAAATTTACAGAATGATTCCCCCTGAATTCTGTTTTTCATTTGCTTTATTTAATATATTTATCATTGAATTTTTAAAAAATTAAAAAAATTGTCTATGCTGATAATATTGGTATAGCCTTACAATAAATCTAGAAATAATATAAAAAATCAAATGGATTTATTGCTTGAGATTTTGGAAGAAGATTAAGTCCGAAACAGGATTTGGTTTAAAAATCTTAGTTCCAGAGACTGACATTATGTCACTGCACTGAACAATATAGATCTCTAGAAATAGACAAATGTTTTAATAAGATTATACATTTTGAAAATTCCTTTAAAACTCTAATTCCTTCAAAATAATGTTTCAAAAAGTATAATAAATCAATTTTCCTATTGCATTGCCAAATGTATATAATATACTATTAAATCATCCATGCACTTTATTACTGTTTCACAATGATTTAATTACCACCCTCTTTTACAGTTTCGACTGCCCCAGCAATCTTCTTCAGAACTTTCTTTTCATATCTTCAAAACTCAACTGCTAAATTCAAAATTTAAAAATTACAGTAATTTTTAAAATTTAAATTTAAAATTTGAATTTAGCAATAAATTTGAATTTAGAAGTTGAGTTTTGAAGATATAAAAATAAAGTTCTGAAGAAGATTGCTGGGCCAATCGAAACTGTAAAAGAGGGTGATAATTAAAGCTTGTGAAACAGTAATAAAATGCATAGACAATTTAATATTATATTATATTAAAATAATATTTACCAAGTTAATAAAGGTTCAGCATTGTGGCTTTCATTTGAAATATTTATTGAATGAATTAATACTTCATCTGCAGAGTGTAAGCATGTAGTTTGGTACAAGATAGAAGAATAGATTCATAAGCTAAATGTTTCTGTATCAAAGCTCAACATGTGACTAGCTTAAATATTACTTGACCTCACAAGCAATTAACCACTTTATTAAGTTACTTAATAAATGCTTTTAAAAACTATTTGTACTAAATAAATAAACAACTACCCAAAGCAAATTAATTACTTTTGGATTTGCCTATTATAACTGGAATATATTCTCATGGCAATAAGCTGTAAAATTGTTAAATGAAAAGAAATCCTATATAGAATATTATATATACCTCATTGTTTATATTATATTTATGTTTATATTTTTCTTTTGTATTCTGAAGATAAAATGAATGCACCTTTTATAATTATTTATTGTTTCATGCCATATTGATTTAACATGTAGTAATTATTAATCATTGTGAATATTTAGAAAAACAAACAAAGCCTTTACTTGGAAAACAACTTTCAATCCAGAACTGATTACAATTATGTTGTGTTTATGAATAATAATAAAAAAATTAAAAAGCAATAAGTTAAAGTTATAAACTTTATTAACAATAAAATATAAAAGTTTTACATTCAATATTTTCAAGTTCAGTAGGCCAATATTGTGGGCAAAAGGGAAATTAATAAGATAAATGTAATTCTGATATGATTTAACAGTATTATTTAATTACCTACATAGATCACTATCAAGTAATCAAAAATTGTAGACAATTAATGAATAATAATTATACAGTTTAATCGTCAAATAGATTTTTTTGTTATAATATAAATATACTTGCATGATTAAATATAGTAATACAGAAACAAAATTTAAAGCTAAAGGTTCATGATTCACTATTGAAGTCTGTCATTTCAAATGCTTAGACATCTCATAATCTTCTAAATGACAAACCATTTAATTACTTATTTACTTTTTATTAGATAAAAGTGATTGGAGGTGAGTGTTAAGAAAATCTTGAAAATTGTTTACTGGGAAGTGAGATATAAAACTCCCTCAGAATAGGACTTTTGATACACTTAATTTTAATCTACTAAGAATGTTTTCAATGTCTTGTAAATGATATCATAATCATGGTGATGTCACAAGATATTGAAAGTATACTAAGTGGATTACATTAAGTATTTAAAAAAATCCATCCCGATGGAGTTTATATACTTTGCTTCCCAGTAAACAATTTTCAACCTTTTTTAAACTCTTGTCTCCAAGTGCTTATATCTAATTACAAGTGCATAAAGAAAGTTAAAAACTTATATATAATTATTAACTTATTGTATTCGATTTGCTTAGGAACCATAACATATCTGATTTACAATAGCTTTGATTACCACGCATACAATCAAATTTTAGCAAGATCCATTTTTAACAATTGCACATACGAGTAATTATTCTGACATTGCATCTATATATAAACCAATTCATAATTCTTAATAAAAAAATATAAAATGATGATTGGTTA
The DNA here is from genome assembly GCA_028023455.1 of Epiperipatus broadwayi. Taxonomy (NCBI): domain Eukaryota; kingdom Metazoa; phylum Onychophora; class Udeonychophora; order Euonychophora; family Peripatidae; genus Epiperipatus; species Epiperipatus broadwayi. Next base: position 2,468,412 of record JAQFVV010006369.1, on the reverse strand, counting down.
TATAATGATTGTTAACAAAAGCCGAAGTTAAAGTTTGTGATTTATTTAGATTATAATAAATATCATGATATGAATTATTATTAATAAATAAAATATATTTTTATATATTTTTAAAAGATTCTGACAATTTTAAAATTTTATTTTTAAGAGTAGTTACTTATTTTAATTTTATAATAATTTTTGTGAGCTTTTTTTAAATAAAATGTTTTATGTGAGTGTAATGAGATATAAACTTTTATTTAATTTTTATTAGAGTATCAAATTGTCCTTTCATATGTATAACTTTTACTTTTAGACATGTTTTAAAATTACTGAGTATTATTTATCACTAAGTGATTGGAGATTTATGAAGAAATGTAAAAAAAAAAAACCCTCAACTATGTGCAGTTTTAGTGTAAATGAAATTCATTCTGAATTCCATGTAATTTTAGCTATAAATGTGTTCTACAATTTAATTTGCAATCTTTTAACTTAAAAGTGAAAAATAATGAGGAGAAAGTGTGTCTTTCTTGTTTCTTCATTTTAAGCAACACTTAGAAAATATCTAATAACCTTTTTTTCAAAGGATTTTCTAAAAAAAATACGAGCATTTTTTTTAAAATCAAAATTCAGTAAGCAGACTTCAACATTATCTCATTACAATTATGAATGGAAAAGAGTAATTTTTTTTCAATTTTTCTGAATGCATTTATTATGAATTTTGTCATTGAAATTAATTATTCTCATCGCCAATCATTTAAATATTTATTTTCAAGTATATTTACAATGCAATATGACTACATTCCTGTTACCCATTATTGACTTCACTTTAAACTCATGTCATTAACTAGACACATATCATTCTATTTTTTTTTTTTTGCAATATTATCTTGTGACAATTTTTCTTTCATTTCAGAATATTTGATTTCTAGTCCTGGACAAAATAATATATGCTATTTTTAATCACAAATTATACAACCTGATTTGAAAAGCAATAAATCTTAAACTAAACACTTCTGCACTTAACAAATCTTTATATTTATAAAAACACACCTGCATGCTGAGTAGCTCACAACTATTTGACACCTTTTTTAATATATATTTTTAATGTAATATATAGTCTATTTATATAATGCTTGACTATGTATGTAATATATATATAAAGGAATAACTCTTCCGTCATGTGCTTTTATGAATTTACATGCATTCACCTGTAAACAACAGTTTAAAAAGCATAAGTTGACCACATATGTTTAAAGGTTATTATTATATAAGCCAACCTTTGCTCACCATACTTAAATCGGGGTGTTAATTCAATTGTGTGTCTGATATATAACTTAACAAATGAATTGTACAAACTTATTTATCCTATAGAGTGAGAGAGATAGACGATCATTTTTAACCATCTGCATTTAGAAATAACTACTGTAACTAAGTTAGGTTGTATATAGGGTTGTTATTTTATCTTAATTGTTGTATGGAAATAAGTTTTGGACACTTTATTAACTCAATATAAAAATATTAGAAAGGTTTTACTTAAGAATGCTCTGAAAATTTTTTAAACTACAATGGTAAGATCATAAAAATCAATCAATATGTTTTTCAATTTTCTGAATATTATAGTATAGATTCCATTGTTGTAAAATTTTGCCTTCATTGGATTGACCATGTAAAACAAAGGAATAATATAAATTTTTACTAAAAGAATGTTCTAGGGTAAATTTTAAAGATATTCTACAGAAATGTGATGTCAGTTGCTTCAATGGGAATGTATGCCAGAGAATGGAATCCATTAAAATGCTACTGTTACAGATGATGATAAATTATTTTAGAAAGAAATAAAAAATGCTGAAGAAATTAAAAGAGAACATCATAAAATATCATGTAAACAGAAAAATAGACCAACATGTTTGGAATGTGGATGTATTTGTGGCTCACAGATTGGATTGTATAGTTATTGCAAAACTCATATCTAGAGCAGTTGTTTTCTCTTTCTCTTTGTTGGGGGCTAGGGATAATTGTTTTTGGTGATGTTACAATGGCCATACCCATTTATGAATGGTATTATGAGTGGTTGTTTTATTTATTTATTTATTTATTTATTTATTATTATTATTATTATTATTATTTTTATTATTATTATTATTATTATTATTATTTATTATTATTATTATTATTATTATTATTATTATTATTATTATTATTATTATTATTTATTATTATTATTATTATTATTCTTAACATTACTACTACTACTACCATTACTACCACTAATACCACTACTATCACTAGTACCACTACTACCACTACTACTACCACTACTACCACCGCCACCACTATTACCACCACTACTACCACCACCACCACTACTACCATCACTACTACTACTACTGCTGCTGCTGCTACTGCTACTACTACTACTGCTACTGCTACTGTTACTACTATTACTACTACTACTACTATTACTACTACTACTACTACTACTACTACTACTACTACTACTTATTTGTCAACTATGCATTGGTAGCTGACCTAATTTTCATTTAATGTTATATTTTCAGTGCTGTAATTAAAACTATGTGATATCATCTTATCAGAATAAGCATAATCTAATATCATTTTATTTTTGGTATGATTTAATATAAAAATGTGTTCTTTTCATTTTTATTTTGTCTTCTAAGAATATTTGGTACTTACGGATAATTTGCCTGATGACGTATTACCCTGAAGGCATACCGGTGTAATGTTGCGATTTTTAAGATAACGTCTCCAAGTGATCTGCAGACACATCTACTCGCTAAGATGTGTCCGCATATCACGTGAACACATCACGTTAAAAAGCGCAACATTAAATCGGTATGCCTTCAGGGTAATACATCATCGGTTTATCATGTGATAAAAAACAAAAGGAATGTCACGTGATACACACCGACTGAACACCAGCATGTTTCTTGGTCCTGAAAAAAAATACAAAAAAAAAAAATTAGTGAAAATTTAATACGGTGAATAAAAAATATAGTAACACAAAATTATTTAAAATGTACATGCATGAAAACTATTCAAAAATCTTAAAAATGTGGCCAATTATAACAGCGCGTAGCGCTGTAGTTTTTTGGGGGGGGGCGCCCTTTGTGTTTTTTGACAAGCGAAGCTTGTAGTACAAGATATAAAATACAAAATATAGCCAATGAATTTACGAAAAATAATTTGATATTTGTAGAAATATTAACCCAAAAATACAAAAAAAACCCCAACAAATTAGTGAAAATTTACATGCATGAAATACAAAATAAGGTCAATACAAAATATAAAAACAAAAAATTATTGAAAATGTGCCATTAATGGCGATCACATTGGCTAATTTTAAAAGCGTACTGTATAGCCAATGAATTTACGAAAAATAATTTGATATTTGTAGAAATATTAACCCAAAAATACAAAAGAAACCCCAACAAATTAGTGAAAATTTACATGCATGAAATACAAAATAAGGTCAATACAAAATATAAAAACAAAAAATTATTGAAAATGTGCCATTAATGGCGATCACATTGGCTAATTTTAAAAGCGTACTGTATAGCCAATGAATTTACGAAAAATAATTTGATATTTGTAGAAATATTAACCCAAAAATACAAAAAAAACCCAACAAATTAGACAAAATTTACATGCATGAAATACAAAATAAGGTCAATACAAAATATAAAAACAAAAAATTATTGAAAATGTGCCATTAATGGTGATCACATTGGCTAATTTTAAAAGCGTACTGTATAGCCAATGAATTTACGAAAAATAATTTGGTATTTGTAGAAATATTAACCCAAAAATACAAAAAAAACCCCAACAAATTAGTGAAAATTTACATGCATGAAATACAAAATAAGGTCAATACAAAATATAAAAACAAAAAATTATTGAAAATGTGCCATTAATGGCGATCACATTGGCTAATTTTAAAAGCGTACTGTATAGCCAATGAATTTACGAAAAATAATTTGATATTTGTAGAAATATTAACCCAAAAATACAAAAAAAAACCCCAACAAATTAGTGAAAATTTACATGCATGAAATATAAAATAAGGTCAATACAAAATATAAAAACAAAAAATTATTGAAAATGTGCCATTAATGGCGATCACATTGGCTAATTTTAAAAGCGTACTGTATAGCCAATGAATTTACGAAAAATAATTTGATATTTGTAGAAATATTAACCCAAAAATACAAAAAACCCCCAACAAATTAGTGAAAATTTACATGCATGAAATACAAAATAAGGTCAATACAAAATATAAAAACAAAAAATTATTGAAAATGTGCCATTAATGGCGATCACATAAAAATGTGCCATTAATCGCGATCACATGCCCTACTTTTACATACATTGGCTAATTTTAAAAGCGTACTGTATAGCCAATGAATTTACGAAAAATAATTTGATATTTGTAGAAATATTAACCCAAAAATACAAAAAATTATTTACAAATTAAATGTAATTAAGTGGAAGTTTGATAATTGAAAAAATATTAACAAAAATTGTTTGTACATTTAAAATAATGATTTAATGCGAATATGGCATTAATGGTGACGTTACTTTTACATGCATTTGGATTACTTATTGTCTATATTCAATAATATAATTAATTCTAAAATTATAATTATTATAAAAAAAATTAAAATTACTTACAAATAGCCTTCACTGTGGAGGACTGAATTGGGATATATGTTCTAAAATTGCAGCAAAAGGATCAGCTTTGTACGACTGCCTCCACATAAACTCGCTCAAATATGAGTCCAGGTGCTGACGTGCTGTCCCTCTGTGTTTTTTATTACGCCATTTGACCAAACCCCACAACCTTTCAACATTCTGTGTATGTACACCAGTTGTGGGGTCTACGAAGTTGTATGTGTGATTAACACGATGGTGTTCGTATACAGCCTCAGCTAACTCTTCACTCTTTCCTCCACACAAAATGTTATCGATGTTAATTCTTTGGACCAACTATAGATGAAACATATAGCGGTCACAAAAGTCATTTTGGAGCCAACAAACCATGTGCCTTTTCTAATTGCAATTTCTGACAGGAAATCCTTCAAGTTACACCGCCATTGTTTCTTGGAATTGTGAATATACTTTTTCATTTCATGCCTATTTTGACATAATTTCCTTTTGGGGAGAAGACCGCGGTCTTGTAAGAAGATGATCGCTTCTTCCTCCATACTCGGTAAAACTAAACAAGGTTCTTGGAGCTTCAGCCATATCACAAAGTAAAATATCAAGGACGCAATGGAAGAGCTGAAAAAAATCACTGTGATCAAGTGGATAGCAAAATTACAATAGACAGAAAAATCAAAAAATTTCCCAAACCTCTCTCCAAATTTTAAATCTCGCGGTTAAAAAAAAAAAAAAATTGACTCTCTGATGGATTAATCACGCCAGTCACTTCGTTGCCATGACAACATTGTCATACAAAGATCGTCGATGCCTACCGGAAGGGAAACCGGTGGGTCAAATACGTCATCAGGCAAATTATCCGTAAGTACCTTTGATAACTTTCTGAGATGGCATATTTTCTGCATTCATTTATATTCACTATTTGTATTTCTATTAAATCAATTACATTCTTTATTTTATGTATCTATGGGATCTTCATTCCAAAATTTGATTAAATAACAGATAAAAAATCATCAAACACATAAATGACTAAATAAACTAGATCCTACAATGGCAGTCTAACTTTATACAAAACAATAAATTATACACTACTTATGGCAGTTTTAAACAATGCTTTTTAATAGAATACTTTTTCTAATAGTTTTCACTAACCAATAGACTTTTTCATATCTGTAAAATATAATTATATTACATTATTTGCATCATTTTGTTAAATTTGATGTTATGATGTTCTAGTAGTAACAGTATAGTGATTTTGAAACAAAGATAAATTTGTAGAGAGCTAGTCATAAAGAAATCTTACAAAAAAGTAACATATTTGATTGTGGAAATATATTTTATTATAAAAACAGTTTTGATGTCAAAACATTTAATAAGCTTCTTATATGGAGAAAAAAATATCAAATTAGTTTAAAATTTGATTCAGTTAATTAAATAAAAAAGAAATTTCTGGCAAAAAACAAACAAACACTCATAATGTATAATGTGTATGTTTTTGATTACATGATCCAAAATTTTATAAAATTCCTAAGTCTAAATTTAATAATTGTATATCCTATTAAATTCAAAGTTATTAAAAAATAACACTATGCATTTTTATTCAAAATATATGGTAATAGGATGCAAGTTTTTTTTTGTTTAAAAATTGATTTCATGTTGAAATCTTACTATTTATTATATTAATATTTTAACATATTTTATAAATGTGCCTCTTACCTTATTATTTTGCAAGTGGATATTGTTTATTATTTTACTATATTGAATTATTTTATTTTTGTGTTTTGGTAAAGAATATTTGATAATGGGAATAAAAAGATTGCATTTAATGAAGCATCACCTAATTATACAAGCTTACATTAAATCTTTGCAAGTTGACATGAGTATCTAGTGTATGTTGATAATTTTTGCTTAGAATAGATAGTTTTGTTTAATAAGAGTGGATTCCTGTTCTTAATGTTAATACCTTAAATTCTGAGATAATTGTAATCTGGTGAGTTTAAAACAATTCATATCTTTGCTAATATAAGAAATAATCTTTCTTTTTGAACATCAATCACTAACTAATGATATTTGAATTATTGTTAGGTCTAATAACAATTATTTGAACTAACCCTTTGATTGTTTTATATGCCAATTCAAATGATGATAATAGAATCCCCCCCCCCCATTTGAAAATTTGAGTACATATTGATAAATATCAATATTAACAACAATACTAATAATTTTTATATGCATTTAATATATACTATTTGTTTATTATTTTCAAATGTATGCTGACAGTTTTAATTGCTCAACAGAGCTTCATATATATATATAAATATATAAAATATTACATTATTGTATGATAATTATTTTAAACATACATAAAAATGTTTTATGTACATATAAATATAAAATCTTTTTAAAATCAAGCATTAAATCAATTATGTATACTATTTTTTATTATTACTTCAACTATAATTTTTTACATATATATTTATGTTATCTTAAAAATTATATATAGGTTAAATCTGTATTTAAGATAATATAAATAAATATACATAAAATTATAATTAAATTTATTATAAATAAATAACGTACAAAATTGATCTAATATGTGTTTTTAAAAAGTTGTTATATTTTATACAAAATTTTTTAATATGTATGTATTAATATATCAAAATTAATACTCGAACTACTATTTTTTATAACAAAAAACTAATTTAAACTGTTTATTATATAAATAAAATACTCTAAATTCAAAGCATAATAAAAAACTTTTATAGAGAAAACTAATCGATGTCTCTCTTTACCTCATCTTATTATATTGGGATGTAATTGAAACATTTTGGAAAGAAAGCATGAATTTTAAAAACAATCATAATACTTTTTTTTCTCATGTGTCATAGCATCAGCTGGGAAGTGAACCTGCAAACCCGGGACAATTGCTTGTAAAGCAGCTGTCGCTCACTTTTCGACCACCAATGCTTGACAATCATAATACCTTTAAAGCGTTTTTTAAAAAAATTTGATGTTTTCTGCTTTGGGTTGAGAGTATTTCATTTACATAATAAACAGTAGTTTGAGCATTAATCTTGATATATTACATATATTAATCACTGGAAATATATTATATTTATATTGTTATGGGAATATATTATATTTATATTGTTATGTTCTGAAAAATATTTATCAAAATGGAACCACAATGATTAGATTTCATGATAATACTAAGAAGATTAGCAGTAAAAAGGATGTATAACAATGAGATTTTATATCCAAAACTTTTTACAGCAGTTTTACAAGAAGAATTTTGTGGTTTAAAAGTAAATGGAGATTGTTTAAGTCATCTAGATTTTGCAGATGATGGTTGTTTTTGAAAATAATGCTTGAGAGCTTACGGGAATGTTGCATTATTAGATGAAAGTAAGAAAATATGACTAAAGGCAAATGTTAAAAAGACTAAAATAATGTTCAATGGATTTTCTCAAAAGATGAAAATAAAGATTTATTATAATGAATTAGAAGAAGTTAACAACTAAAAATACCTTGTCAGTGTATTAATACAAATGAAAACATAATGAATGAAATTAATCATAAAATTATATTTGGAATGAGTACTTTTTTAAAAATAATATTAAAAGAAAATATGTTTCTGTGTTTGGAAAGAAAGGTTTTTAATAGATGCATTTTATCAGTTTTTACTTATGGATCTGAAACTTGGACACTTAATAGAAGGCAATGTAGAGACTTCAAAACAGTCAATGAAGTAAGGAAATATGTATGTCAGAGATAATAAAAAGTGATCAACAAATACGTGGATGAGAGTGCAAGTATTATTGATGTCAATGGAAAAATTATAGGATTAAGTTGGACTTAGACATTGTAATAGATATACAATTGAAATCTTAAACTGGAGTTTCAAGATCTTATAAAATATCTAGAAAGAGATAACATGTGAGATGGATGAAGTGAAGAAGTTTGCTGGTGTGTTGTGTAAAAAGAGAATAGAGATTGAAGAAACTGGATTAAACTTAGAAAAATCTTCATTCAATAAAGATTGAAGATGATCATGATAATATATTTATGTAATACTTTATATATTTATGTTTGCAGTTTTGAGAGAAACTGTTGAGCAATTGAAATTGTTGGCTTATATTTTAAAAATAATAAACATATTGTATATATTAAATACATAAAGAAAGTGATTATCATTATTACTATAAACAAAAAGAAAGATAGATTGCTTTTTGGTATAATATATATTTTCTACATATATTATTTTTTCAAAGGATTTGCAGAAATATGGCAAATACATTTATCAGATGAAAATTTTATTATCATTGTTTCAATTTATTGTTACTGATATGCAAGAGTAGTGAAACTTCAGCCATCATCCTCACCACATATCATTTTTCTGCATCTATATTTGCTTGCTTTGATTCCAAAACCAGGAAAAAGATATCTTTTCAATTTTACCATAGTCTCATATCTAATGTGTATTTTCTGTAATCTCTCTAAAATGATGATTTCTACAAAACACATTTAGAGGAAATCAACTTCTGTTTATATTTCTAATAGTTAGTCTAGAAAAAGAAGTAATGATTGTATTTCTGATTACCGAATCAAATAAAAGTCAAAAATTTTTTTTCCCCAAGGTAATCTTGTACATGATAAATTATCAGCACACAATAATATGTCTTTAGAAAATATCTGTAGATTTCTTTTTTTTTTTTAAATCTGTCTTTAACATTTTATGACAAATTCCAAATTCCAACTGTTATGCCTGTCTGTTTATCCATAAATTTTCCTATAAATTTCTGTATTTAATTTTTCTATCCTCCTTCCAATTTCTTTTTGATTACACTCTTTTTCTCCTTAGTCATGGAATCAGTTTAATTTTTGTTTTAATTACCTTCCCTGGGGCATCTTCTGTATATATCCATACTATTTCAAATTGACATTTTCTTATTTATCACTGACCATAATGTGTTCAATGCTCATTATTTCTCAAATTATTTTATTGTTTATGCATTCATTCCTTGACCTTCTTCCAGATCTTCATCTGTAATTTATTTCTATAGTCATCAAATCCTTTTCTACAAATCTCACCTTCATATAAATAACACTTTTCAATATTGTGCCATATATTCTACTCAATATATTTCTTTCTCTTGAAGTTTCATTTATTGTTCTTTTTTGTATAATCTTCATTCTTAGATTGTAATCTATTGTTCATTTTCCATTATTTTATTCTGCCATATTCCTTTAATATATATATATTATTTTTGTTATAATTATTTCCATTCACCATTTTCTATTTTCCTCTACCAATTTTCTAGTTGTATATCTCAAATCATTATGATCATGAACTAAAATTATTTGATCACCACTATAGCACAATATATAAAGTATATTATTATTATGTAAATAAACTCCTATTTTCTTTTTTGTATTTTAACGGTTTGTTTTAGAGATGATTTAAATATTGCAGATGAGAGAACATTATTGTTTGAGTCCTTTGGATATTTTTCTGTTTTTTTTAAATCATATTTTCTAATTTTACTATTGTGTATATATTATTAAATAATTGCTTAACTGCTTTAATATAAATTAAGCCTCCTATATTTGTTAATTCCAGTGCTTCCCAGAGTGTTTTGAATAATATGTCATAGATTTGATTTCAGATCTTAATTTTTGATATCCCCCTCCCCTATAATATTAATTAAGGCATTTATTTTGTTTAAAAAATTTAGTTTGTGTACTTTACTGCTAATAATATTTAAATCAAAATTAGAGTTGTAAAATTTTTATTTAAATGTAAATAATTTTCAGCATCTAAATTATAGACATGTTCTATTAATTATTCTCATTGCAAATAAATGCCCTGTATGTTATAGTTTGGTGATACAACAATGCACTCTTTCTATTGCTCTGTCATCACATGATCTCCCAAGCAGTGTAATTTAGTATATATGTAAATTGATGGAATTGAGAGCTCAACCTTTCAGGATCTTATGATTAAATGCCAAATTTCCAAGCAAATAATCATTACATTTTTTAAATTACTAGTATTATATACCTTTCAAGAATATTTATAATCAGATTAGAAATCATTTGTGAAGATTTTTTTTTAAAAAAATGCCAAAATTTAGATAAATAAGAGGTGATACCCAAAAGTAATTGGAAATTTACAATGGAAAATTGTTTCTTTATTTACAAGTATTATAAATTTAATCTCTTTCAAATTACTATCCATTTGATGCAATAGACTGGTCTAAATGTGTTTTTCACTTTTCAAAGTAGTCCAGAAAAATTTGCAAAGTGATGACTTTTAATGCCTGCAGCATTTTCCCTACCACTTCTAAGTCCAAAAAAAAAAAAAAGATGCATTTTTTCATTCGAGAAAAAAAAATCATACAAAATAAGATTGAAGAAATATGGATGGTATCTAACTGGGTCTTGCTGAATTTAATTACAAAGTGTTTCTCACTCAAGGTTTTGAGAGATGATATTTTATCCTGGTGAAGCTTGTACTCTTTACTTTATCATAAAATGGAATATTTAGGTTTTTCTGCATCACATAAATGTTCCGGAACTTGCAGATAAAATACCAGACCACAACAGAGAAAATCTGGACAAAAAATGCTGTTAGCATTTTAAAAAATCAGCATTGTTTTGACTTTGGACTTCACTTACCACAGTTTTTTAGAAACATGGTGAATTTAATATTTCAATTAAACCACTCATGAACTTGTGTTTTATGACATCAGCTTGCTTATAATCTGTTTTGAGCATTACAACTGTTTGCCATGCCATTTTCTGTAAATGAAAACAAAACTTAATATTTTTCAAACTTTTCAATAATTATAAAAATTGCCAAATATATGAAATGCACTTTACAAAAAAATGTCTTACATGGAACCATAATTTTACATGGTGATGTCATTTGGCAGATTGATTCAGAAAGGTTTCTGCAAAAAGTAGATAATAGCAAACAACAGGCACACAAACTAGAGAACAATTTTGGTTATTTGGGGTTATTTCTTATATATCCTGAATTAGTTTACATCAATTATAAATAATTAGTATTTTATATCTTTTAAAGAATGATTTCTAATATAGTATCAGCAATTCTAGAGTCATTTCACATTGGCTTATAAGATGAGCAAAGGATTTGATGTATATGATTTATGAGGTGGCATATTTGTAGGAATATAAGGATAAGAAAATTATTTTATATATCACTATATTTAAAATGCTATATTTGATAAGTTTTTAATAATTACATTGAGCTAAGAATAAAGGTTGTGCAACACTGCATATAATAGTTTACAAAATAGTGTTGGAAATTATGAAATCATTTGGCTTTTGTCACATTTAAATATATTGTTTCCAGTGGAGCTTGTTCATAATCTGTATAGTACAGCAGAACCCCCAGAAAAAAATACAAAATTTAATTATTATATTTGTGCTTTAAAATGTCAATAATATAACAATCATTCAAAATTTTCATAATTATTATGTAAATATTATTAATTAAACTGTTTTTAAAAAGGATTACTTTAACCAATGCTGGAAATTCTATTCAAAGGTGCTGATTTTAAAGCAGTGCCAGAAAAGTCATATTTAGTAAATTTTCCACCAAGATTAATTTATTTTTATTAATGTGTAAAATTAGACTCATTGCAGCTGCTCAATGTGTCAGCATCAGTAATTATTTGAGAGTAATATAATTTGAAGTAATTTGAATCCAGACTTTCAAGCTTCCTTCAGTTATCCACTTCATATTACATAACCAATACATATGACCACATACATGTGAAAAAGTTAAATGATTTCCAATACATATATTGTGCTGAACCAGCAAATCTTCAAACTTTAGTGGACAGGATTTATGAGTGTTGACTATGTAAGAGGGAGTAGATAGCTGAAGGAAGCTTAAAAGTCTGTGTTCAAATCTCATCTAATTGCATCTAAAGTTCAGTATATACATTATACTTATATTCAAATATTGAGAGTGACATATTTATTATTATTTTTAGAGTGAATACATTTTTATTGTTTCATTTAGTTTAAGCAATAAAATATTCTGATATTTTTTTTATAATCAACATTTATAAATTAACATGAATATTTATTGCAAAAAAACATAATAAAATAATATAAAAAAATTATTTTAAATATTTATCATGATAAGTGTTTCTGTTAAATATATATAAATTATATTTTCCCAATATGAAAAAATTAAAATGAAAAGTAAAGGTCGATCTACTCCAGATATTATTATGTGTCAATCAGCAGTTAATAAAAACAAAAAATACATTGATTGTGTGGTTGTAAAATAAGAAATACACTGTTTTTTTTTCTTTGATTGCTTTTTGGTGACGATACTATAATAAAGTAGCACCCCCCTTAAAAATTTCATAGGCCATCAATGATTGCTTCACAACTTAGCAAATAATATTACGTATTTTTCTATCATTGCCATTTATATTCCAACATACTTATAAATTTGGCTATTTAATACTCTATAAATTTTACAAGCACAGTGTTTAATTTGTACCTATATAGAAGGTAAAGAAACCTCCACACCAGCACCATTTTAAACAAGTTGATAAAACTGTAGGGATTCTCTTGCCTCAGCCACAAGAGAAAGTCTTTAAGAAAATAAGAGAGACTGACCCTCTTAAATGCAAATAAAAATATTAAATTAAGAAATAGATTTAAAATGAATGATTTATATATTTGTGTTCTCACTTCTAGACACTTAAAATTGTCTCATAATTTATCAAGTGAGTTCAGAAATAAAAATGGTTGCTCTTATTTCCTTAAAGATTTTATCTTGTGGCTTGGGCAAGAGTATCCTTACTGTTTTATCATCTTGTTTAAAATGGTGCTGGTGTAGAGTTTACCTTCTATATAATTAAAATTTGGCTATTATAAATATAAAAAAACATATGAAAAAGTTTAGATTGAAATGATATTGTGCAAAAAAGTCTTATATAAAAGAAAAAAAAATTGTAAGTCTTGGAATTGTAAATATTTATATTTTAAATTTTCTTTTTATAGGCCTTCATATTTTTTTATGATAGATTATTCAAAATAAATTTAAGTCCACACCCAGGTAGCATAATGTCATAAAATGTCTAGTAAACTTGCCTCTTAATAAATAAATAATATATATGAAATGTTGGGGGTGTGATAACTGAATTTGTTTAGTGTTATTCAAGTGCTTTTACAACATCGAATGATAATATTTTAATAGTTTTATCATTTTTAACAACTTTTCACACATAGTGTCACACATCAAATAGATTTTTCTTTCAATTATTTTTGAAATTATTTTTTATTCTTGTAAAGCAATAATAATCTCACAATTATAAAGTCAAAGACCTAGATGATTGTAATGATCTTTGATCAAATTTTGAAAGGGAGAGTGATTAAAAAAACAAAGTAATTTTGAATATATATTGAAAATATTTATTTTCAATGTATTATATAATAAATTCTAAAAATACTATTTTTCTTGTGAGTGATGTAAATTTTTTTATTTATATATCCTCAGATCAGAACAAGTTCTGCAATATTATTTAGTATAGAAGAATAAGCAATTTCTAATCGTTGCATACGGAGTATGAATCATTTTGATAATAAATAATGTCAAACTGTCAACCAATTTATAGATGAATCTGATTTTTTTTTCCAAATATCACATCAAGCTTATAATTTTTTTTTTTTTGTAATTGGTCTATAGCCCAACTTCGTTATCAAACTGGTTATTGGTCACTTAATGGATCACTAGGTAAAAGATAAAAGACTCAGATTAATCTACATTGGAACGATGAGTGGTGAAGAATTTATTGTAAACATAAAATTCATTGTTATTTATTATATTGATGCTTTGTCAATATGAAAATCATCTTTAATCACTATTTTTTGTTGTCCTATAAATATTTGCTAGTGGAAGAACAGCAAAGTAAAATTTATATACTTGATTGCCAACTTTTTACAGTGGTTTTCATAATTATAGGAATATAATCGAGCAAGCAAAAAAATAATTTATTTTAACTTTTGAAAGCAGTATAAAAATTTTGCTTTTAAATTATATTTTTCAAACATTGACCCCTAACTCCTCCTTATTGAGTCGATGTAAAATATGATATGAAAATGGATATTCAGAATGAATAGTCTCTTAAGGGTTAATAATCGATATCTTTTCTTTTTTGTTTTAACATAATGTAAATAATCGATCTTTTAATAACATTGTAAAATATATGAAACAAAGAAGAATATCTTTTTTAAAAAAATACTTTTTATATAAAATCCTTAACGAGTTCATATAAATTTAAAGTTAACAATTAATTTAGCATCTTATTTATGCTGATATTAAAAAAGAAATATTTTCCCCATTGTTTTTAAATTCTTTTTTTTTTTTTTGAAAAAAAAAAAGCTATATATCATTTTATTTTTTTAACTGCATTTTGCTGTCTAACAGAATTCTATAAGTTAACTTAATTATTTATTTCCAACAAAATGATTAATATCAATATAAAGTTTTCATTTGTGGAATGATATTCTTTAGAAAACAAAACCAACAAACGAAACGTAATTATTATATATAGTTATTGCGTTTTTTTAATACTTTCATGTTTTAAGTACGGTAATTATTATTGCATTCCACTATTTGTTACAATAGGCTCCACCTCCGAAGCACAATAATTACTGTGTTTCAGAAATTTGCTTTTCATTTTAAGTGTTGAAATAATTTGATTCAATTTTATTATCCCACTCCTAAATGCCTGCCCCCCTTGATTTACGTTCAAACATGGACTAGTCTTATTCTCTTAATGTTACCATGATGGTTCAGAGGTTCCAGCTGTTGACTAGTACTATAAAGAATGAGATAAAAGAAAGTCTTTGTTGTTATTATTATATATTTTTTAAATCTCTTTCACAAAATATCAATGGCTAAAAGGAATTTTGCCATGTTTAAAGTTGTAGTTTCTTCAGTTACCCTGACTCGGTCATTTAGCATTTGGAATGAGATTGGCGTACTAACTTTCCATTCTGCATCGATTTCACATTTACCAACTCTACATTACGAACTAATTTGAAATTCAAATAAGACTTGAAAGAAAAAAAAGCCTTTAGCAGTTTCAGATTCTTGAAATGATGAATTGTTTATTATTAAAAGTATTAAATTATTTTTTTTTTAAAAAAAGAAGACGAGTGGAAGGCTGTTATATAAATTGATATGCATTTTAAGCTTCAATAGATAATATTGTTTTGATTTATTAGACAGTGTAGCTAACAATAGAAGTTTTGATTTTTTTCATTAAAATATGTCGTAAATCAACCTTTTGAACATGCTTTCATTAAATGTAAATAAATTATTTCCATATTTATAATCAAAACGTTTTAATTATAAAAATGTTTAGCGCAGAAATTAACAATTATCTTTCTGTAATATACTTAACTGTTGTTATAAATGCGTTTTCCCTATTTAAAAATAATAGTTTATGGAAGTAGCGTATAATTGTTTTCTCCTACTCACTAGAAATTAATGTTTCGCTATTGACACATTATTGCCGCTACTAGCTTATATCTCTGTTGCTCAATATAGATATTAGTAAAGAAGCTTTTAAAAATAAAAGTATAAAATAAAATAATGAAATAAGCAAGACAAAATATAAGAAAAACAATAAAAAAATATGACGGGTTGTTAGAAAAGGGAAGATAAAACTCAATATAGATTTCTAGTATAAGGTAAAAAACATAAACAATAGTTGTAAAAGACTGAGGTTTGCCAGACATGTATTCGCTATTAATATGCTTAAATATAAAAAAAATAATTGTTCTCTTTGTTTGAATTATTGCTATTAGCAATATTAAAGTTATATCCATTTACCTGTTTCTGAATCGGAGCTAGGTAAAATTTAAAAGCCTTTTCAGATTCCAATCAGATTTATAATTTTTCTTTCAAACGGCTAATCGATTGACAACTCAATTAACCATCCAATATTGATTGGTAAATGATTATCTAACTATTTCTGGCTTGAAAATAAAACAAGAATGAAATCCTGCATAAGTTCTTTTTGCTGTGCAATTATTGTTGGGTTAAGCAATGAAATGAGTTATTTGAAGACAGTTCTACTTTTTTAGCTTACAATAATATGATAGTTTTCAAACTAGGATATTTAGTACAATTTTAGTTTTTTACTGATGAATGAAAAGGTGCTAAAAGATTAGTCCATAAAATAAATATAATCAATCCATTAAGTTATTATTTTTATATACAGTAACAAATATTCAATTACTTAATACAAAAAAGCTTCTTTCAGACATGTTTTATTACACTCTACAGCATAACATACACATACAGAGCAACAACTATTTTTTTTTTTAACAATCCCACTCTTTCCCTCTTTTTCGTCTCTTTTTTCTTTCTCATATAAATTCTACTAGAATTGTGGATATATGTAAAATTCTCTGCATAAAAACATGTATAAAATTCATAGTATTAACCTTATATAATCATGTGGTGAATTGTTTTTTTTCTTTTAAAGGCTTCTATTTCTATGCATAGTAATAAAACTTCTTCAATTTTTATGGAGTCAGTTATACAAAAATGTTACCTACATTAATTATTTGTTGTACATATAGATTGGATAGAACTCACCTTAAATTCAATATTAATAAATTTAGAGGTTTTTGGTTCAGTTCCCATGCTAGTCCTGATGCTGTTGTTCATATCTACAATATCTGAAGAAAAGAGAATAATCGCACTCGAAACGTTGTGTTATATACTAACCTCTGCATAGTAAAATGCATTCAAACAATTTAAATAAAGTTTGAATTTTTCTAAATCATTTAACAATTAATATTAGATAATACCATCATCACAAATTTTTAGTCAAACAATATATTAACTATTTTCCACTAATCACTGCTTCTCTTTTTTGCAAAATAGTTGAGGTAGTGGTATTGTTACATTAATTTCATTATACAGTCTATTTTTAAATCTTTTTCTGTTGGTATTCAAAAAATACTTTTTATTTTTATTTTCCCCCATAATTTTATTTTACTGAAAAAAGTAAAATTGACAAATTATAGATTTCTTAATTAGGAAAAAAAAACATTGGAGTGTGTGTGTAAACATTTTTTTTAAAGATTTTATAAGCTCTATATTACTAGTATTACTATTTGTTATTTTATTAAAAATATTATTTTATTGTATTGAAGTATTAAACTAAACTGATACTTTACTTAAAATGATTTATGCAAGCATTATTATATTTTTTTCAATAGTCAAATTGTAAAATTATCTAAAGATATATTTTTTAACATGGACTGTTAAGAATAACACTTCTGTAGTGTAATTTTAACAAAAACATTCTCACACAAGTTAGGGACTGGTTTCTATCTGCTTTATACTGAACAATGACAAAGATATGTATAAGAGATTGTGTTCTGGGCCAACTGATGAATGTTAGTTCAGAATAAAATGTGCATCTTGGAGATCATACATTTGTTTCACATCTTCAGTCATACGTTTATGACTACACCCCTCCACAAGATGTTAAAAGTGGATAGAAACCAGTCCCTACCTTATGTGAGATTGGTGTAGTGAAAATTACATTACAAAAATATTATTTGTTATTGGATAATCTCTAGTCTAATGAATGACTAATAAAAATTATTAATAGACTGTTAATGTTTGAATATATCAGCTATTATTTAATTAATGAGAAATCAAATTGAGATGAAAAAATGTTGAAAGTATTTAGAAATTTATATTCCCAAAGTTCATATTACTAGTTGGTGTATTTGCTACAAATTCATAAGAAATGTAATAAATAATTAAACAGATAACCCTGAAAGGTTTAACAAAATGATAGAAGATTAATAAATCAATTCCCATTTAGGGAAAATAAAATAAAAAATTCTCTCATTCTGCCAATATCACATAATTTCCTAAACAAATGATTACATAATTTTTATTATCATACAAATATAATTGTAGAGGTAGTGCATATGAAATTTGTTCCTAGAGGAGTACATATCCCAAAAGTTATAAAGCATTGCCCGCATATTCATGCTTAAGTTTTATGTTTTGCATGCACTTATTCTACCACACATTACCACACAAATAAACACAACTAGTGTTACAACATTTATTGTTCAGTTTATCAATTTCTTCTAAGCTATTTTAATAAACAATTATTTAAAGTATATAACAAGAATAAGATTTTGATTTTAAAAAATGTATAATAAGTAGGCAAACTGTATTTTGGACATTTGCAGTTCAATGCACATTAATAATGATTTTGTTTACTAAAATTTATTCTTTATGATAAATATCAAACAACCCAATTACATAATAATAATAATAATAATAATAATAATAATAATAATAATAATAATAATAATAATAATAATATGATGATGATGATGATGATAATCATAACAACAACAACAACAACAATAATAATAATAATAATAATAATTAAATGCTGTCAAATTAATGCTGAGCTTTAAAAATCATAAATAGTATTTCTTTAGAATGCTCTAGCATTTATTGGTTTAGAGTCTGTTCAATGTAAATTCCTTATTGTGATATCTAGAATTATCCATATCATTTCTTGTCAATCTTTATCCTCTCTTATATAAGCTGTTCTGAGTATTATGCTTTTATCTATTGAACTATGATTCAATTATACTGGATCAAATGATAACCAGTTTAAACTGGACTTTGGGATTTATATAATATTTCAAGATTAATACAATCAGTATTCTCTTATTTAGACTCCATTTACCTACAGTAGTCTTTCCACAAGCATCATATTTCAGATGAGGAGAATTTCTAAATGTGTGTTTTTTTGTTTTTTTGTTTTGCAAGTAGCTGGCTCACTAGACAACCAATTTTTGTTCAATAAACTGTAAAGTCCTATGTTAATCCTGTTTTATCAGCTGAGTGTTGATGCACTAACAATAAAACAAATATAATTAGTATGATATATTTTCACCACTACTGAGAAAGTTCCCATCCATCTACAAATCTTGGGGTTGTAATATATATTTTAAAGGTAAAGTTAGTTACCCTAACAAAATGTGATTAGAAGATGTACAGATTTACCAGAGAATTAAATTTAAAAATGAAAGCAGAAAGCATAAAATGATATGCAGAAAATAATAGTAATAATATAGACATGATTTAATCCCACCCATAAAACATGATGTGACATAAAACTGTATGAAAATCCATTTATTTATTTTTCTCCTTCAAACAGAATTTCTCCGCATTAGTAAACAATTTTTAAATTTTATATTGATATTAAATTGTTGACAGTGATAGAAGATATGAAAGGATAACAATTTGGCAAAGATAACATAAAGAATGGATGATCTTAGAAGAAGATCACATGAATAAAAACCAGAAAAATGAATTCAGAAAACAAAACAACAAAAAAAGCTATAAACTCAAAAAAACTTTAGGAAAGAATTAAAAACGATCAATATCAAGATATACTCTAGTTAAAAATAGTTTCTAATGAGTTTAGTGTTCTGTCATTAAAGTATAATTTTTAGAATGAATATAGGTTAACCATAGTTGTTTTTGTACATGATAAGTCTGATAGGTAAGATAATCAAGTAATTATTTAGTTGCTGAATTAGAATTGATGCTAAAATAAAATATAATATTTTACAAAAGTATTTTTATGAAATTAGTAGTAAAAAAAACCCGAAATAAAATTAATAATAATAAAAAAAGATTTAGAATGTGTTGTCTTTGAAACAAAAATCATTCCATTTTCTAAATAAAATTCCACTGTTAAAATTATCATTATTAGTCTTATAATGAATGAATAAATATTATCAGATATGTAAAACAAAAAAGTTTAGATAATCTGCTATTTGATCCTAACTTTAAAATAAAGTATTACTCAAATAGATGAACGTCAGTTTTTCTAAATTGAAAATTTGAAAAAAACAACACAACAACTTATGAATAGCTCAATTGACAAAGAACATTTAAGTGATAGAAAAATAATTATTTAGAGAAAAGACTATATCTAAATTATTAAAAAGGCCATCAAGCTAAAATGTATTATGATTTTTTTATTCTGTGTGTTTTTGTAATTTATTGTATTTTATTTTGTTTCATTATCATTTATTTTATCTTATTTTTATGTGTGTATTTAAAAAAAAAATCTATTCGTCTTTTTTAATACATATTTTTTTTTTTTATTGTATCATTGATTTTTTAAATAGATTATTTTGCATAAATAGGCAAACACTTTTTTAAATAAATAGGCCACAGTTGGATAAGTTAATGCTAACCAGTTTTTCAATTGCTGGGTGATATGGTTTGAACAATTGTCCATTATTGTTTTACACTCTAGCTAAGTATGGTTAATATAATAATCAATCTAAATAAGATTGAAACAAACAACTAATTAAATTAACAATTATTTATATATATATAATTAAATAATTGTAAATATAATTAGTTGTTTGTTTCAATCTTATTTAGAATGAATATATATATCTAAAACAACATTGTGGACAAATAATTTTTATACTGCATATTTGATCATTGTATATATCTAAGTATGGCTGAACACCCTATTACAGACCTATAGTGAATATTTAACTATACTTGCTATAGAATGCCAGTCTGAGAAAAAAAAATGGCCACTTGAGAAGAAATTCATTATCTGGATTTAAACCACAAGTTAGAGGTGGGGCACATAAATGAAATATCTCTCACCATAAATATTAATAGCTTTTTAAAAAAATTTTAAAAGTCACAACTTATAAAACTTTTATAAAATGCCAACATTGATCAGTCTATCATGGGTAAATGGATTTACGAAAAGCCAGATGTGAACATGAATAGACAGAGATAGAACAAAAACACATTTTTTACAATTAGTATATTGTTTAAATTTCAGCCTTATTTTAGGAAAATGAGAAGGGGAAACAGTAAAAGCAGTTGTCCCGGGTTAGCGGGTTCGTTTCCCGGCCGATGCTATGACACATGAAAAAAAAAACTAGAAAAAGTAACTCTAAAACTTTTGAAAAAGACAATATGTCCATTGTATTAATCTATTAAAAATAGTATGATAATTTAAAAAATAAAATATAAAATTAAGTTGAATAAACTAATTGAAAAAGAGATGAGAATAATTTATTTGATAGAATGATTACAATGTAATATGATAAATTATTGTGACATTTACTTTTATAAAGATGGCAACCAAAAACATTGTCATAAAAAAAAAAGATAGAGATTTATTTGTTGTCAGGGTGAAAAAGAATACAGCTTTTTCTTTTTTTTCATGTGTCATAGTATCGGCCGGGAAGTGAACCTGCTAACCTGGGAAAGCTGCTTGTAAGGTGGCTGTGCTGACTACTCGACTATTGGAAGCGAGCCTGCAAACCCGAGACAACTGCTTGTAAGGCAGCTATGCTGACCACTTGACCACCAATGCTTAACAGCCTTTTCTTTTATTGCATACAAATGAACTATTTACAATTACTATATTTAGAGGGAATATTTTTTTTGTATTTATAGTGAATTAATAAAGCTGGCAATAAAAAGAACATCTATTAATAGCTATTCCACATTGTGTGTGTGTTTTTTTCAATAATTTGCAGATTTGAAGACCAGGATGGGCAAGTCTTGTTTAGGACTAACTTATCTTTGTCTTTTTATCATTTTATAATGTCAAATTTTGTTCTTTAATTTCTCTATTTTTTCTCTTCAACTCCTTTTTGGAATATTGCTTTTTCTGATGATGTATAGCTGAATAAATATTTTGATAATTTTTTCTAATATCTCCTCTGAAGATGTCCATATCATTTCAATTTTATTCTTCTTTTTCATTTATTATAGTATGCTCAACATTCATTATTGCTTAAATTCTATTGCTTAGTCCTTTTTTCCTCAACTTTTCTGCAGATCATTGCTAGTAATCCATTTTAATAATTATCAATTTCATTTCATTTCTTCAAAAACCTAACCTCACTTTCATAAATAATAAACTTTTCAATATTGTCTCAGATATTGATTTATTTTTTGGCTTTTGATATATTGTAATCCCATATCATTTGCCATTGTAATAGCCATTCTACTCTGAATATTTCTCTCTCTTATAGAATCATCTGTTGCCCCCTTTTACATATGCTTCATATTTATATATTTATAATTCTCACAATTTTTAATTCATTGTCTATTATCCAATATTATATTTTGTTGTATTCCTCCTAATATTCATATTTTTGTTTCTGTTATATTTACTTCTAAGCCCCATTTTCTATATTCCACTTTTAATTTTCAAGCATGTAGCTCAAATCATCATAAATATAAGACAAAAACAATTTACAGTCAAAACAATTTTTGGAATAAATACTTAATAATCATTTATCATTATAATTATATTCTAAACAGAAATTCAATCCTTAAGAGATTTTACAATTCTTAATTCAGCCAAATCCCTAAAAATTAAAGTATTGTCTGAATGAGAATTATGAAATATTTTACTTATTGAATTTCTGTCTTCAGCTTATAATTCTAACCAGAGGAAGTGAGAATAAAATAATCTAATTATTTTTATAAATTATAGCTGTATAATATACTCATTATTGAATTGCACCGAAAAATCTTATATTATTTGTTGGATTATAGGCATGGTGACATTAATCTATTCACAGGAATAATTTATTATATTAAAGAACAATAACTTATAATATGCATTGTGATTCAATGTTTATTTGATTTCTTTTCTTTAAGCAATTGTAACTCAATGTAAACACATTTGCTATACCTATTAAGAAAAGATTATATTTCATCCACAACTATGACTATATAATAGTTGAAAGCATGCTAAGCGTATTAGTTGCGGATAAAATATAATCTTTTTTTAATAGACATGATGAACATGTTTACATGAGTTACAATATACATTTTGATGTAAAATAAATTTTTAGATAAAATCAGGAGTTTTACTGCATAAAATACCATACACCTAGAAACTCTACTTGTCAAGTTAAAAATTATATTCATCTAAAAAATTTTTTTTATACAAAATTCATCTATTTTTTCCATCTTTTATTACCTTGAACTTCTAATATCAAATTATGCTGTCAAATTTCTCTCCTATTCATTATATTAATATTACTAAGCCAAATCTCTTCATCCTAATCTAGGAATATTTTCTATGAGATTGAGTAATCAGTGGGCAAAACATGGTATGATATTACAATATCTCCACCCTCTGACCCTTTTTCTGTTTTTTGCCTTAATAAATGATGACTAAAATTTGAAACTGAAATACCCTTATGCATCTAACAGCTATCTTTTACTCCATTATACTAATCAAACTAACGATCTAAATCTTAAAAAAAACAACTTAAAATTTTGATTTTAATATAACACCCTGGATAAGTTGCAGTTTGGATACTGTTGAGCTGATTATTGGCATCCAAAGATTATTGCTACTTATGGTAGTCTCTAGAATTGGGAGAAGAGATCTGCTCTTGGCAGCATATAAATAAAAATATAAAAAGTCATGGGATATTGTTGTTTAATAGAAGTTGTCTCATTTGATTTAATATTCATTCCTTACATTCTTTCTATTTTTCAGCATGAATTCATAAGCAAAATATACACACATACACAAAGCAATCTTTTTCGTTCTCTCATCTTTATATGTTTCCTGCTACCCATGCAATTTTAGGAGTCCCAGCATTAAAGTATCTTCGGTTGATCTTATTATTTACAACTAGAAAATACATTATCATTTAGTATATTATTTCACAATGATTTAGTTGAGAGTAATTGAATGCTTTGAATCAGTTATGCATATTACCTCTTATAATAATCATCAATCAGATATTATAACTTAACTAATAATAATAATAATAATAATAATAATAATAATAATAATAATAATAATAATAATAATAATAATAATAATAATAATAATAATAATAATAATAATAATAATAATAATAATAATAATAATAATAATAATAATAATAATAATAATAATAATAATAATAATAATAATAATAATAATAATAATAATAATAATAATAATAATAATAATAATAATAATAATAATAATAATAATAATAATAATAATAATACTTCAATGATATTTCTCTCAAATCTACAGACAATAATTGAACAATGCATATTTATTGATCCATTAAAATATACTACAGATTACCTTATTAAAATATTTAACTTTATTTTAGAATAAAACTTTCCTATGCTAGGCTTAGATTCTGATATATACGCGCACACACATACAAATAATGGATATTAAAATAGGAGTTTTTAATGTTAGAGGGTTAAACTCCCCACAAAAAATTGACCTCCTCGCTAAATGGTACAACATTGTTAAACCGCAGATAATGGGCATTATCAAAACAAAAATCTACAGTGGCTCATTAATCAACCCTACAGACAAGCTAAATTCTAAGGGCTTTACAGCCTTCTCAAACACATCTGACACTCCATCAGCGGGTACAGGTATCATCATTGATAAAGCCTGCCCATTTAGTTCTTTCAAAATCCTACATATTGATGCACACTTGCTGATAATTACATTCACTCATAAAGCCATTACCTTAAACATAGCTATTGTTTATATCCCCGCAGGTCCCACTATTATAAATAGAATTATACAAACACTTAACTCTAGGTTCATAAATGCTATGTATCCGACGATTATTTTGGGAGATTTCAACATGACATATCAGACCTTCACCGGCAAATGGTTACATCAGCTGTCCTTTCCGATGATGAGTGGAAGAGGCTTTCTGCCGGAGAAGGCCGTGTCATTTAACAATGGTAGACATTCATCACTTATAGATCTGGTTTTCTATTCGCCATCATTACATAACATGATATGCATTCAATTAAAGAATTCCCCCCTCTCTGATCATGCAGCTGTTTTAGTGTCACTGGAAATTAATTTTGATAATAGAACAACAATTAATACAGGAAGAACCATCAGAGTTCTACTACCATCACGCACACCAGAATATCTTTTTTCAGAAGTATACATATATCTACACAAGTTGAAGAATATTACAATGGATCCAGTCCAAGCATGGTGTGCTTTTACTAACCTGCTTTCATTTAATATTGATCATCTTACCAGGACAACAACATCCCCAACAAAACTACTAAAGCTTATGGATGATACCTATAAAAAAATTATTGGTACTTCTCAATCAAATCTCGATCGTCCCTGTCTGATGGCATTAAAGAAGACATATCAAGAGTTAACAAACCAGATTAAAGAACATATCTCCATTAAAAAGAAAAGGTTATATTTAAATAAACCACACATGTATACCAGAAACTTCATTAGATGGGCGCTAGGCCACCCCTCCCAGGTGCGAGTCCCAGCAGCTATTAAAGTTCAAACTGAAATTGTCTATGGAGATTTTATGTTGGAGCGGCTTTACATATTATATAGAGAAAAATTCCAGAGGGTATCCTCTCCAAGTCTAATGGCCTTTTCACAAGATAGATCAGAAAATGAATTTAAAATTTCTTTAAAAGATTTCATTAAAAAATAGAAGCGATGCCAGATTCATGTCATCCTGGCATCGATGGAATTCCCAAGTTTGTATACAAACATATTGATAAAATCGCTGCACAATATATGCTTAGCCTAGTCTTCTACCTCACTAAAGGCATCTTATAAAATACAGGGCTTAAATCAAATTATGCTTGTGCCATTTATGAAAAAGAAACAATTAATCTCAAACACCACTAACCTATGTCCAATTTCAATGTGCTCCCTTGGCATAAAGATAATAGAATCAGTGATAAAAGATAAAATAGAGCCATTCATTTTGCCAAACCTATCAAAAATGCAATTTGCCAAAAAGGAATCCTCAACAGGACAGGCAGCCTTTCTATTCAAGTCAACTATAGAAACTGTTAGAGATAATAAAAAATACAGTCCAGTTGTTATTCAACTAGATATTGAAGCCACTTTTGACATGATTTCCATCAGTACTCTTCTTAAAACTCTGCAAAAATACTCAGTTCCGAACGCATATCTAAACTTGCTTGCTAACTTGCTTTTAAACCGTGAGATTTATGTTTCCCTAAATGGGAAAACTTCACCACCAATAGTGCCACATCAGTCCATT
Organism: Epiperipatus broadwayi; assembly: GCA_028023455.1. Lineage (NCBI taxonomy): Eukaryota > Metazoa > Onychophora > Udeonychophora > Euonychophora > Peripatidae > Epiperipatus > Epiperipatus broadwayi. Next base: position 2,441,589 of record JAQFVV010006369.1, on the reverse strand, counting down.
CCTCAGGGCTCACCTCTCAGTGCCTTACTGTTCACTGCCTATATCAACCCTCTTATAAAAATAATAGAAAATGAATTTTCAGGAATCTACGTGCCCACCATCAATGACAACATCTCATGTATCGCATATATGGATGATATAGCAATATTTCTATCATCTCAAAAACAAATTCCCAAACTTCTTAAGATACTTAATAATTTTACAAAAGAATACAAGCTAACATTCAATATGGAGAAATCGTGTGCATGGCAGATCTTCACCGGTAATAGCATTAATAAAGTTTTCAAAGGTAGACCAAGCGCATTTCTTGGGTTCAACTTTTATTTACGACATTCACCTATGAGATCGCTCATACAGAAAAATTTGATAGAGAAAGTGGAAAAGACTGTCAATTCACTCTCCAAAGCCTACCTCTCTCTATATACAAAAATGGCCTTGCTTAACATGCTAGTGATTACAAAAATCTCTTATTTTACTCCAACAATCATTTATACCAAGGCATTTACAAATAAAATAGACTCCTTATGCAGAAAATTATTCTGGGGAAAAAAGATTATTTCAATATCAATAAAACGCCTAAGAAAACCCCTTTCACAAAATGGCCTTGGCCTTCACTCAATACATGTCTTCAGGATACAAAAAACATTGAACATAATATCTACATGTGCACAAAAATTCCCATATTTAGAAATTGCTGCCAAGATTACTCCTACAGATAGACCACCTCCTCTCCAAAGATATCTGAACACACTACTTACACCATTATTAACAATTCACACTCTTAACTTTAAACCACCACAAGCCAAATATAAATATTGGGAAGTTTATCAACTTCTACATCCAAATCAAGACGATGTACAAACTCCACTTCATATTAATAATAAACAATTATGTCACAAATTCAAACTATGGTCACTTGAACCAAAATATTTTGACTTTCTCCTAAAGATAAATCTAGACTCACTACCTACACAACATTTTTTGAAATATCAAAGAAACTATAAAGATATAGATGATATATGTAATCTTTGCCATAGGGACTCGGAGACACAAAACCACCTTTTTTTCTCATGCTCAAGTCTAGAAAACATTCGTGAAATTATTAGCACTTCACTCAAGGGTAAAAAAATCAATATGAAAACCCTTTTTGACTCTTTTAAAAGGGGTATCTTTGCTGAAATAAGAATCTGCACATTTCTACTCTATGCTTTATGGTGTACAAGGTGTAATTTCATATACAATTATAATCCCAGAAGACATCAAAACACGTTCAGAAATAAGCTGCAAACCATATGTGAAAGAGACATGAAGATTACAGATCAATCTAAGTACATTGACACCTGGAATAGACAAGAACTTATATAAAAGCACAAAAAAAAAGAAACTATATCTAACATGGATCCTTGTGCCAGTTCTAAAGCCAACTGACACAAACTAGATGCATTCCTGCTTTAATTTAATTGTTTATCTAATTGAATATTATCATATGATTGAGTGATCATCATTGATTTTGTTGAACTTTTTTTTTAGAGACTTCTAGTTTGATAACGCATACAGTTACTGATCAAATCATTGTACATATGCAGTTTTGTGAAACTAATTTATATGTAAGAACTATGTGTCAAATGTAACTTGTATAACCTTTTAGAATACTAATAAAGTTTATCCTTTGAAACATAATAATAATAATAATAATAATAATAATAATAATAATAATAATAATAATAATAATAATAATAATAATAATAATAATAATAATAATAATAATAATAATAATAATAATAATAATAATAATAATAATAATAATAATAATAATAATAATAATAATAATAATAATAATAATAATAATAATAATAATAATAATAATAATAATGGTGATGATGATGATGATAACAATAATAATAATAATAAAATAAAAAAAAATAGCACATGATAAAAAAAACTTCTTACAGTAAAGAACATCTTCAAGCAAATCCATTACTAGTTGGTGATAGTTTTATGATTTTCTTTTATTTTGATAATAAAATAAATTATGTAGTCAGTTTTGCACATTACTTGTCATTAGCACTTTAATAATGGACTCAAAGTATGATTATGAAAAATAAACTTTCTCGAAAGCTCTTAGTTATTTTAATTTGTTGACTACAATTAAATTGTTAATTTATACAGCTTTACATTATATGTGTGTTAGCAGAACTTTATTATTATTATAATTAATTAATTGATATATTTTTTATATTTTTTGAGAATATGCTATGGGGAGTAGGGCGTAAGCTTTTGAATCTATTACTATTACTATTGAACTAAACTGATAAATTTAAGAATAGCTAGATATCCATTTACCAAACAGTTATTAACTGACTTATAACTAAATTAATATCCTAAAACTAATTGGACAGCTATTTACCATCCAGTTATTGACTAGATAATTTTTTGCACATTTAAAAATTGTAAGATACACTGAAAAAATATTCAAAACTAACTCAGATTAGAACTTCATGTCATGGGTAAGGTAGACAAATACACTATTCCACTTTCTTCTGTAAAAAGTAGTATTTATTTTTATTTTCATTTTAATATGAATGAATGCATGTGAGAAATAAGTATATAAAAGTAGATTCATTTCAGAAATTTAATTTTTGGTCAAACAAACTCTGACAAAGACTATCAATCCATTGAAACCTCTGAATAAAACTGTGGATCAGTTGAATTGATGAAAGCAATGTATCTGTTAAAACTATAATAAAATAAAAGTTTGTAAAAGTGCATAAAATTGAATTTTTGAAGTTTTATTTTTTTTTTCATATGTCATAGCATTGGCCGGGAGGTGAACCTGCAACAACCGTCTGCAACCAACTGCTTTCTTGCAAGGTGGCTGCACTGACCTCTTGGCTAACAATACTTGACATGTTTTTGAAATTTAATTCTACAAAAAATATTACTAACAATACTGTTATAAATTTAAAAATGTAACCTGTTGTCAAGAAGAAACCTTTAGAATATGCAGATGTATTTACATATTATTTAAAAAATAGCATACATGTGAGCATGATAAGAATATATATGTGGGACAATAAAGTCCATGAAGGGGAGATTGCATAATCCTACAGGTACTAAATGTATTATTTATATTTATTTTTTGATTAAAACAACTGCATGAAAAATCTATAAGAATAAAGTATATAAACTTTAGAAGTTTAAAATACACATCAATAATTTAAAATTAATTTTTATATAGGTAAGCAAAAGGTAAAACAGCCTTTAAATAGACCAGAGTAGGACTCAATTAAAGATGTGTAGTTAAACATATACTATTTGTCAGGCTTATTAATTACTTTGAGATGAGGTTTTGAACAGTTTTTTTTTAATTCTTGTTTTATCTCTAGGTAAAAATACGTAGATACTTATTTATTGACTAATCATACTGAATGAATAACTGGATTGACTCTGGTTCATCTACTTGAAAGAAGGTTCTTAAGTCTGATTAGAACTTTCAAGTTTTTAAATTTACCAAGTTGAAATTGAAACTCTTAATAGGTTTGGTGGTTCTGCTGCTAAAACAGAAGTCTTTTAAAAATAAATATAAATATATTAGACTATAATTATTTGCTTTTAGAAATAAATACAATGAGAAGAAATCTAAGCATGACAGATTGATTTTTAAAGTCACATGCCAAGAGCTTAGCACATGCCTTTAAAAATCAATCTGTCATGCATAGATTCCTTCTCATTGTAATATATTGCTTAACTTTTTTGTGATTTCTGTTTTATACTGGAAGAATCTGTTGTAATAAGCTATGATAAACAACCACCAATAATAATCAGGTATTATTATTTGGATATGCTACATGATGCAGTGTAATAAAACATGATTTCTTTTATTGAAGTCAGAAGAGTATGAACCAGTAAGTCAAATATAATTTGTTAACCATCATATATCTCCTCTTATCATTTTTGAACCTACATAGTCTCTAAACTTTCATATCTATTTTAGTTTCCATTGAATTTTCTTAACAGTAACTTTAATTAAACAAGTGACTTCACTTCTATAATCATTCTTATATTTATACAATCCCATTATAAAAACCAATATCCCACTTTTTATAAATTCATTTATCTCTTGCTTATTTGCCCATCATTATTTCCATCTTTTGTAATTCTAAATACTTATACTTTAGTATTAAATGCTAATAATTTCATAGTTTTCTTAATAAATCCCCAGATTATTTTATTTATAAACAGAGTATATTTTTTGTTGCCAGTGCCTCTATTTAATCTTTAAAATAGCAAAATAGATTATTTTTATTATTATCACACACAATGATTTACTCATCCTGTTGTTTTTATGCATAACAAATCACTTATTTTTTAGTTTTAAAAAATATGTAATAAAGCAAGAATAGCAACCTAGTTGTTTGCCATTTATAGCACACTTGAGCAATGCATTTAAATGAATTACTATATGGTAATAACTAATTATTCAATCTTACTATAGATGTCAAAAAAGTAGAGAGCTTCTTTTATATATCACATATTTTATAAAGAATCAAATGACTTGTTATTATTGATATTTCTGGCCAAGAGTAAAAAGTACTTATAAAAAAAGTTAAAATTACTAAAATGTATAATTGCTGACTCAATGTCAGATCTATATTTCTGTTCAAGAAGATTATTTTGAGTTCAAAACCTTAGAATATGTTGAATTTCAGGTTTTTAGATTTAATAATAATACCAAGTTAAAGATGACTAGTTCAGTGTACAAGTGCATAACTGCATTTCTTTCATAGTTGTATCACAAACTTCATTATTAATGCAAAAATCAGAATCTATATGGAAATACAAAATGTACTACCACTTGGTAATCACTGGTTATTCAGGTTTACTACAGATGGCAAAAGATTCGAAAACTACTTTTGGTTCCTCTTTCTCTATGTATATATGTAACCTCATCATATTTTCTACATTTTTTACCATCCATTTAATTTTCTTTTGTAAGTGATATTTTTCTATTTCAATGTTTATTACCACAGCAAATAATAGTTATATATAAATAAATGAATAGATATTTTTTTCTATTCTTTAGTATATTTTCTTGGTTACTTGTTCTATCTTTAAAACCCATTTAACAACCATTTTAATTGTTTTATTACTATCCATAAATTTCAGCTTTCCAAACATTTCTAACTCACTTTTTCTTGTTCTTAGTGTAAAACCTTGATTATCCTATCTTCCTCTAAATTATTTCAATTGCTTTGTACATATCTGCATCCAAAACACATCTTCCTATCTCTCTTTGAATTTTCTCCAGAGTAGTAGCCTAATATAAAATGTTCATTTTGCCTTTCTACGTAGATACATTTTGTATTTAGGTTTTTAAGTTTGAAAAATATACTTTTCTTATTAAAAAAAACCCCACACATTTAATTTTTTAGAAAATAAAACAGATAAAATGAATATATTTATGTAAATTTCAGAACAGAAAATTAATGGTAGATATGATATTTATTTTTAAACTAACATATATTTTATATTATTAATGTATTTCAACCTGTCTATCCACAACATTATTATAAAAAGAAAGTTATTTGTCTTTATCAAAATCAGACAACTTATTTCATCTATGAATAACCCCCCCCCCCCACCATTCTACAAAAAGAAAAAAAAATGCATTTACAAAATTCTATTATTTATTTTATTACTAAAAAAGCATAATAAACTTTTTATAAAAAAAGGTAAAATAGTTTGTTGTTCAAAAGATAAAACAGGCAAAACTCACTATACACAAGCATAAGAGATGGTGGTCATGTGATGTTTATTGTTCAAAAGATCATGTGAAGTTCAAGTGTCAAAATTGTTTAATTTTCAAACCTGGAACTTTTAGTTCTCAAAGTCCATTGTTTTATCATGGCATCAAACAACACAATACAAATCCTATATTGTATTTGATCACTAGTTTTAATTGTTGAATTTAAACCTGTCAAAGTCATGTGTCCTCCTGAGCAACTGACTATTCAACTTTTTTCTATATATTTTATCACAGGAATGAAATTATGAACTTAAAAAATAAAATTTTAGATCAAAAATCAAGTTGTCATTTCTGATAATCATTATATTATCTCTTGGCAACAAACCTACTGATTATATTATGATCTGTGCATGTTGGCTCAATGGTAGAAGAATAGACTTATTAAAAAAAATGTTTATTATTAAAATTTGTTAATTACTTTATGCAATTAAAAAGATCTTAAATATAGAATATTATTTATCTTATTTAAGTAACTCACCAATAATAATAGAAACGATTGAAGTCTAAAATTCACTTTCAAAATTACTTCAATTAAATATTCACATTAAAATTTATGCTGCAATAATAAACTCAGCATAGAATTTCAATCCAGAAAAAAACAGTTTTATGTTTTGTTTATTTATTTTTTTTTAAAAAATTCTTAGATAAGCAAACCGTTTTGATTAACATTTATGTAGGAGTGTAAAATTCTGTTTAAGATGAATTTGTCAAATAAGCATCAAAGTGTTGCCACATAACAAAAAACATAAGTTGAATGGAGACGTCATGTACATGCAAGTAATGATACTGATATTTGCATTGCTATTTAAAATTAGTATTACAATAAAGCAAATACGTAATTTATTGTTAAAATTACACATACACAAATAATGTTGTATCAATATTAGGATTTATTATTTATTTAGCATATAGATTTATATAGTTTACTATTAACAAGATATTATAAAGAAACCTATAGAGATTCCAAACAGAATATAGATTTATTAGTGGATCTACTAAATCCTTCAATTCTACTAATGCAACAATAAATATAACAGCCATTAATTATGAGGTTCATAGTTTACATTCATTTACAATAATCACTGGCTGATAAATTTCATTTATGAAGCAGATGAGCCCAATAATCATAAGTTGTCCCAAATCTGTTGATGAAACTGAGTTCCATCAAAAAAGATGAAATATAGTTGGGTTTACTGTTGGGTCTGGAAAAAGAAATTCATTTGGAATCTTATAAGAATTGCATATTTTAACAGCATAATTCTTTGTAAAATTTTGGTTATATATTTAAAATGGGAATCTTGATGTGAATAAAGTTGAAATGGATAGATTGCAGTATTTTATTGGCCATCCTGCAATTAACATGTATTAGCATGTGAAACTAGTGTCTCCAGATGGAAACCATACTTCATATTGATAAACTCCTGCTAGATAGTACATTATAAAAATATTTATTTTATAATAAGTTTGATTAATTTTTATATTATGCATAATAATTGAGGCTTGTGAATAATGAACTAATATTTTTGAGAATACAATTAGTAAAAATACAAAAGATTATTATTTATCAAATCATTAGTGACTTTGTTTTTCGTGGTTTGGTACAGTAATAATAACAATAAAATGATTAATTTCTTGAGAGCTTCAAAGAAGAATGAGCACTGATAATAATGTAACTAATCCATGAATCTCCAAAATTTGCCACTCTATCCCTACACCAAGACTAAGTACAGCATTTAATGTAATAATAGCCTGTTTGAAAAGCTAATGATTTCTGGATTTATTTTTTTGCTAAGTAAAGTAAAACAAAATATGCTAATTTGGCCAATTCAACAATGCTGTTTGAAACTTATCACTTGACACTCTAGAATCAAATGATCTCTCAAGCAACTAAGCATATAATTATTTCATTTACCAGTGTTTATGTCTAATATATAGCTTATTAATATAATAAATGTAAATAAAATAGATTGTCTTAAAACATGAGCTTAGAAATTATGAAAGTCATGATAAACTTAATAATTTTGTTGTGTGTATATATATATAAGAAGAAGCTTGAACTTTGTTGTATGTATATATATATATATAAGAAGCTTGAACTCAGCCTTTACAGTTATACATTCAATTTTATATAAATTATACACATAACCACATATACGTGAAAAAGATAAATGATCTCCAATATATATATATATATTTAATGCTGAAACAGCACTCATCAGTTGGTTCAGATCACCATTCCTAGACATATATACAATCAGTGCTCAGTTTATATTAAGATAGCAAATCTTCAAACTTTAATGCACAAGCTTCAATCTTTTCCACATTCCAACTCTTTAGCCATCCATATCATTAAAAATCCAATGATGAAACACTAAAAGCTGAGTGTCTCATCATCAGATTTTTATGATATGGATGAGTAGGACAATAGTATTGGCATCAGTAAGGACTTTGAGTGTTTCATCATTACATTTTCAATGATATGGATGGCTGGAGAATTGGAGTATGAAAAAGATTGAATCTTATCCATTAAAGCCTGAAGATTGGTTATCTTAATCCAAAACTGGGCACTGATTGTATATATGTGTGGGAGATTGTGATCTGGACCAACTAATGAGTGTTGGTTCAGCATGAAATATGTATATTGGAGATCATTTATCTTTTTACATATATGTGGTCATGTGTATCAGTTGTATAAGATTGAATGTATAGCTATAAAGAGCTTGAAAGTCTAGTTCAAGCCCCTTCTAATTACACTAAGTTTAGTATAGACAATATACTTATATTTGAATATTATATATGTACAAATTATGGAGGATTTGAATGCAAACTTTCAAGCTCCTTTCAGCTATCCAATCTATCTCATACAACCAATATACATGACCATAACCTTGTGAAAAAGAAAAATGATCTCCAATATACATATTTTATGTTGGTCCAACTATCATTAGTTGGTCCAGATTATCATCTCCACATATGTATATAATCAGTGCATTATATTAATACAGCAAATCTTCAACCTTTAATGGACATATTTCTGTCTGCTTCACCATTTAACTCTTCAGCCTTCCACACCATTGAAAATCAAATGCCCATCATCAGATTTTCACTGGTCATTAGATTTTCACTGATATGGAATGCTGAAGAATTGGATGTAGACCAGATTGAAGCCTCTAAAGTTTGAAGATTTGCTATATTAATATAAACTGAGCACTGATTATTGTGAGAGATGATGATCTGCACCAACTGAAGAATGCTGGTTCAGCATAAAATATGTATATTGGAGATCATTTATTTTTTTTCACAAATGTGTAGTCATGTATATTGGTTGTATGAAATAGATTGAATAGCTGAAGGGAGCTTAAAAGTCTCAGTTCAAATCCTCTATAATTACATCTAAATATCAGGGGTATAATGTATACTTGTATTTAAATATTATATATCTATATATAAACTGGCGTAAAAATGTTTTAGGCTAGATTTGTCATGCTATAGTTATACTAATTTATAAAAAAGCACTAATCATCATAAACATATTGAAGAGTTTATTTTTTAAAAGTTCATAAGGACTATTCAAGCACTGGAAGTTATAAATATGGGTCACAACCTACAGATTATAAGTTCCAGAGTTCTTTACTTTATCACTACATCAAATCATGCATGATATCTTAATGTTTAATAATATATATTATATAATTATTATACATTGTTTAATTGATAAGATTTACTTTTATAGAATACATCTGTAAATATTTGGATTCTCTCCCCCCCCCCCCCATTATTATTGGTTTTAATTAATTTTATATAATAAACAGTAGATGTTACCATGTATACAATATAAATTGAACCTTTAAAATAGTTTAGAATCATATTGAGTGTTAAAATATTTGCCAAACAAGTTCTTTTTTTTTTCATATGTCATAGCATCGGCCGGGACACAAACCCACAACCGTCTGCAACCAACTACTTGCTTGCATGGTGGCTGTGATGACCTCTCGGCTAACAACGCTTTGCATTATTATTATTAAAAATATATAAAATTATTGTTGTTATATAATGATACGCTATATTATATTATAATATTTACTTAAAAATTATATGACCTAACAGTATTTTGAATTAATTTTCTTTCCATTTTTGATAACATATATATAACAAATTTAACAACATCACCAACAACTTGTTAATGAGTATGATAATTTTAGTGCCAGTAGATAAAAATGTATAGAGAAAAAGACAAACAAGAAAAAGTTAAAAGGTTAATTTTGTGAAGAATATGAAAATCAGTCTGTGAACATCCATATATATTACATCTTTAGTCTGTTTAGTTGACATTTTGTGAAATTGTCTTTTAATTTCATCTACAGCAAATATTTTTTTCTGAAAGACTTCAATATCTTGCCTAATTAAAAGCTTCCATTATATGTTTTCTTAGCCACATCTTATCAGTTAAATTAATCATGATTGCATTTTTTTTTTTTGAGTGTTTGAGATAATACTTGCAATGTGAATGAAATTTTCCACTTTTTATGCATAAAAACACAATCTGTTTACTATAAAATACTTTTCTAGAGAATCAGATAATCCTCATTTGATTTAACTGTCATTATCCAACAAAGATGTGTTTTTATAATAGAAAACTGCCAAGTATATGAAGTGGTTTTGTGATCTTATATCACACTTTTGAAATATTATAAACCATCATCAAATAAAAGATTTTTAGTACATTTATATGCTTTAATAGGTCCTTCATGTCTCATTCCTATATAGTAGATATGATAAAATAATTATATATAAATGATTTAGTTATGATTATTTCATTAGATAGATTTACTCTACCACTTACTATGGAAGAACAGCCAGATTGGATTTTACATTGAATCTCAATATTCATATCATCTTAAAATAAATAATCAAAAGATTCATTACCCAGAATTTATAAAAAATAAGCTCTGGAAATGACAGAGTTGGGTTGCAATGCAGGAGCTTGACATTCAAACCCTTTATCTTACTGGGCATAACCGTTGCAGAGTCATCACTATCTTGATAAAACACCTATGTAAATAATATAAAATACAATTTAAAAAGTCTATACATAATTATAGTAATTAATTAAATCTACAATATATATTATAAATGTACTTAATTATCATAATAATTAATTAACTAATTGTAAGAAGTATAGCACTATGTGATTTTAAAAAATAAATATATAAACATATGATCTAGATTTAAAACATAGTTAATAAATAAATAGTTTAGCCTTTGGCTATTTTAATTTTAATTAATATTGCCATATAAATTGTTATATGAAGGTTTGCATAAAATTTTAATATTTATTTTTAATAATTTAATATATATATATTTCAAAAAATGTTATTTATGAGCAGGATCAAGAAGTTCATTTTTTTTCTAAAGAATTAATGTAAATATTTATATATACCTATAATTGTAAAAATTTATTTTATTATTTAAATTAAATCTTATAAATAAACATGCACATACTTCAAACAGTTTATCTTTTTAGGGGAAAATATATATAAAGAGATTAATAAGTCTTAAAGAATAATAAAATAGATTTAAATTACGTTCACCTATAACTAAAAAAAATCTATATCATTGTTTATATAAAATACGTATACATATAAATGTGTTTCTAAATTTACATCAATCCACACTTGAAGCTAAAAGAAACAAAAAAAAATACATTATTTATATGTACAAACAAGTGTCAATTTAAGAATATATATGTAACTGGTATATATAAACATTTGCCCAATGCTTTATTTTCTTCCTTCTATTTGTATTAAGTATCTTAATTTTTACTTTATTATATTGTTTTGTATTGATTGGTATAGTGATAACATTGATCATTATACAGCTCTCACTTTTAGTGTTCAAACGTTTTACGAAAATTTCAAACAATAAATCATTTAATTATTTATTCATTTACCTTATAATATTAATAGATGAACATTTTCTTTATTTTTTCAATGCTTCTATTCCACAGAAGTCTTCTTCAGTGAATTTTTTCTATTTTCTCTAAACGAAAGATATGTAGGGGTAAAAATGATTAGCATTAAAAAATAGAAAAAAGGTTAGAATAAAATGTTTTAAGAATAGCAAGTAATGTCTGTATAATATCAGGCAATAATATATTGTATTCATCTGATTACAGTATTCTATTACCTAGAATTTTCACCCTGTAACGATTTAGAGAAATTGACTTCCATACATTATCATACTTAGCAACAGTGCTTCTGCAGTTTAGTGTAAAGGTGGAATGACAGTCTTTGGAATTCAGTATTTTTAAATGCAGGCTAGAATTTGATCATGTTTGATGCTCAAAATCCCAAGAATAAACCATTCAATTATTTATGTATTAGCAGTTACTCAAGAATGAGGGATAGCTAGCTATCCTCGTTTTGCAATAAAATGAAGAAGATCAAAGAAAAATAAAATTAAATATAGTTTTTACAACAACTACATAAATCAATCATACATTATAAATATGGATATGCATATCACACATTGATTCTATAATATGTATGTTTGATGGAAAACTTTGATATGGTTTACTACTTGTTTTGCAGCAAACTTTTCTTTCTAAAACACATCAAGATCTTGTTTAATTGCAACTCTCCGTTATATTCTTCCCTCAGATGTACTCATATATCATCATTATCTTTACTACTATCAAACATGTTTAATTATAACTCTCCATTATATTCTTCCCTCAGACATACTCATACATCATCATTATCTTTACTACTATCAAAACACAGAAAGATCATTTAACTCAGATTCTCTGATCCTTAGCTTCACTTCTCCATATTTCTTCTGTTTGTGCACTAAAACCCATGATTTGTTTCTATTAAAAGACATTCTACAATCTCTTGTAATCCATTTTAAAGATTTCAGTTCTTTATTTATTGCCATCACTTCTATTGTAATGTCCAGGTCAGTTGTATTTCATTGTCTTAATTCTTTCAACTTTCATTTCTTTGTTAATCCAAATAAGTAATCATATGTAAGATATATATTCCATAGAATATATAATTATATGCAAACATGCACCACACACACACACACACACACATATATATATATATATGAATGCACACTTGTTTTTACTGCAAGTCCTAATCTCAATAAATACCATACATGGAAGAATGTTTAAAGTATTTTGAATATTGATATACTAAAAAAAACAGGTTGAAAAGTCTTTGAACCATTTCTTTTTATTATGATTAAATTTTTCCAATACAATATTTATAAAATATAAATCTGTAAGCCTTGAAAGTATTTAGTAGTCTCATGAGAACTGTATTGTCTTTCTCCATAATTTTGGCCATATCATGGAATTCATGATTGATGACTTCCCAATTCATGATTGATGATTTCCCCAATCTGATCTATATATCACATTAAAAGTAATGACACAGATGATAATTTCTTACTTAAGTCTTTATAAAAGAGACACATTAGTGCTATGGAGAGTATACAGAATTAGAAGCATTTATGAAAATATATATTTTAAATGCATTCATTCTTCTTTCCTCCAAAATTTTAGTGTCCACATTTTTACTACATAAATAGCAATTAGAAAAATTGAGCAAATGACCCCATATTAATTGGATGGATTTTAAAATATTTCAGTTTTACCATAACATAGATAGATTTGTTATTACTGTTCTTGTTATTGAAGTTTTTGATGTATTTCTTGATTACATAAAGCATTATTACTATTGAGAGATCCAAGTATTTAAATTTATATAACACTTTAAATTCTATGACATATACAATTTGAGGATAATTGTTATTAACATGATTACTAATCATAACTTTATGTTTTTAAATGCTTTATATTAGTTAAAATAAAATTTTAAAATTGAGATTAAGTATATTTAAATTGAATATAATTTACTCAAATTTTATACATTTGATATAAATCACTGTCAATGCAATATGATACTAAAATATTCTAATTAGGCTACCTAATTTCTCAAATACATGGCAGTGGGCAAATGAAATTTTAAATATTTTTATATCAAATTTGAAAGACATTGATATCACTTCAATAAGTTGACAGTAAAAACATATGGTGTCAATGAAGCACTAAATGCTTTTTCTACAAAGCAAATATTGAAATGTAAAATTTATCACATTTTAACAGCTTAATTTGCCATATAATTTTGTTGTAAAATTTGCAAAGCATCTGGGTTTGCATATATAATATTTGTGAATTAACTATTTTTATTGATACTATGTTATTGTTTATATATTATTTAAAAATCTAATTTAGAATATTTTATACACAGCAAAATATGAAATATTGTATGTTGAGATTATTTCTGATCAACATGATTGGACAAAATGTAATGTTTAAAATGGAGATAGTCTGATCATATTTTTTATAAAAGATAATAACATATAAAAAGTTAAAGCTTTAAATTGGATCCCAAAATATTATAAACAAAAAAATATTGAAAGATACTATGTATGAGATGGTGAATAGAATAAAGAAGTTTTGCTAGCAAAAATATTGGTGAAAAAAAAGATTGGGAAAACTGGATTAAATTTTGAGAATCTTCATTTGTGTACATTGGTAATGTCTAAAAATTAAAAAAAAAATGATATTTTTAGTTATATATATATATATAATTTTGTAAATATTTTCTTATTCTCAAATTCTTCATCCAACAGGATTTTTTTTCATTGAATTTATCTTTTTTGTTAGTGATGAAACTTCTTTTTAAATGCTTATATTGATTTTGAAAAATTAGTTTGCTTGTTTTTCCAGTTAGAAAAAAAATTTAAAATCAGGATTACTTAAATATATTAGAATTATTTGAAAATTAATATATAACTAAGTTATAATACCCTAATCCATTTGAATCACTTATCTTTTTAGTATGTCAACTAGGGTGATAAATATGAAACAGGGTGTGTGGAAATTTTAAAAAAGGATTCAATAACTTCAGTTATCACCTTTATAACAATTATTATTAGAACTTTCATTCGTTTCAAATAAGAATCTTGAGGGGGCAGTATAATTTTTTTTCAATTTAATAACATTTTAAAAACCATTTTAAAAGTACATATATTTAGTATGCATACATATGTATAATAAATCAGTAACTACATTTTCTATTTAAAACTATTTGATAGTTTCTGTTTTTACTTTAAAATAATTATTTAAAAAAAAAATTTAACTAGAAAACTCACATTATTTAATGGTAAAGATTAAAAAAGATTGCACTTTTTTTTTCAGTAGCATTTTTTAAAACAACTAATTTGAAATAAAAACAAATCTATCAAACAATTTTTAAATAAAAAAACTTAATCACTGATTTATTATATATAGATATAATTATTTACAAATACTAAATATAATATATACATTAAGAGTATAAAATGAAATTCATGTAACATTAAGAGTATATATATTAACTTATTACAGAAATATATTTTTTATAACAAAGGATTAACCTAAAACATTTCTGAATGCCCCTTGCTTTTATTTTAAGTTAAATCTAAAAACTCCAATTATAAAAAAAATTGTATTATTTTTGCTATAAATTTACTTATTTTAAATTGTTATTTACATTCTTTTTAAATATTAATTTTATTCTTTTGATTTTTAAAACTCTTTAAATTGGGATGATTATTGTATTTTTTAAAACATCATCAATATTTTTTCTATGCTCATAATTAAAATTCTTTATCTTTATTATTGTGCAATTGTCATTCAGAAAAGACTGGATAACAAAATCATAAAGCTAATCAGTATTTTCATCAGTTTTCTGAAGATGATTCAATAGAATCTCCTATTGTGGTAATACACTTGTATTGCATTAACAAATAGACTTTCTATGACTTTTCTGAACAAGAACCTCTTTATACTATAAATATAATTTCAGAGATACAATATTGATTGCCTTTATTGGGAAGATGTGACTGAGAGGTATAATACAACGAAGACTTATAATTAAAAAAAGATATTAAAGATTTTAAAAATGTAAAATTTGCAGCAGAAATTAATAGAAAGCATGGCAATATGTTGAACAATCTTATGTGGGGTTGACTAAAAGATGATACATTCTGGAAGTCAATGTGGTACACTGAATCTGTGATAATAAAAATGACAAGTAAATCTAGTTCTTGTAAAATAATGTTATTAAAAATCACTCTTTATTTCTACCAAAATTTATAACAATAACTCAAATTCAGTAAATCAAACTTTTTTCCTTATAAAAAGAATTGTTTTATAATCATTGTGGTAATACTTGTCTATTTTGGGACACTTCATTCAAGCAATTTTATAATTGTTTTTAAACTTCATTTTTAAAATGATTTGCTTGCATTGGTATTAAATGTTATAGATTTATGTTTTACAAAAATTATTTTCAATCAAGATTGTAATTGATGGATTCAAATTGGAAAAATGATCTTCTGTCTTCAATAATAAACTTAGTTCTAAGTTATAATAGACTACTGAAATCAAAACTAACTCAGAAGTTTCATCAAAGTAAGCAATATTTAAAACCGAAATTTATAAAAATTGAATAGTAGCATAAGAATTGTATGGAATGTCAGAGCTAATTGGTGCATGCAGATGTATTTGTGGCTCATAGATTTGTTTGTACAATCATTGCAAAAATCACCTTTAATTTTTTTATTCTTTATCTTTCTATCTTTATATTTTATCTTTTGAAGAAATCAGAATGATGACACGCATTTGTGAGTGGATGCTGAGATGATGATCTCCATCAATCATAATTTAATATTTTATTAGCATATACTTGTACTTAACATGCTTCCCTATTTTTTTAAATGGTTTTATTTTTTATTAGCTTAATTAAGTGATATATTTTTCTCATGCTTATAAAGATTATACTTTTATATTCTTTATTTTTTACGATAATTTAAAAATTTATATCTTATTTCTAAATTTTGCTTAAGAAAGTGAAATGTACTCTGTGCCCACACTAATTAATTATTCATTAACAATGGCTTACATTTAGGGTGGTAAATTCTGATATACAGAATAGTTAAATAATTAAATGAAATCTCATGATGAATATAATTCCAATAATCGTCATAGAAAAATAAAATTTAAGTTCTCTTATATACTAGGAAAATTGGATTTTCTTAACTATATCTTTTTTTTTTAAATAATACTTTTAGATTTCCTGGAGTTTTGTGATGGTGGTATTTTAGTTGTAAATACATATTGGACTATTTCCATCATCTACCTTTAGAAAAATTTAACTTTATCTAAATATTCCAATTACATTCACCTGTCAGTAATAGCACACAGGTTAGTATATGTATAGCATGGAAATCGAACCTGGATTTTTAGATACTTGAATATTGAATTTTAAGATAATCCTGGCAACAACACCTGAAAAAGAGAGGAGAATAATACCTCTTGATACACTGTGCATATACTAACACTATGCTATTTTATTAACAGTTGAATGTATTTGGAAAATTGAAATAAAGTTTAATTTTTTTTAAAGATAGTCAGTACTTAATATTAGATGATGGAAATAGTCAAATTTATAAATGCAAATTCTAGATTCTTTAGATCTTTTGAATTATTTGTTATAAATATAATTTTTGCCACATGACAATATGTTGCATTATTAAAATTAATAATATTTTTTTATTTTATTTAAGACTATATATTTGGTTTCTTATAGATATTTGATTCCATCTATATTTTAAAGATCTTTTACAAGTTTTATTCATCATTACAAATCTAATCAAATTTCAGGATCTGAGTTAATATAAATTTCCAAGAGCAATTATTTTATTCACTCTAGAATCATTTGTTATTAACCTGAATAATTATTGGACGTCACATTATATTTTAATATTAAAATGAATTATCTGATTATTAAAGCGAATGTTGTATTCTCTCTTAAAAACCAGCTTTACTATAAATGGATAATCTTGAAAAAAATATGTTAATAATTCTCAAAAGAGACATACTTCACCATAGCTTGCAAAAAAAAAAAAATAGTCAAAAACATTTAGAGAATTAAAATAAGTAGCAACAATAACTTGAGAAGTTAAAAGGAGACATACAGTAAGACTAATTTACATTTGAATATTCACTATGATCATCGTCATACTTTTCAACTATTATTAATCAACTTAGAAATCAAGATCTCTTCACGTTTAATCCAGTTATATAGCCTTTTTTCTCCACATCATCCCAATACACTTTTTCTTTTATCCATACATCTCACGTATGATCTCATTGTAAATCTTTTATAATCTCTTTAATCTAGTTTAAGATTTCAAATGTCCATATACCATTATATTTTCTGGCATTATATCCAGACCATTTTCACTTCAATCTCTTAATTTTTCAATGATGTCAGCAACACCTTTTGTTTTCTCACCCATGTATTTAATTTTAGATTCCTTTTTGTTATTTCTAACATACATCTCTCCATACTTTGTTGAGTAATGTAAATTTCTATATTGCTCTTCTATTAAGGATCTAAGTCTTAGATCTATATATATAGGAACTAGTAAAACACATTTATTGAAAATATTTCTTTTCAAACACATAGACATATTTACTTTGAATATCAAGCTATTTCTAGCAAAAGCACTCCATGCAAGTTTAATTTCATCATTAATTTCATTCATTATTTTTGCATCTATACTAATAATCTGATCAAGATATTTATGATTGTTAACTGCTTCTAATTCATCATTTTCAAGCTTTATTTCTTTCTTTTGGAAAAATCCATTGTATATTATTTTAGTTTTTTTAGCATTTATTTTTAGTTCTTCATTTATACTTTCATCTGATAACATCTGCAACATTTTCTGAAGTTTTGAAAAGTTACTTGCAAAAACATTTACTTGAATGGAAAAGTGTTGATGACTAATCACTATTTACATTAACTCCCTTAGCTTCCCATTTTATTAATCTTTTTAGTCATTGCTGTTGCATTTTAATAAATATTATTCAGAATATGATAATATCCTAGGTCTATATTTTGATGACCAAATGCTTTCATCACTGATGAACTACTTATAGAATCAAATGCTCTTTCATAATCTATAAATCCAAAGCAAAATTGCAATTCACATGCATTGGTCCTTTTGGATGTGATTCATTGTGTTAAAACCACTTTTAAATCCAGCTTGTTCTTTTGGTTGGTTAAAATCAAAAGTTCTTCATAAATGAGTTGTAATTATCTTGATAAAAAATTTGTATAGAACTGATAAAAAACTGATAGTTCTGTCATTTTTAATAATTTCAATTACTGCCTTTTTTAAATATTAATATTGGTACTGCATTCTTTCGATCATCTGGTACATCTTTGTTATTTAGACATTTGGTATATAACTTTTCCAACAATTTTTCTACTACTTCATTTTCTTTTTTTAAGACATTGATAATAATAATATTATTATCTGGAGAATTTCCCTTCTTCATAGACTTAATTGCATGTCTTGCTTCTTTATTTAAAATCTGGAGCAATTCAGAAGATATACCAATTGCAGAGAATACCCTTTCTTGTTTTTTGTTGCTACATAATTCTTCACAGAATTTTTCCATATATTTCATCCATGTCATCTTCTCTTCTTCTTGCAAAAATAAGTTTTCTACTAATATAAAGAGATTGCTTTACACTTAATTTTATTATCTTCTATAGATTTTTTTGCTAATACACAATTATATTTTCTTATATCTTTATTAACTTTTTTTCATACCATTTTATAAAGTTCTAGATATGCAATGATTATTATTATTTTTATATATATCTTCTTTTTTTCATAAATTGTTTTATTTCAGAAAAACCTTCACTTGTCAATTGCTGATATTTTGTAGAATTTATATTTGCTGCAGTTTTTAATAGTGTATCAATTATCTTCATATTGGTTTTGTCAAATCTAAACTATTTTCAAAATCTGTGAATATTTTGAATTTTTCCAATTCTAATTTGAATTTCTTGTCATGTTTCTGAAGACTAGGGATATCAATTGTGATGAATATTGTTTTTATCAATATTTTGTCTCTAATTTGCATTAGCATGTATTTTACATCTCATTAATTGATAATCACTTCCTGTATTGAATTTATTAAGAACATTACAGTCTTGAATATATATTTTTTGTTAGTGAAAATATAATCCAATTCTATTGTATCTTCATTTGGATGTTTCCAGTTTAGGTTCATTAGTATTTTTCTCAAAGAAAAAATTTATTGTATCAAATTGTCTTTTTTTTTGTTTCAAACTCACAAGTTTGTGCATGTTTTCATTTCTATCACCATAACCAAATTTATCCATAACAGTTTTATATTTCAATAATTTACCAATTAAATCATTAAAGAGCCCCATAATAATTTTAAAATGTTATTAGGACTGATCAAAATCTTTTGTACATTCATATGAAATCCTCTACTTCTTCATCACAATGATATCTGATATTGTTGGGGCATAAACCTGAATTATCTGCATTTAGTATTTTCCATTAAGTTGAATAAGTAATCTTGTCACTCTGCCTGATTCACCTATCAATCTCAATAAAGAGAGGATAAACTCTCCATATTGTAGTGCCACTCAATGCAAGTCAGAGTAATCCATGGATGCAAGAAGATTTGTGCATAAAATCCCTATCCAGTGCCTACTCATCCAATGTTCTCAGACTAGTTTCTAGCTTGAAGCTTTCATCAATGAGAAGCCTTGGATCTCCATAAAGTTTACTTCCACTTTTCATTTATAGTAATTCATATTTCACTTGTTCTTCCAGTATTTTTGCTGTTGTAGTTTAATACAAGTCCATTATTTGAATCAATTGTCTCTTCACCTTTTTTGTAACTTCATAAAGTTCAACAATGTTCCATTTAATGTTAGATAGTTTTTTCCAATTCATGCTATCTTTCTTTACTTGAAAGTGATCTGCAGTGGAAATGGTCATCATTAAATGGCTGCTGGATTAATAAATTTGTAACTCGCATGATAAATTAATATTTTCATTGGATAATATATTATAATGTCAGGACATATTATAATCTGTTTTAATAACATAATTCCTCATTCAATAAAATGATCCATTTATTATTCTAATAACAAACTCCATATATTCATTGAGGGCTGCAATATTTCTTTCTAGTAAAATTAAAAACTCCTACAAATTATCAAACAAAACATTTACTTCTACAACAAACTACAACAAAATTATATCAATATCCTTAAAAGATTTAGTCATTAAAATTTGATTTGCTATTTTAATTTCTACTTTATATTATTTAAATAGGACTGAATCACAGATACTCATCCATAGGAAGAGCCTCCTTTTGAAGCATATCAATTTAGTAATAGCAACAGTTACCAGAAAATATCAGATAGCATTATTAAATTACTGAAGATCTTGCTAATTATTAATCTTTACTGAGTCTTTGCAATAGATTTTTCCTTTTCTTTGTGTAAAATAAAAATGATAGAAGAATTGATAAAATAATGAAATAAAATCTTCTATTGCTACAAAACAATTAGTGCAAGTTTAAGTAGAATCCTTGTGTGTAATCATGCAGAAGTTAAGAAAAAATATATAGCCTTAAGAGATATTTGCCCAGAATTAGAAAGATATGAAAATGGAAAGTTTTGAAATATAGTATCTCCTCAAGTAATAAACAATAGTCAGTTCACAATTGATTTCTGCTTCAGAAATTATGAGGTATGATAAAATGAGTACAACAATTAAATTGTCCAAAGTTAAATGCTTTTAATTTTCACTTTCTTCAGATGAAAATCAATCGAGAAATATTTTGCATTTAAATCCATCAACTATATAAACCACACAGGCACATTTTAGAATTGTTAATTAAATGTGATGTTTAGTGGCAAAATAAAAGTGCTAGATGGATTTCATAAAAAAAGACTACATTGAAATATTAATTCTTTTTGTATGACAATGCAATGCAGAAACATTTTATGCTGCCAGTATAATGAGAGCAATGCCTTGTCATCTAAACAATTTCAACTTTATAATTGCTTAATCACAAATAATTTATAAGATGCATTGATAGAATGAAACATGCAAGGCATAGCATTTACTCTATATGAAATTCTTCAATGATGTCATCCCACTTACTGATTTACAGTTATGTCTTTGTGTTATAAAAATACTCTTCCCTGTTTTACAAAATGTTAATGAAAAATTCAGTATCTAAAAGTCTCCAGATTAAAGATCAAATTGTCATGTTTGATTTTCAAACATCAAATGCAATTCCAAGCAACTGTCTTTTCCTCTAAGTGCTTTATCACACTGGAGAAATAATAGATTTGATAACTACTGTTCTTTGATTAGAGCTAAACTTATCCTTACAACACTTAAATGTTATATAATTTCCTCTTGAATGAATATCCATTCAATTACTTATTATTATAAAAATAATTTTTTATCCATTATGCAGTTTATGGTGAAGTTGTTTTTATAAGATAGTTTATTCTTACATAAAAAAATAAAAGGTCACAATTTAGACTTAGAAAAGTAATGGAAACACTTGAATTATTATTGTGCAGTAACACTGCATCAAATCTAAATATAACAGTAATTGTACAATTCACGTAGTGATTAATAAATGTTTAATAAGAACAATGAATCAACTCTACATCTTTGTCTACAATTATTTAAGTAGGTGCAGAAACAAAATGTTATTGTTCTTATGTAGTTTATATAAGGCTTTTGTCACAGGAGTATTGTCTCCTGTTACTAACCATATTTAACAAGCCACTGTTTTACTAAGAGCAGGATGCTCAACATTGTTATATGGGGGAAAATATTTTTTCATAAGAAAAAAAAGCAGCACTAAGCGGAATATAATATTACAATCTGATTTCAGTATTTATTAAATATATCAAAACAGGAACAAGTGTGACGAAATCGAAATAAAACCAAAAAGTAGGTTTAAGCCATTGAAGTGAAATAGTAGTTTTTCAAAATCAGGACTATAAGGAAAAATATATAATCGTAAAGTTAATGAGGCAATCTACAATTAATTTATATATATATCTGAAAATGCTGATTCATCTAAATGAGAAAAACTAAACTAATACATAATTTTATTGTACAATATTAGTCACAAATGAATATTTTTTATCTTTGGAGTTCTTACAAATGTATTCTTTCAATTCTAAATATCAATCGTTTTGCGATTTTAATTATTCTCATCACCAGATGCATCTGAATTACATCAAAGATTGTCTAAATCTTTTTTGAAATTTCAGTTGATTTAAATTGTTTTGATATCAATTGATGGCAAAAAAAAATCTACCGAAAAACACGACACGACACTGATAGATATGATCAACTTTGGATGTGTATTTCAGACGTACGTGATAAAAATAAACACATGAACTTATTATATCTTGGACTGCTTGGTGAATACATAAGTCTTAAGAATTTAACTTACATATATATTTAAATAAACTATTTACATTTTTTAAAATTATTTTGTTAAAAACTATTTAAAAGTAATTATTATTTCTTTCGTTTTAGAAAAAAAAAAAAAATCTTAATTACTTTGTTACAGAACATCTTTTTTACTGTAAAAGTATTGACAAATATTTCCATAAAACAGATAATTTTATAAAACTATTTAAAAAAAAAAAAAAACTACAGTAATTTATTGAAAAATATTTTGGGTTTTTAATATGAAATATAAAGGATAACAGTGTTTTAATGAAAGTTTTTTTCAATAGTTATTTCAAATTTAACGTGGTTCTTTTATATTGTAATTAAATATAAATACTATAATAAATTATAAGATTTTCATGATGTATTACTTAGTTCATTCGTCTGCAATGCCCCCATTAACCATGATTTCAAATATAAATATAAACTATTTGTTTTTGGTAGCTTAATATTTTCATACAAAGTTATGCCTTTTTCTCAAGGATTTAATCCTTGGCCAATCTAGCTAACCAACCTTTTATAGGTTGGTGAATGGGTATTTACTTTTCCTTAGCCCTGTGCTTAAACAAAGAAGGAAATTATTGCCACTCTTACAAACTTATAATTAATCAAAATTACCTCAAATCTACAACTCAGTTATCAAAAAAAAAAAAAAAAAAAATTTATAAAGCACATTACCCACAATTCCACTTATCTCTCATATACTCTTAATATTAAAAAAAAAACACCTTTAAATAAGCTAATTACTTCAGAATCATAAATTTTTAATAATAAAGATTCTTTAATCCTTCTTTTTATTTCATTTCTCTCAAAGAAAACAACCTTAGCTTCATCAAAACTATTTAATAGTGTAGTCTGTATCTTTTTTATGGATATATAAAGCAGAACTAAGATATTTATTTCTAACTCTATTTTTATGTATCTTTATTCTTTGATTTAAGCTCAATCTACTCTGACCTATATATACCTTCTTACAAAAATGAGATAATATACACTACTCCAGGAAAAGTCTTTCTATCAAAAATTTCCTTTGTATTATTTAAAATAATACCCCTTTTCCAAGCAATTTTTTTATTTCCAAACAAGAGATTGTTGATTGTTATTATTATTGGAGTTGTCTAAGTGTTGACTGGTTTTGAATGATTACTTATAAACCCATTTAGCCTTGAGCATTATTACAGTTATTATTTAATATATAGGGTATATGAGCACAGACTTTCACATGACCCACCACTCTCCACACTATCTCATAACATTGATACACTTGAACACATATATGTTGAAAAGATAAGTAATCACCAATATACGTATTTCATGCTAAACCAGCAATCATCAGTTGGTCCAGATTATCATCTCTACACACATATGCTGTAAGTGCTCAGATATATATTAAGATAGCCAAACCTCATACTTTAATGGACAGGCTTCAATCTACTCCACACTCCAACTCTTCAACCATCCATCCAATAATATCTTGGGTGCAATTTGAAATTTATATTTGCAGTTTATAATATTAAAATGGTCTATCATTCAGAATAGATTTTATTTACCTTTCTAAAGAGGTTTATTTAAACTTTTTTGCATCAATAATTTCAATCTCTGTGATCAAGTTGCAATCTTTAGTGTCTGTATAAAGTATATTAGGGGGGGGAGGGGGATTCCACCCTTATTGATAAAAAAAGGTTGCCTTGACAGCAGATTGAGATTGTTGATTATTAGTGATATTGGAATTGTCTAAGTGATGGCTGGTTTTTAAAATTACTATTTTTACATACAATTCTATAAGAAGACAATTTATATTGCAAAGAAATAAAATTATATTTGTTTTTATCCTTTACATCATTACAAATATTACTGCTATTAAATAAAATACTTTTAACAAATTTATCAGAGTAACCAACACTCAATCTTTTTTTTTTATCTTTATAAAACTTATAATCAATAATTCTGGTGAATAATGAATTTTTCTAAACTATCCTTATGTTTGAAATCATTTATTTAAGACTGTTTTATCTTTTGTTTTACTGAACATTGTTATAAAATAATCTTGTACAGTTTAATTAAATATTTTACTTGTTCAAATGATTTAAAAAATAAACTTTACATGAGAGGTCAATCATTCTTTATAATACATGATAATAATGAAATGTAAATTTTAATCTGTCTGGATTAGTTGTAAAAATTGTACAGAATTAATAACAAAAAAGTAGTACTGATGCAGTGATATATCTTCTTAGAATTGTTAATAAAGTATAATGACATTTTACAACTTATATTAATCAGTAAAAAAACAGAAGTCACTGAATTTATGAAAGAGGCCAAACTTCAAATAGCTGCAAAAATATCAGCTGGTGGAAGGTTTCATTTCTCATTTTGATTTTTCCTTATTTGTTTGAAAAGAATAATTTATATTAGCAAGTAGTGTAAAGATCAGGTGATATCTGATGAATCAGAGTGTAAAAAGAATGAAGGTAATGATTTTTATATTGAAAAAAAGGTCACTATAAATGCTACCAATAAGCTTAGTGAATGTTTGTGTGTATAAGTGAGTAATATTAGTGATAAGAATGCAGCAAACTTTTAGAGGGAGAGGGAAAATTCTGATAAAAAATATTTTATAATCTTCTTATCTCTATGACTGACTTCACAAAAAGGTCTATATTTGTGAAGTGCATTTCCTAAGGGTTTTGATGCTGTTTTCTGTTAAAAAGCCAATATTTGAATTCCCTTATGATATATTTGTTGTTAAACAATAGAGATAATTGAATATTGACTGATATGTTATTTTGGTTTTATGTAATATTCCTCCTAATACATAATCTGATTTAGGAAAAGATTGTGAGAGGGGATTGAAGTACTTGTAATGAGGTTAAGTTTATTACAATGCTCACATGATGAATTTAAGAGTAAAGATTTGTGGATTGAAACTTCATCTTAATGGCATATGACCTCTTGAGAAATAACTATTCTTATATTTTTTTTTTATATAAGAAAATAGTAAATAATATCAAACTGAAATTATTATCAAGCTAATGATAGATTTTGCTTTAGCTATCCCTTTTGGGCATATAATAAATTAATTGTTACAATTAAAGGGAAATACAAAACTGCTTTCTATTATGCAAAAAGGTATGTATTCAAATTTCTATACTTATTTAGATTTTTACTCATATTTTTTAAACTAAATTTATAAATTCTGAACATCAAAAAGGATATAAACAAGTGAGCTTTATAATAATCCTATATTTATTTGTGTATAGACTAGTATTATCTGGAAAATGTATATGAAGCTTTGAATATGTGCATATAATTTGAAAAATGTGTAAAGACTAATTGTAGTAAAGGATGTAAACATACTTCCTTTTTGAATTATTAAATTTAAAATTTTGTGTGTTTAATGATAATGTTCAAATGTGTTAAACGTAGTTTAGCATTTCAGAGAACATGGAGAATGCATCCATCTTTTATATAAATATATTTAATATCAGAGAGATATTGCATATAGTCTTTACACATATTATTACTATATATATGTAAAATAATACTAAATTTGACAAAGCAAACAGAGCTATTTTAATTACCACACTAAATTCAAACGTGCTATTCATTGCAAACAATAACTCATGTCATAATATATTTAAACTATTCTTATTAATTAATTAACAGTTACCAAGTCGTAATACTAATTAGTCTATTTAACAATAGAATATAAATAAATGAAATTTTATATTTAAATTTAATGCAATATGCCTCTACGGATTAATTAAAAACAAAGGCATGTAGCTGTTTAAAAAAATGAATTTACTTATTAATCGTTAGTAAAAACATTCAATTTTTTTAAAACTTAAAAACAATTAAACATATAAAAGAAAAAAAACAACACATTTTAAATGAGTTTAAAAAACCAAACAATATTATATTGACTATTTAATAATTTAATTTCACAATATTTGTATCAATTCTTACTTGCAGTACTTCTAAAGTAAAAAGTGTGACTATCTATATTCAGGTTAAGATTAGATAACATTAAAATACAATGGAGGCAGGAATAATTTGATCATTATAAGTGACAGTTTTCCTAGACTGGAACATTTCTTTTAATAATTACTTTAAGCATTCAATTTTAGATTCGTGAATACTTAAGCATTCAATTTTAGAGTTTAAAAATGTACATAAATGCATGTTTTATATCTAATAGTAGTAGATTCTCTTATGTATTCATGATGCGAAGTAACAATCACATGTTTTTCTCTATTTACATTTTAGCATATCTTTTTTAGGAGCAGAAATTCAGTTTATTTATTTTTCTCGGAGTCATTTTGGTAAGTTTGGGTTACTATTATAAATTTTGCTGCTAAATCCCATCCAGCCACGAGTACAATACGTGGACAGATAATCTAAAAATGAAATCACTAAAAAGTGAATTAATTAATCATCAGTAAAATAAACTAAACCATATTTTTTTTGTTTAAAAACAATCAATAAATTTATTAATGAGAAAAATTACATTTATAAACTTATATGACAAGCTTTAATAGGCCCATTACATTATCATAGTATATCATATAGAGCTTGGTTTTAAACCTTAGGATATTTTGGAATTTCAGAGTAGTAGATTAAAAGTATAACAGAGTTAATGATACATATAATTAATCCAATGTTTCTAATTAAAAAAGTCATAATGAGAAACTATATCTATGGACATGAATTTAATAACAATACTTCTACAGTTCTTTGTCTACTCAAGTTTACAGTAAATAAACACTAAAATAGAGTCGTAATCATCAATTTCAAACATCATCAACCTTTTGCAGAATAAAATATCTACAAGTTTAAACCAGTTTCTTTGATTCACAGCTCATTTTCCTCATCTATCCACTCTCATATGATTTCCTTTCTAGGGCTTTTTTTATTTCTTGGATGTTTGTTTAAGACTTCAACTATCTTGGTATATCATTTTTTCCTAGTAAAATGTTCAATCCAGATAATTTTATCCTCTTAAGGTTTTCAATGATGTGAATAATATTTGCTCTTTTATTCATGTATTTTATTTTGTACCCTTTTTATTACCCCCAACATATTTCTTATCATTTTTTATATTGTCTGAAAACTCTAAATTTCTCTTCTTAATTATACAGATTTCAGGATTATATGTAAGAACTGATAAAACACATACATTTAAAAAATTTCTTTCAAACACATAGGCATATTTCTTTTAATATTAAGTTACTTCTAATAATGCTAATTTTTTAAATACAAGTATATTCTACATACCTGGAGTTGAGCTGTAATATATGGAATTTGAACACAGACTTTCAAGCTCTTTTCAGCCATCAGCTCTATCTCATATAACCAATACATATGACTATACACATGTGAAAAAGATAAATAATCTCCAATATACTTACATAGTGCTAAATCAGCACTCATCAGTTGGTCCAGACCATCATGTCCCACACATCAAGATAGCAAAATTTTTACAATTTAATGGGCAGGCTTTAATCTACTTTCACCCTCCAACTCTTCCTTTGATAATCCCAATATTATTGTCATGCCCCACGTTAACTTTAAGTCACTCCATACCCTCATGTATAGAACCTTATCCATTTAAATACACAGAAGAGAGATGGGAGGATTAATTTCATTTTGTTAACTTACCACCTGTATTAATAAACTATTCAAAGTTAGTAAACATTAACTTTTTCTAATTTATTAGTATCAATTCAAACTTTTTTTTTAGATTTTTAACATTTTTTTAGAATGCTTTCATCTGATAATTCTTGCAATAATTCTTGAGGTCCTGCAGCATCATTTGCAAAAAAAATCATATAAGTCGCAAAATCTACATGAATTATATAATCTTTACATCTTTTTATTTTATGGGTTTCCTATCTATAATGTATTTCCTGTAAAATTGTTATAAAAAATTTTGGTGATAGAGACCTGTCACACAATGTTAATCTTTTTAATATCTATAATCACTGCTGTTACACTTTAATACATGTTTTTAAGAATATGACAGTATTGCAGATTTATATCTTGATTATCCAAAGCTTTAATTACTATGAAAATTGTTATATAATCAAAAGCTTTCATAATTTTTAATCCAAAACATAACCAAAATTTTTACCCATTGGCCATTCCTACAACTTTTATTAATATTTGAGTATTTTACTAATTCGAAACAACTAACATTTATACTCATTGGCCCTTTCCTACAACTTCTATTAATATTTGGATATTATTTATTTTCTTCAAGAAGTAAAATAACTACTCTTTCTTATTGCATTGCCAAATGTAAACCATATAATACTAAATTGTCCATTCATTTTACTATTGTTACACAATGCTTTATTTACCATCCTTTTCTACAGTTTACAGTTTTGATTGCACTAGCAATCTTCTTTAGAACTTTATATATCCTAGCATCAACTCTAAATTCAAATTTTAAAAATTTACAGTTATACTTTTAAACTGTAAAAAAGGGTGGTAAATAAAGCATTGTGTAACAATAGTAAAGTGAATAGACAATTTAGGATTATATGATATTATTTATTGTGTTAAAGTCACTGAACTATTTCAGTTTAAAATCATGTATATAAGTAATAATTATTATGGTAAAGATTTTTTATAAAACTGATAAAAGAGTGTTGTGATTTATCTGTAATTTCTAACATATTCCCCCCCCCCCTTTTTTTTTTTGAAATTTCAATATTGTTATTGCATTTTCACAATCATCTGACAAATCTTTATCATTTACACAATTGGTATATGTTTGCCAAGAATTTCTTTATTTTTTTCACTTGCTTATTTAAAGATATCTGTAATAATTCTATCATTTCTTTATACCTTTTCATTTTTCATAGATTTAATTGCATACTTCATCTCTTCATTTAAAATGCTTGCCATAATTTTAGCAGTTATTTCGTTTTTCACATATTTCCTTATTAAAAGGATAATCCAAATATTTAATAAGAATGCCAACTTTTTTTTTTTATAGCTACACAAATTAACTTCCAATAACAAAATGATGAATTACATTTTTAAGAATTTTAATTTTTTAAATGATTTTTCTTATCAATTCAAGATTATATATTTTTAAATATTATCATTAACTTTTTTTTTGGTATCAAGTTATAGAGTTTCAAATATTTAGTTGTACTAAATGGATAATTTTTTATTATTTTCGTACTCTTTCTTTTTTTTATTTTGTATTTTTATATATTGTGTTGCCTCCATTGAAAATATACTGATAAATTACTGGTTGTTTTTTTGTTGTATTTACTATCTGTATCGATGATCACAACGGAGTATTAGTTATATTCTTACAGAATTTGTTTAAGTCTAACCAGTCACCAAATTCTGTTAATATTTTAAAATTAATTGTCAGTTTTAGCTTAAATTATTAAAATATTTTTGAAAGTTAAAAATATAATTATTTGTATTGTCTTTCTTAATAATTTTTGCCTATCTAGTTTTGCATTAAAATGTATATTACATCTCAATAATTGATGATCATTTCCTGTGTTGAATTTATTAATAACATGACATCCTTGAAATACATATTTTCTTTATAGCTAAAATATAATCCAATTCTGCTGTATCTTCATTTGAATGTATCTATATCTATTCCTACTTGGATTTAAAAAAAAACAAAACATTTAGAATATATTGATTATACTTTTTCACAAATTTCAGTCTAATTTCTTTCCCATTTCCATTTCCACTTTCAAAATTACTGACTATCATTTTCATTTTTCAATTGTTTTTTAGTCCAGCATTGAAACCTCTTTATAACAATTTTAAAATGTGGTTTAGTCTAATGCAAAGCATTCTGTATATCTACATAAAAATATCATTTCTTTATTTAAATAGGAACTTACTGTGACATAAACTAGAATTATCTGCATTTGCCATTTTCGATTAATCTTAATAACTAATCTCACCATTGTATCTGCACAATGTTATTCTTTCATATTTATTTATAATATAATCAATGCCATTTACATTTTCAGTTGTGTTTTGCTTTCATAGAAAATTGCACATTCACTTGTCAAATCAATTATTTCTTACTACTTTTCTTTTAATTGCACAAACTTTAACAATGTCCTATTTAATATTAGACAGTTTTCCTAATTTATGGATCATTTTTTGCTTGAAAGTAACCTTCAGTTATATGTAGCTAAATAAAAATTTATCATCAAATTGTAGCTTAACTATGCAATCAAAGACTTTTTACCATTTTCTGCTTTGAGTCAACAACTACTACTTTGTCTAATAATTTTTCTACATAGAGATTCTGCTTTTAAATTCCCATTTATTTATGTAATAGAATAGCCCTCTGTTGTTTGAAAATGAATACTATATTAAAATTTAGGACTATGACATTATAGATTGCAGGAAAATAATATTTCCAAGAGAATTCATTTTCTTTTCTTAAGCCCATTAATGAAAATGATTCTTGGTAGAAAATTAACTTAGAACATATTATCTTTTGTTTCAATAATGAAAGAAACATTTAGCATCTTTCTTTGTTTCTTTTTTTTCTTTCCAATTTTAGTATAAATGGATAAAAAATAATTTGTTTAAAATTTTAAAAATAAATTTGCAAAAGTCACCTTACATTTTAAAATTAATAATAACATGAAAGGCTGAAACCTTTGACAGATGCACCTTAAAAAATGCTTAAATGACAGCCAATCAGATAGTAATAATGACTGCACAAAGAACTCTCAATTCAAAACACAAGCCAGAGATTTTACAAGAGAAAGATGGAACCCACCTTTTTCTCTACTTAAATTTATATATAAATAAGCCAGACTCAAGCATTAAAATTAAGTTTTTCTCTTAGATGTGACACTAAAAATTAAACAAGGCAAAAGTAGACAAAATTATAATTATCACATGATAAGAAATTTCAATAATGAAATTTTACGAATTTTTTTTTTTTAAATTACCATTACTTTAGTATATACTTTTAAAGATTAAATTTTACATAAATCAAGCACAACAATTTTTTTTCTTTTCTGGATAATTATAATATTTGCATAAATGTTCTGGACATTCATACAGAAAAAGTAATATATAATTTAAACTTAGCTTTTATTAATACATAGCATACTTTCGATATTTAACATGCAGTAATCACAGCAATCTCCCTTCTTTAATCTTCAGAACTTTTGTGTATGATTGATAATTATTTTAATATTTAAAAACATTTAAATGTATTTATTTAATATTCAAAGATATTTAAATCCCTCTAAAGAGCCCACTTCTTCAAAAGAAGTATGCTTTTATGTTTCTGTTTATTGAGTATCAATCTTTTGCTATTGCCCAAGCCTCTTTAATCTTTCATTTTATATCTTCCTTCTCAATGCATACAATTTCAGCTCTAGACAAATCAAATTTACAGTGAGAATTTTGTTTGTGGTTCATAAATATTGAATCTGTGTGAAAGAAACACAAATTATAAATATTAATCAAGAATTAGAATATGCATCATCTTTAACTTGGATTATAAAAAAAGAAGAAAAGAACCAATCAATGCATTAGATCCGTACATTCAAAGGCAGCTTAATTTATTGAACTACAAAATGATATTAAAACCAATAAACATAAGAGGAAGAATCCACTCCAAGTTATTAACATCTATGTCACACAAATACATTGGATATAAAGGTTTATTATGCAGGAATTTTAAGTTGTGTCAATTTAAAATGTACAGGAAAAATAATATAGATGCATATACCAAAGTCTTACAAAGAATAGAATATAGTATTAATAAAATATAGATTTTATCATAAATTAAAAAAAAACTCATAGCCTTAACCTATGGAAACTAAAAAAATGGATAAGCCTTCTATATATCTTAAAAGTCTTAGAAATTAAAAATATGCTCTGAAAAATATAACACAAGCTTTTGAACTCTCTTATCTCTAAACACAAACTGTCCATGGAGTTAGCTCTCAAGTCATTTATAAAATTCAATGCAACCAAGCTAGGTGTAAGTTTGCATATTATGTGGAATTGAGGCTAATCTTACAATAAGACTAGCCCAGCATAAATACCTATACAATAGAACACATAAGAATAATGGATACTTCTCAATATTTACAGACTATGAATAAAATTCTGTGAATAAAGAGGTTTGGGCAGTGGCACAAGACTGATACTTAATAAACAGAAAAGATATAAGCACTGCCATCTCTAAGAACTGGGCTCTTTAAAGAAATTTAAATATCACTGAATATTAAATAAATAAATTTAAATATTACAATAATTATTCAAGTGTATATAAAAGCTCTGAATAATAAAGAAGTGATATTGTTATGATTATGATATATTAAATATTAAGTTTTATTCTGAATACTATGTAAATTTTTATAAAGTTTAACTGTATATTACTATGTTACTATGTTTAATAAATATATTTTAAAACAAAAGCAAGCTAAGCATGAATAAAAGTTAAGTTTAAATTATATATTATATTTCCTGTATGAATGTCCAGAATATTTATATAAAGATAAAATTCTAGTAAACAATGACAATAATAAATAAATAAAAATTATAATAAACACATTATTTGAATATGTATGTGTTTTATATATGATAGTCATAATTTTAAAATAATAAAAAATCCATGTTTAAAAATCAACTATAACTTTATAAATATATATCTAAAAACATGATGAAAATAAAATAACAACAATAATAACAATAATAAACAAAACAACAGCTCTTTCTTCCTTTTGCAATATCTTTAGTGTTTTTCCAATTACTTGTCATTTATAAATTAAATTAGTAGTAAGTAACTCGTTTGAAAAATGATAGTTGACAACCAGAAATGTTATCTATTTCATTACATATATGTTTTATCACACACACACACACAAAAAAAAAAAAAAAACAGAAAAAAAGGTAAAATATAGAAATTGCTTTACTATTTTTAAAAGAGAGTGCATAAAATGTTAAATGCAAATAGTTTAAAAAATAAGTTTAAAATATTCTCCACAAAAAAAGAGAAAAAGACAAATTGAAAATCACAAAAAGTGGAACTGACATTTTTTCAGGTTTCTACATTTTTTTCAATTAACTATAGTTTTCTTTCTAGCATATACACTGTGTAGATGACAACTGAATACTTATTTTCTTTAGTGGAAGGTATAAAGACACTTGAATCTGAATGCATAACTTTGAATTTATATATTTTAATAATTCAAGTGTAGAAATTACTAGTGTATAACTATTTAAAAAAGTGGAATAAGTAACAGCTAGAGAAGTAATTAGGAAATTTTGTTTTCGTATTAAACATTTGGTTGCCAAATGTACTGGGATGATAATTGATAAAATAAATTTAAAGTTGCTGACTTGTGCCATTTCTATATATCAACTAGGCACATGCTCTTGGATTGAAAATCTTAAAGTATTTAAAATTCAAAACTTTAGTTTAAATAGTATAGGATTAAAAGGCATCTACTAAATATTAAGTGCAATATTATGCTTATTTAAACAAAGCCAATAGCCAAAAATTAATCTCAAGATTAGTTTGATTTTACAAACTGATCTTCACTAATTATTCATATCTACATAAATCATTTATAAATAGATTGCTATAAAATGAATTCAAATAAATATTTTAATTTTGTTTGTAATATTATTGATTTAATATAATTGGTGAGTCTGATAATTTTTTAAGAACTTTTATTTGCAAATATTATTAGTTTATAGTAAATCTTAACATCAGATTTGTGAATTAAGTAACATTAACATAAAAATAAATACCAATGTAAATTTACTTATATGAGAATTCCTAAAAGTAAAAGATATTAAAAAAATTGTAAATAATAATCATGTATAACACATCCAATACAATTACATCAATAGAAATATAATCTGGTAATGCAAACATTCTATGATTTATAATAGTTTTAATATGATTATATAATCAAATGAATTTTGATGCAATTTTTCATCTATGTTTGTATACAAACAGTAATCTTCAAAATCCACTGATATTTGTTTTCAAAGCCTTTCCTTCAATACCTAAAACTAATTATTATATATGCACACTCATAAGCTTTTGCAAAAAAAAAAATGTTTTCTTTGATGAAGATTGTATGATATGCTTGAAATACTAAAGAAAGGAAAAAATGTTAACGATTCAGTAATAGAAATAAAACAAGTTCTTGAAAGAAATGAATATGAATGCTTGTGTTATTTTGAATCATTTTGAAAGAAAAAAAATAAAGGAATAACAATATAAAAAGAAATTACTATTAATTTAGTAATCCAAAATCATTTTAGAAATAAAATGATTTTAATTTATATTTTTTTGGCATTAGAGGGATTTAAAGCATAATTTATGGCAGCTGAATATAAATAGATATTTGTTCACATGAATAATATTATAATAAAATATATCATGTATAATAATAATTTTTTATTAATCATTTATTAGATTAGAGATTATCCACTTAATGAATAATATTTCTGTGGTGTAATTTTCACACCATTACTCTCCAACAAGGTAGGGGCTGGTTTCTATCCACTTTTAACACCTAATCATAATCATATGATCAAATACATGTAAAAAGATGTATAATCCTAATATGCACATTTCATGCTGAACCAGTATCTTGGAAATCATACATCTTGAGGATCATATATCTTTTTCATAAGACTTTGGTCACATGTTTATGATTACATCTTTCCTAAGGTGTTAAAAGTAGATCAAAAGCAGTGCCTAACTTATTTGAGACTAGTATAGTGAAAATTATACTACAGAAATATTATTCATTAAGTGAATAATCTCTAATCTAATGAATGACTAATAAAATTATTAATATACTTTCATTATGTGATTTGTGTCAAAGTTGTGTAGGGAAATAAGTTTGATGTGGTAATTAGCTACCTCTATATATATTATGCCCTTTTTTGGTACACCTCATTATAAAATAAATTGGATGATTAATTTAAGGACTTCAAATTTTATATTATCAAGTTTTTAAGTAAGATGAATGGCTAAAACAAAGGAAATCTTTGTTGGATAATTTGGCACCCCATAAATTCGCTAGGGGATCCTATAATTGTTATATTAGGAAAATATTAAACTAATGGAAAGAAAAAAATTGTATATTTATTCTAATGTTTTATCAAGAAATACCAGAACAGAAGAAACAAATTGTAAGTAATATATTGATATGTAATTGTAGGAGTAAGCAAGATCAAATGTGTAGACCTTTTAAATATCATAATATTTATGAAAGATTAAAATGGAATAGATATATGAATAACAGAAAAATCATTTGTGACAAAGCTAGAGGTATGGTTATCAAATCAATTAAAACTAACTTAAAAATAAACCAGAATGAGAATATTTGTGTACTAAAAATATAATTAATATTAAAATGCAAGTTATGAATGTCTATCTGAATGAACATTTTATGAGTAGAAAAGATTTAATTAGATTCTCATCAGTGAGTATAACTTTCATGTATAATGAAAATCTTTATGATAAACTGTAGACAGGTTAATAGAAAAAGAAAATTCTTACTAAGGATTACATTTATAAAGAAAGAAAGAAATCATAGCGGACTACTAGGAGAGTGAAAGATTTAATTATTAATACTGTCAATGAAAAAAATATGTAAGCTAAGTAAAATGAATTCAATAATTACTAGAGACAACTAATAAAGAATCAATATATAAGGGAGGAAAAGAGTGAAATAAATTGTTATCAGAAACATTAGCTTATAGAAAAATATGAACATAATATCATTTTATTACATTCAAGGAGGTGTAAAATGTGATCTATCAAATGTGAATATTAACAAGGAATACATTGAGAATAATATGAAAACCAATATTATTAATGTTAGAAGGATCTAAATAAAACATATCACATAAGTGAAAAATAACATTCAATGTTGAAAAAAACACCATAAATCTTATTGATAACATGAGAGCGTTGGAATTCTTTAGTTTTACTAATTTTCATATGAATATAAAAGGAGGAAAAGTGATAAAAAGATTGGTGTGTGATAAGTTGGAAGCATGAACAAGGTGAAAAACAATTCAGATACTATTAATAAAAAAATATATATATATATTTTATGATGGACTTGTATGTTCAAAAGGTAACATAATATGGGGGAATAAATCAAGTTATAGGGAAATCAGTAATT
Source organism: Epiperipatus broadwayi (assembly GCA_028023455.1). NCBI lineage: Eukaryota > Metazoa > Onychophora > Udeonychophora > Euonychophora > Peripatidae > Epiperipatus > Epiperipatus broadwayi. The sequence goes on along the minus strand of JAQFVV010006369.1, from coordinate 2,404,149 downwards.
AATATGATTTGTTTATCTATGTCATTAATTGTGTAATTTTTTTATTTGATTGAATATTACTAAACTATTAAAATACATGTACATAAGTTATGAGCTAGTAAAATACACACAAAAATAGTAAAAGAAAGATATTAGAAGAAGAGGGTGTATTTGTGTTCCAGTATAATATTAAATGACAAATGGTGATATTTAACGTTTAATTTGATATTTAAGTATTAATTATGTAATATCATTGTAATATAGTTATAGTTAATTTTAATTTATAAGTCTTCATGAGCATTATTTATAATACAGGTATAAGACAAATATAAACTTGAAATTGGAAAGTACAATTTAAGTTATTAGATAAGATGAAGATAAATATTTTTTATTTGATATAGTATGTACCAGAATTTGGTTTATTCACATTCAGCTTAATATTTTAAATGCTAAATAAAAATTAGTGTAGGAAGAGATAAATATTCCTATTAGATAAGACAAAGGTTAAAAATTATTTGTTGTATTTATGTGATATCGTTATAAGAAAATTAAGTGTAAGGCAAAGAGAGAGATCAAATGGTAAATATCATAAAATAAACACAGATAAAAATGTAATATGTCATAATACCATAATGAAATTATTTTAGTTGAGAATTATCAATTCATATTTTTTTAATTTTCTTGTTCTCATCACAATCTATGAAGGATAATTAAAGAAAAAAAAAGGGAAAAAAGGGATTGATTGTTTAATATACACATTATTTGATAGTACAAATAACAAAATTAAATATCACATAATATTTGATTGTATTATCAAGAAATTTTATTTTGAATAGCTCATTGCAAGTAAGATGAATATAAATGTTTAATTCTTTTATGTATATTATTATATTATATTGTTGTATAAATATTTCCATGATTTATGTTAATTCATTTATTAATTCTAGTGCATTATTGAAAATTTGTACATAAGATGTAATTAAAATTAATGTTTTAAAAGTTAAACTAAGTGTCTAGAGTTGCATTTCTTTTGTGGGGATCATCATCACTACATCACCAGAGAATATGAATTATACTATATACATGAACCAAAAATATGATTTAAAATGTTGAAGAGAAACTGATCTGGTACAAGAAATTGTATCACAATTATCTGTGTAATTTTTTCTTAAATTGAATCTTAAATTATTGCAAACTGCCTTGATCATATCAGACATTGCTAAAATACATTGCAAATGTAGTAAAGTATGTTTATTGTTAGGAAATCATATTAGGAATTAGTTTTTATGTTCTAAATGATGATTACAATTTAAATAACAATAGTGATTTATTATTCAATAGTAGAGAACATAAATATAAAGTAATAATATAATTTTAATTTTAGATCAATGTTAGAAATCTTTTATAAAATGATACACTGCCTATAGAGTTAAGTAAAATCCCTCTTGATATTTTAGAGGTGGTATAAATAGCTAATTAAAATCAATGATAATCCTGAGATCTCCTTCGTATAATATTATTATGGTTATTTTTAATGATAATCTTATAAAAGTAATAATAATAAAAGATCAACACACAATAAAAAGATAATACAATTTATTAAGTAGGTTAACTTAAAATTAATAATTATAGGTGTTTTATTCTATTTATTTAAGTATTATTGTTAACCATGGCAATCTGTAGATACTGAATAAGGAGAAGTAGGTCAGTATTCTTATGCCATTGGATGAATACTTCATTATTTATTTAATGTAAAAGGGTATGTAATCTTGTTAATAGGATAAGTGGATTTCACAATTACTAATATTAACTAAATATAATTTGGAAATAATAAGAGAATTAAATTGTACCTAGATAAAGTCATAGTATAGCCCAATATAGGGATTTGTCATGTCTTCTAGGGGTCATCTTCCTATTGGCGGGGCACAATATATATATATACATATATATATATATATGTTGATACAAAGATTTTCACAGGTTGCAAAATATGTTTTATATATATATATATATATAGTGGATAATGATATAAAGGTATGTATAAGTGATTGTGATTTGGGCCAACTAATGAGTGCTGATTCAGTACAAAATGTACATCTTGGGGATCATACCTTTTTTTCACATGTCTTTGATAATATGTTTATGATTATACATCTCCACAAGAATTTAAAAGGAGATAGAAAGTAGGCCCTATTTTATGTGAGAATAGTATAATGAAAATTACATTATATAAATATCATATGATGAAGTATAGGTTCTGTTCTTTGGTGTATAAAAACAAAGTATCATTTATGCAGTGAGAGATCAGTAGGTGGATAGTTTTCTTTTATTGCTACTCCCCTAGACTAAATATCAATTACCTTATTAATTTCATATATATATATAATTGAAATATTTATTTTATATAGCACTATGTTTATAAACTGTAATATTAATAATCAACCATAAAGCTAATACATGTGCGCTTTGTAGATTTTTAACTATAAATGAATACTCTCACTTTCAAACACAAGATAAAGTCTTTGAGAAAAGATAGAATGAATCTATCTATCTTTCCAATCCAAACATTTATGTATAGGCCAATCTTAAGCATTGGGAAATGAGAACATGAAGATGTCAATAAAGCTAAAATTTATTGTAAATATAATAAATTAGAAATCAGATTTATCAGAAAAATCAAAGAATTACATCATCAAAAAGGTGACATTCTAGAATGATCTAAAATACATCCAGCCAATATATTATAATTTTGCCACATTTTATTTTCTTCATAATTATTGGATATTTTGAAATTTAAAGAATTTTTTAATTTTAGAAAATTATGTCTGAATCACTTTCTTGAATTCCAGCCACTATCAGCATAACAATAATCATCAGACTTAACCTGCATAGAAGTATGACAATATACTTCAATAGAAGTGAAGCTTTCTCCACATTATATTATATTATTTATTATTATTACAATCAGTAAATTGACACTCATGGATTGATCAAATTAATTTGGGATTTTTCTTACTAACTAAAAATAACAAACACCATTTTCTGCCCATTAGTAGATGGTTAGTTTAGTTGGTTACCTAAAACAAATCCTAAACATGTTTCATCCTTAAAAACTGTAAGGTTCACTTGGTTTGAGCTTAAATTTCAGATCAAGACTATAGTTAGCAGATGTTCTAAGCAGTACATCATGAGACAGTCTCTTTCTATTATCTTGAATAAAATAACCAATTTAACAAAACATTATTTATCATTTTTAATTCTTATAAATAGTAAATATAATAACAATTAGGACCATCAACTTCCTTATCATTTATTGAAAAAGTAACATATAAATATCAAGATGGTTGTTTCATGGGCATGAATGGGATAAGTTATAAAAGTTGAAGTATATGTAGGTTTTGAACAAAAATAATATGGTGAAATAATTAAAAAATAATAATCATTATAATTATTTGTTAAAAAGAAGATTCATAAGTCATATTTAATTTAAAGTTTAATGTTGCAGACTTAAAGCAGAAAATAATCTCTTATTCAGACTCCTCTATTAGAATCATACAAATATTGATATTTAAAAGTTAATAATTTTAGGATAAGTACTATTCTCTATATTTTCAATAATATAGTTATATATAATAAAATGTATGGATTGAGTATATGTGTAAATGTTTGAACGCATAGTCAAAATTAAGTATAAAAAAGTATATAAAGCTGTTTTATGCTAAATAATTTATTGTTAGCTACATATTTGTTAAAGCAGCTGTAGAAGAAATAACCTAAAAGCAAAGATTTATTATTGCCAAAAAGATAAGCAAAAATTGATCTTCGAAGCAGCAGATCTCTTTGAAGATTTCTTATATGTTAATATTAAAATGATAATTTGAAACTTCCCTTCCATTCTGATTGTATCAAGTTGGTTATCTTAAGCAATTGATACAGCTGATGTAGCTACGGATTATCCAGGAAAGGTTTCAAAAATATGTAAGGCTTAAAACATTTTTACATCAGTAAGTTGTCTTTAAGAGTAGATTGTCATTATTAATAGATTGTCACAATAGCAAAATAAGATTAATTTACCTATTAAACATGATAGTCTTCAGACAGAGAAATCACTGTTTTATATTATCTTAAAATCACCCATTTGTAGAGATGTTAAACTAATTTTTTAAAATTTTAAACCACAAAATTATGTACTAAATGGATTTTTTTAATCTGAAGAGGTCAGCATTGTTAATTAGGCAGTAAGATCAAAATATTTTAATCCTACCTCCATATGTTTGATGAATTTATTTCTTTGTAATTGGTTTCTATACTATTCAGAAGATTGCTTTGAGAACATTTTTGGATAGTAAGTAAGTTGATTTTTGAATAGTTGATTAATTTCTTAAAGAATAACCTTTAATCATTCAATATTTGATTTTAGTATTAAACCATTATTCTATATTAGATTTCAATAAATTGGATTTAACTTGTTGGAAATGTACATTTAGAAATGAAAAACATTCTAATATATCATATCTGAACTTTTCAAATATTGAAAAAATAGTAATAGCAAGGGAACAAATAATATCTTCATCATTAAACAGTGAGTAGGGGAACAGCCAAAAAGAATGACTCCAGAAAATCAACAAAATCTTGTATGTATAAAATTTATTTCTAAAAAGCAAATGAATATATGCTTATCTTTTATAAATATATAAAATTCTGGTTTAAAATATTAAAATTGTTTTATAATTTTTAGAATATTTCAAAAAATTTTAAGATAGTGTCAGTAATCAATATTGTGATTAGTTTTCTTTATTACTATTATGCTAGAACTTATTAACTTCTATTTTTAAAATAACACATAAGCATATAAAATAAAAGTGTAATCATATGTACTTTTGTTTTTTTAATAATTATTATACAATTACTTTGTAAAAATAACTATGAATATTTAATTAACTACACAAAATATCAACGTTTTTTCTTTTCCAAAAATCTTTTTAAAGTAATTTTATGAATCCTCTTGAAATTGAAGAACAAAAATCATTAAGCAAATGGATATTAAACTAAATTACTTTTACTTTGCTGCTTATTCAATAATATTGATCTCTTCAAATGTTTTTTGGAGTTAATAAATCAATATATATATTAGTTCATGATGTTGCCTTTTTAAAAAGTAGCAAATTATCTCGATGGATAACCATAGAAGCCCAATATTAAGAGAACATCAAACAGCATTCTATTTCAGAAAAATCTTCTTCATTGACGTACGTATACGTTGAATATTCATAATTATTTTTATATAAAAAATGTATAATAATTATTAAAAAAAGTTCACATGATTACATTTTTATTTTATATGCATTTGTTTTATTTTTAAAAGTAGTTAATAAATACTAGCATAACAGTAACAAATAAAACTGTATTAATTATGATCATAATACCTTGTGAAACTGATTGCTAAACATTATTATTGACATTGTATTATGATTTCTTGAGATATTTCTAAAAATTATTAAGCAATTTTAATATTTTAAAGCAAAATTTTATAGATTTCTCAGAGATTAGCATTTATTTGTTCTCATTTTAAAAATAAATTTCAGTCAAAATAGATAGAATATAGACTGCAAGTATTTCACCACAGGGAAATAACTACTGCAATTATATTTACTGTCTATAGAGCTATTATTTTATTTAATTTATTGTATGGAAGTGAAACTTAGATTTCCTATAAGTGCAATATGAAGACATTAGAAAAGTTTCATTTAAGGATGGTTTGTAAAACTTTAATGCAATGGCAAGATCATAAAACTGATCAATAAGTTCTTCAGATTTCTAGAAGGGATATTATTGAGTCCACTATTGTAAAATCACTTCTTTATTGGATTGGATATGTAACACAAATGAATAATGGAAGACTCATTAAAAGGGTATTTTATGTTGAACTTGAGCATCATTGTTGTGAGGAGTAGGACCAACATATTCTATATGTGGGCCTATTTGTGATTCATAGACTGCTCTCTTTTCTTTCCTGTTTTTTTTTTTTTGAGTTGGAATGGTCATACTCATTTACCAGTGGCTGTTTATTATTGCCATTACTTTTAATATCAATGCATCCATCATTTCAACTTCATGCATTACAATCAGTACAGAAGCTCAGACTACCCTCTCTCATTATGCCTAATTTTTGTGAACAATCTTTGGTTGTCTGGTGACCTATAGACATCAATACCAGTATATATATATGCAGACATTATTTGAAAAAAAAAAAAAGACAGAATATTTAAAAATGATAAAATGAGTTTCGTTTCCCATTCCTTTCATTAAATAAGTATTAAATTGTTATTACGTACAATTGTTAATATAATTTTGATAATCTCACTAGTCATTTATTTTCTCCCGCGTTTTTTTAAAAAACATTGGATTGAAAAATTCAGTGTATCTCAGTAATTCAGTGTATCTCAGTAGTCCAAAGTTTGTCATTTATTTTCTCCCGCGTTTTTTTTTTTTTTTTTAAAAAAAACCCATTGGATTGAAAAATTCAGTGTATTTATTTATAAAGAATAAATAAGTACTAACGTAAATTTTTTCCAGTCAAGGAGCAAATAAAAACTTGAAATATTTACTGGTTTCAAACGTAAAATGTTATAAATATTTGCATTTCTGATTTATTACTAACTTTTTTTTATATTTTTGATTAAATATTTAATTTCTGATTCTAAAATGATTTTTTAAATGATTTTTTTTTCTCCTCATGTGTCATAGCATCAGCCGGGAAGCGAACCCGTTAACCCAGGACAACTGCTTGCAAAGCAAGTCGTCGCTGACCTCTCGACCACCAATGCTTGACTTGTATTAATAATATTTAAACAATAAAAATAAGACCATAGCGAAATATAAAATTAAATTTCATTAGTGCATGCCACCAATTCGTTATTATTTAAAATTGTTTACATTTTTATTTATCACTGCCAAACACACTCCACTCCCAACTTTGACACCATCCACCTCAGATAAATATAATAACGATTATTACTAATCATTTTCTAAACTAGAGATTATCTATATCACAGATATAAACTTTAAACCTCAGTTAAAAATTAATATATCTGATTTTTTAAATTTTAAACATACATACATATGGAGTTGTTAACCTTTCTTTTTCCTATGTGTAATATCTTCATAGATATATTAACAACCTCCATACGTTCCCTTTCTTTTTAAATTCATATAAATAAAAATACAATAAAAGACAAATGATTCCCTAGATGCATCTCGTGTTGAACCAGTATTCATTAGTTGGCCCAGATCACTATCTCCCAGATTTCTCTCTCTTATACGAAGACCTAAGCCAACTGATGAGTGCTGATTCAGCATGAAATGCATCTTGGGGTCATTTATCTATTATTGTTTCTTTATTTATATGAATTTAAAAAGAATGGGGAAGTATGGGGCTTGTTTAATATATCTATAAAATTGTTTAGATGAATTTTCCATGCAGTTGTCAAAGGTAATCTTTCTTTGACAAAAACGCATTACATCAAAATGCCAGCTAATCGATGTTAAATGTTAATACCCTAATAATTATTAATTGTTCCTACACTTCTGGGGATTCTCACTAGTAACATTTATATTTATTTTCCCGTAATAGATTAAATGTTAGTTTTTAAAGACAATTTTTTAAAGCTCATTATTATAAGAAATCTTACAGTTGGCACCATGAAAGAAATTAAACTTATCTTACTTTGAAATATTCTGTACAATTTAGGGGAGTGGAAGCATGGCTATAGGGCTAGGTCTGACTTTTGCCATTCCAAATAACGTATTCTATTGTCAGACCCTATCAATTACAATTAATTTTTGAGTTTGTCAACACTTTAAAATATAATTCTGATAAATTTACAGAAAAACTATATGGCATTTTAAATTCTGATTTATTAACGAAATTAACTCTTATTTTTTTATTTTATGTTTTATTTAAAAATTGCAGATAGACATAATTTTAAAATAAGGCCAAAATCTCCAAGTATATATACAAATATTTAATTTACTAGAGTGTCTAATTTTTAATAATTAATATTAAATTAGTTTGTTGACTTTTTTAACTTTTGTACTAAAAATATACCGATTATCCACTATTCAAACAAAAAAACATTTGCATTCTATAAAAAGAAAAGAAAAATAGTGAAGTTTGTCTTCTACTGTAATGAAATTAATTGCTAGAAAAAAATTAACGAAATCAATATAAATCGAAATATATACAAAATTTTCATAAAATTAATTTTAAAGTTTTTTCCAGGAAAACAGACATAACAAATATATTTTTGATAAAGGGAATTTGTCGTTGATATATTATTATGATTTTTATATATTTTCTTGCTTTATCTTTAACAAATATTTTTAAAAGTTAGCTAAATTAAATTTTTTGTTTACTTTACTTTCGATGGAAATTAAAGACATATAAACAAATTAAAATTATAATTACAAGAGTCAGTTTTTCAGCTATCAAACAATTGGCGCGATCCATTTTAGTTAAATATATTAATGATTATTATTAACTACTTATTAGACTAAAGAATGTCATATCACTATTAAAACAGGAATAACTTTAAACTTCATTAACATATACATATTTAAATACAATCATGTCATTCTATTCACTCTTTTTCAAATGTCGTTATTCATATATATTAAGTATGTGATGTGGAATTAAAGTTTTAAATCTGTTCATATTTGTGGTGTTGTACTTTTTACATATGTATATATTTCGGCTTTATAATATAAAAGTTGTATTTCATTACTTCTCTGAATTTTCTAATTTAAATTGATTTATTATCATTCAATTGCATACATTTACATTCTATTGTTTCATCCAGGTGCTTGTTTTCATAGATGTCTAGAATATATAGGGTATATGAGCCCTGACTTTCACACCACCCACCACTCTCCACTCCATCTCATAACACTGATACCCTTGATCACATATATGTCAAAAAGATAAATAATCACCAATATCCGTATTTCATGCTAAACCAGCAATCATCCGTTGGTCCAGATTACCATTTCTACACATATATGCTATAAGTGCTCAGATATATAATAAGATAGCCAATCTTCATACTTTAATGGACAGGCTTCAATCTACTCCACACTCCAACTCTTCAACCACTCATCCAATTGAAAATCTGATGATGGAATGCTCAAAGGCCACCCTGAGGCCTAGAGTAAGTCCTGTTCATTAGCTAAAAAATTCTTATGTTGATTTTTACTTGAATAAAGTTAAGAATTCTTACTTCAGTCAATGAAATGAAAATGTCATGATCAGCCTGCTACCTGCTTGCTTGAACACTATATGATCTTCCAAGCAATTAATCATATAATTATATCAGGAGGTGACATGCTTAATAGCAATGCCTGCTCTCTACTAGGATGATGTGTATTCTAATAAATTGATTATAAAATATTAAAAAAATAGTGTCTTATATATATATAAATATTTGATAGATGATATATATAATTTCAGAAAAAAATATACTAATAAAAGTATTCAATAAGTAAGTTTCAATCATTAGTAAAAATATTAAAAAATATATTCAAAATAAATGAGCAATAAAACAGTGATTTTTTTCTTTCTTTATCGAATTGAAAAATACTAATGTCCTTGAAACAAACAATGCTTTATTTGTATTTATATATTGAACTTTTTCCATCAAAACTATAGCACATGTCCTATTATTAACAGGTGAATGTATTTGGAATATTTAAATAAAGTTAAAATTTTCTAAAGACATTTCATATTAACAAGGCAAAACTCTCCATACAGTAGTGCCACCCTGTGCCAACCAGAGTGATCAATGGATGCACTACTGTATGGAGAGTTTTGCCTTGTTTATAAACAATTATGTGCTAGTGTAAGAGATGGTGGTCATGTGATGCTTAATGGTTTGACATTTCATATTCATATTAAATGATGGAAATAGTCCAATATATAAATACAACTAAAATACCATTATCACAAACCTTCAGGGAAACACTGCTTTATGTAAAACTCTTTTACTATCAATAATGAAAATATTAAAAGGCCTTTAAAATCTACCCTGATTATAATTAATTAACATGAAAATGAGTATTTAACAGTTACATTTACAGCATTTGAAAAAAAAAAGCTAAAAAGCTTAAGACTTAGTAACTCAGTCAAGTTAGAATACTTATAAAAGTTAATTGCTAAAAAAAATTTCATTAATTAAACAATTTCCCCAAGATAAACAATAAAAAACTGCAATTTTTTTTTCAAAACTTAATAATCTTCAAAAGTCTTCAGTAGAATACAGTAATTCTTTTCCAAATAATTTGGTCCAAGTATTCTCATGAATTCCTGACATCATAAATAATGACAAACTTTCATAATTTACATATTTATTATTAGAAACCATTTAGGTTACCTTGACAATAGTTTGAAATTGTTGATTGTTATCTATATTGGGATCGTGTAAGTGTTAAATGGTTTCTAACGTTACTTATAAACCTATTTAGCCTTGAACATTATTATACTTAATGTTAATTATGTATACATTCTACAATATCCTTTTATTTAAATATATATACTGTATATATTGTAACATCAACAGAATAATTAATAAAAATAAATAGAATAATGCATTTATGAATCTCATGACTGATGGTGTACTGAGCCCATAAAATTAGGAAATGATCTATCAAAAGATGATTCATTATTCATAATGTTTTCAGAAATGACACATCTACATAATAAATGTATGCAAATTTACAAAATTTTATTCTTTATTTACATATTTTTAAACTATTAGGGAAACCAGTAAAATCAGGAGTAGGATTATTTTGTAACATAAAATTAATAAAGCAAATACACTGTAATGTTAAAACATATTCCCAATTCCATTAGGAAGCAGCTTTGATGACAGAAATATTTTATACTACAGATATTTTTATAATAAATTATCCTTCAATAATAATTATGTTTTATTAATACCTATCTCTCTGATTAATAATAAAAGATGTACCGAATTACTAACAGTGAATACAGGGCATACTTATAAACAATATAATAACTATAGCATTTTTAAAAAATCAATATCATATGTATTATGTATGCTTTATCAGAAATATAACTGATCTTTGGATTATTAAAAAGTTTGAGTTAATTTAACATTTCAACTTTTTTATTTATGCAAATTTTTTAAAGAAGAACTCTAAAGCAATTTAATTAGAAAAGTATTCATGTAAAAAGTAAAACATATTTTAAATAACCTTATAGGCTTTTCTCCTTATAGAAAAACAATGAAAGAAAAGACAGTGCTAAGCAAGCTTTGGAATTAAGAAATGGTGAGAATTTGAGAACTTTCCCCACCCTATTGTATTTTCTAACAAGGAATATAAAGATACCCATTTGCCAACTAATGTTAGATGGTTAACTAAGTTGTTTATGAGCAAGCTATCTTAAAAATAAGCTAAGGTTGTTAAAAAAATTAAAGTTTAATTGACCTGAATTCAAATACAAATCATATGCATGCAAGAAGATGTGATACCATTGCATTTTGAGATTCTTCATTACTGTATTTATTCTTTAACTTTTGTACATTGATGTTCTGTGCCATACCTTCAATCTAATATCTGAGCTTGGAATGAATGAACCTTAGGATTGTTTTTTCAGGTGGATGACTTATAGTGGAATCAGTGAGCTATAGGATATCAAAAAATGGTGGGCAGTAAATGAGTATTTTCTTTTTTAAACCTAATATACATGTTTAAGATTAATCTGGTTTGGTCAAACGAGTGTCATTTCCTGATTTCAAAAATAAAAATAGGATTGTAATATTATATATCTTTATTACTGATGAGATTGAGTCATACTCCTACACTCGCTGACTCCATGTTTATATTTTTGTATTACCTTGTACTCTAATAATGTACTTATTTAGTTTTATGCATGTTTAATTAATCATTTTTGTACAAAATGTTTAATGTTGTGTCTTTGATTTTGTTTATAATATTTTATTTATTAGCAATCTTGGAGTATTTTTAAGTGTAATTTTTGTAAACAAACTTTATTGTGAAAAACAAATAACAATGAAGAAACAATACTGCTGAGAAAAATATATTTGTGTATTAAATTGAAGAATCATCCATAGAAGAAGCAGACATTTTGCAAGAAGAATCCAATTTAAGACTTCAGTTATAAAATTTACTATAATATCTTCTAACAATATACCCAACCCCATTTCAGTTTCTTAATTTTTTTTATTATGTCAATGATACATGTTTGTTCTCTCATTCAAGTATTTTATTTGAATCTCTTTTGTTTCATCCAAAAATCTCTTCATACTTTCTTGTGTTGTATAATGTCTCTTTACTATTCTTTTGTTGAGTATTTACATTTCATATTTATAACCTTTCTTTTTACACACACACACATATATATATATATAACATTTTAATATTAATTAATTTATTCCAAAAAGGCATTTCATCCTGATATATTATAAAAGTATAAATCTAAAAATAAACACAGTTTTAGAATACTCCTTCAACACAACTTAATAATAATTGACTTTTTCTGAAGATTAAAGCAGATTACCAAATGGTCAATCCAACACTAATTTGTGGTATCTCTAATTGTTTGACAACTGTAATTATATCAATAAATGTAAACTTATTATTCAGTATTAAACTGTCATCATATAAAGTGAATATACAAATATGCTGTTTTCCAACTTTCCAATAATGAAATCTTTGGAAAAAAGAATTCAAATAATGTTGATCAAAATAATATAACAGGATATATTTTCTGTAATCACATAAGTTAGCCAAAGAAATCTGGGAGAAAATATAATTTTTTCCAGTCTTTCTGGAATAACATTTCAAAAATTTTGAAGCCAGAATATATAGATTTACTAAAAAAAAATTGTAATAAATATTGACATAGAAAATAATTGGATTTGGTTTCATAATAGTTTATAAATATATTTAATAACCTCAATATTACAACATATTTTTTAAAATTCATATATATATATACAACAAAAGATAAATACCCCCAATATGCATTTCATGTTTGGGTGTTTAATTTTAAAAAATCAGATATATTAATCTTTAATTGAGTTCTAAAGTTTATATCTGTGATAGAGATAATCTCTAGTTTAGTAAATGATTAATAATAGTCATTACTATATTTATCTAAAGTAGATGGTGTCAAAGATGTGGGTTGAGTTAATTTGACACTTGCATTTCAAAATGTAATTATTTCATAATAATAAAATTATATGTATGTATATTAAGTTTTCTTCCAGAAGGCAGATTGAGTAGCTAAGCAGTAGATCACTATAATCAAGAAATGAACAAATGTCAGGAGAGTTTCCTGTTGCTTTCCATTCTCTTACCCACTTATTGTAATATTTTTAATGTTATATTATAAACTTTAGTGAATCTGAATTATTAAAATGTATATAAAGGATGCAGGTTTAAGAGAAGCAAACATAAAACTTCTTAACTGTACTGCTAAAGTGATAAAATATTATTTATAAATGTAGATCTAATCTGAAAAAGTAATACATCTAAAATCTTAGAAGCTCTATACTATGTAAAGCATGACAAGACCCTCACAGCATACAAGTAACATTGGCATTAAAAGCAGAGACCTACTTTATCATTCTAAATCATCAAATTACTTTATTATTTGGAAGTTCATAGAATTTTTAAGCACTGGAAGTGTTGGAACTGAATTGATCCAAGGACATTACACTTCAGAATCTAACATTCTACAACAACTACACTAAATCTTACAGAGTTTATTTATTGATTATTTATGTTTACAGTAGATAGCTGTTAATGCCATAGAAGCTTTAAAGATTAGTCCAAAATAGTTTCATTTTACAATAGTACTGAAAATTAATATTACTTATTGCTCTTTTGATCTACTAAATAAGTGCTATTTTAAGAGTCAAATCTTTAATCTTGAATATATAATGGAAATATGTAACGGATGTCTTCATGATGATAATTTTGTATTAATGAATATATTTTGTTACTCTTTATTTAACAAATCTCTTGCCATAAAGTCAAGGTGAAAAATTTATAATATCTATATAATACATCAAGATTACTACTCCAACACTAATTTATTAAGGAATTAAAATACTTTCAATCCAAAGCACAAAGTAAAACTTTTTTAAAAAAAGATCAGTCATCTTTTCTCTTTACCTCAATTTATGCTTATGATTAGTCTTTATATATAAATTGAGGTAAAGAGAAAATATGGTCAATCTTTTCTTTAAAAAAGTTTTATCTTGTGCTTTGCATTGAAAGTATTTCACTTACTTAATACATCTGTGATGGAGTATTAATCTCAAAATATTATAAAATATTAATTGCTGGAAGGTTTATAGACATATATGTATTAATAAAGGCCTTTAATTAAATAAAATTATGTCTGAAAAATAAAATAAAACGATATATATAAGGCATTCAATCATTTAGCAGATAAAGTTATTTCAATAATAAAAAAAATATGTAAAATATAGACAATTTTTTTTAAAAATTATATATATATATTTCTTTATATGCCATAGAGAAAAGTATACACTTCTTTATATGTATGTGTGTGATATGGTTTAGCATGTATATACATATCATTATTATTTTCAATTACTATTGATCCATTTCTAGATGAAGATCTCTCCATGTTTAATGTAGTTTTTTTGATGTCTAGACTCTCTTCTTCTCATCATTCCAGCCCACTTTCTTATTTTATCTATCCATATCACATGTAGTCTCTTTTAAGTTTTAAACTGGATCCTAAGATCCAGTTTAAGACCTAACTAACTATCTATTAACACCTCTTCTAGAAAAATGTTAATTCCAAATCCATTTCATTCTCTTAATTCTTTCAATGATGTAAGTAATACTTGTTTTGTCTTTTATCCATGTACTTTATTTCCAATCTTTTATTGTTATTCCTACCATACATCTCTTCATAATTTATTAAGTGATCTAAAGTCTCTTTTGCTCTTCTGTTAAATGTCCAAATCTCAAATCCATAAATTAGAACTGGTAAAATTTTATTTAAAAACCTTCTTTTTCAAATACATGGGTATATTTCTTTTTAATATAAATGATTCCAAGTTTAATTCTAAGATTAATTTTATCCATTATATTTCTATATGTATTAATACTCCTTCCAACGAATTTGAAGTTATAACTTCTTATAATTCATCATTATCAATCTTTAGTTTATTTACCTGAGAAAATCTATAGAACATTACTTTACCCTTTTTGCCTCATTCTTAATCCTATTTTCTTAATTGTAACTAATTTGCAACATTTTCCAAATTTCTGAAGAATTATTTGAAAAACAACCACATCATCTGCAAAATCTAAGAGACTTAAATAACCTCATTTACTTTTACTCTCTTAGCTTTCCATTTTAAACTACAAAATAGGTTTTGTAAAACTACTGTAAAAAAATTGGAGATATAGAATCAATCATCCATACACCTTTCTCAGTGATAATTTTCTTAATATCATCAATGTAGTCTAATCATTGCTTTTGCATTTTAATATATACCTTTCAGAATAAAATAATATGTGCAGACCCTTTTATATATCTGTATTAAAAGTGTATATTATAATACAGTTCACTATTTTTTGCAAATTTTAATAGCTGCAAAATCATGTGGAACTAAACTATCATGGATATAAGGATGATGGTTTTTTGTACAACCTAGACAAAATGTATAATTTTTTATAATTTTTTTAATGTGCACTCATGTGCTACATATTGGTTTGTATTTACACCAAAAGTTTATAGCTTATTTTATTAATTAAAGATACATTCTTTAATGGAATTTTGTAAATGAGATTTAGAGTTAAAAATATTAAAAAGTTGGCAGGCAGGAACAGTTTGCATTTACCATGGTAAATGTTATTACTAAGTCATACTATTCTACTACCTAATTTTTCCAACTTATTTCAGGTAGGGATTTAATAAGCATAAGAATTTAAAATAACTAGTAATTAAAATGTTGCATTTTGGTTATGTGTTTTTTCCCATAAAATGTAATTGTAAGCCAAGGACATAATACACATAAAAACACATTTCATTCTACTATAATCACATTGTTTAATTTACTCAGAACATTAATGCTTTTTTCACTAAACCCAGAATAATCTTACCTCTAAGTAATAATACCTAAATATCTCTTCAGTGATAAATATTGAAGGGCTGGTTGATGTGTCCCTAGGGCATCTATTTTAAAAAATCATTTTATAGCATGTCTATGACATGTTTTACCCTGGCTTAGACTTAAATTTTAGAGATGTCACAACATATCTTTACTTTGCAAAGTTGGTTTTATTTTTAGAAATCTATCTTGTCCATAGATTGTTCAATTTTAGTTTTTTATTGCCTGAACTACATTTTCATAATTTTCCATATTTCCCTCATCTTTTTAACAAATTAGACAAAAACTATTTTGGCTATATTATTTGATATCATGATTTACTCTTATAGAATACACTTTCCAAAATATTTCACTAGGATTTTATTGTTACATTATTCAATGCATCAAATCATAGATATATTATAACTACTTATTAATGTATCTATGCCTATTGGATGTAAAACCACTATTTTTGATCTTTATCTATAAACCTGTTAATTCATATTTACATGTATATGGTGGCATCTACATTTTATGTGTCTAGATGCTGCTATATTATTTAGCTGTTAAAAAAAAAAAAAGCTAATGCAAACAAGATTTATCTTAATGATGTAAAGAGCTCATTAAGTCTGTAATAAATTGTGTTAAGAAATGACAATCAATGATAAATTACTTCTACTGATAATAAAATGCTAATGCTTGGTTGTATTATCCTACTAACTAATTATACAACTTATATTTGGAAAGAAACCATACAAAATTTACATGTGATACATAATAATGAAGAAAATACAAAATATTCAAATCAACCTCCCAATCTTATGGTTTTTCAGCAATGCCCTCTGTGAATAAATATAAAATCTGAACTTTAAACAGCACAACTCAAGTTCATATTTATATTTATTCACAGGGGGTGTTGCTAAAAAAGCAATGTTTGGATAAGTGATTTGAACATTTTGTATAATAATGTGAGTCTACTTTTGAGACAAGTCTATTTTTTTAAGAAAATAACTTAAACAAAAGATTACCAAACATATTTTTTATTATTCTATATTTGAATAACAACAATAAATGTCATATTGTTTACAGTTTTGAATTTTAACTTTTTGCTTCACATGAAATGGCATGCAATAGTTGTTCAATGTATTATCAATAAGAAAATTAAATTATATATATATAACTGATATCTTTATTTTGGATTGAAGAAGTGAAACAATAAACAATTCGAAACTTCCAAAAAAGTATTTTATAGTGAGTTTGAGCATAGCTTTCATGGATTAACCAGACTCTGCTTACATTGTAACGTTTATCTTAAATCATTCTAAAAAAGTGCAGTGCTGATTATTTTTATTGGAATATATGACTGAGTATAGACTATAATGGAGAGCTATAATTGCAAGTGATGTGGGAGACTTTTAGAAAGAAAAGTTTGCTTCAGAAATTTAAAAATAGCATCAGAAAATATCCAATAAACAATAGATCAATATGTTCTATGGGAGAATGTTTTTGTGGTATACGTTATAGTCATTGCAAAACTTATCTCTAGTATGTTGTTATTATTATTGGTCTTTTTTTTTTCGTTTGGAGTTGGAATGACTCGTTTTCCAGTGGCTGTTATTGATGACATATACTAATAAAAATGTGTTGTAATAAAGAATAATCCACGTATTTAACATTGTAGTTTAAAAAATTGTCTATATATTTTTTTAGTTACGTTTTTTATTCGTTCACATTTTATAAAAAACCGTCTTCATTTCGCCACCTTGATATGAGATAACTCTCACTAAACTTTGGATAACGTGTATTTACATACATACGTGTAAATGCATATGCACGTATAAATGTGCGTTCGCATTTACATATATATATATGCGTGTGCATGTAAGTACATGCTTATATTATTATCTATTATATGTAAAAGTGCATATCATTCATTTAGTTATTTTATTCCATTGTTATCAAAATAAGTTTTTATTCGTTTTAAATTTTCTATTTCTTTTTTTTAAAATATTTTTTACTCAAGGTTGATTCTTTTTCTTTCTTTCTTTTATAAATAATTTTCACTAATGACAAATTTAATTTTCTTGTTATAAAAAAAATTGATTCATTTACATATATATAAAAAAAATGCCAGTCGTGTGCATGCTACTTTGCATGTTTAAAAGCCAGTCAGTAGGACTCCTGAGTGTCCTAGATATCTCCCGCCATATTGTCGGGCACGAAAACCAATAATGAAATTAAATGGTAGTTCCATAATTCTAAAATGACTAAAGAATAGCGAAAATTAAAATTATTTTAAAGAATATTATTTGAAAATGTTATTTTGTATGTGTATGATACGTCTGTTTATGTTTTATTGAAACTTATAACATTCATGTTATTGTTACTTAGATGAGACAGTAATTTAAATTTTAGAAATAATATTATCACACAAGTCCAATAAATTAATAAGTTAAATGTATTTTCACATTTATTTATATTATTAATATTGTTTTTTTTCTATTTACATTGTTACTTGTTAATTTTTAGTCATTTATAAATATCGGTGTTTTAAATCGTAGACTATTTTTAAATATATTAAAGAAAGAAAATGACTGATGAAGGGTTGGAATAATTATTTTATCAGATTTGCATTTTTTTTTAAAAATATATGTATAATCATCGATTCTATATTTAGAGTACTACACTTTCGCAGATTAATTTGATAATGTCATTGTTCATGATAAAGTGTTCGGCGTATAGTGCTGCCATATTTTACCCAGCGGAGTTTTAAAAAAGCTAATAATCGTCTTTCATTATTTTATGCTTAGCTTGCATTATCATTTTATCAAGTTACTTTTCTAGATGATTAATGAATCTCTGAAGTCTGATTCAAAGTAATCCAGCAAAAAGTTTCATTAGAAAAAAAAAAGAAGTGAGGTGGGGGTCGGGAAACATAATGAGAATTATGATCTAATATTCTTAAGTAGTAATAGTCATTGTATTAATTTAAGAAGCGATTGTAATATCTAGCCTCTTTTTCATAAATTTTAAATTGTATATTCTTTGTCTTTTGTATTCTTTTCTAGAAGCTTGAGACTAATAATAGTGAGGATCATTAATGTTTTAAAATAAAGAAATTAAAAATGAAGCAGCTAATAAAAAATTCTGTTTTTTATTAGCTACGAAAAAAAGAGAATGAGGAGGGGTGTAAAACCAATTTTTATAATTAATAATGCAAAAAATGAATCATTTTATTTGTATTTATTATTTACCAATAATAAATTAGTAATAACTGTATGACTAATCCATTGTTAATCACTTTGTTAAAAATAAAAATTGTTAATACGTATTAAATTTATTATTAGGTACCAGTAAACTAACATAAAATCTTTGCAGTAATATTAAACGCCTTTTATCCGTTTAGTTTTTAGGGTGCTCGATAGCACATTTATTGTAATCATTTTGGCGTCCATCCATCTCATTTCTAACTATGCTCTTCTTTTTTACTATAATCATATGGACATAGTATATTGGAAAAATTACTTGTTAATTTTTGTTGTTGTCTGTATAGTAATCCTAAATGTCTTTATCAAAATCAAAAATCCCGATGTTCTGTTCGAATAATTCTATCATAATTTCTGGTTTAAAAAAAAATTAAAAATATATAACAGCATATAGTGATAAGTAAAATAAAAAAGAACTTACTAAAGACAATCATATTATGATTAGATCATTATTCAGTAAATACTGTTATTTTAATATGGATTGATATCACTGATATCTGTCTTACAAATTTAGAAACCACAAGGTATTCAATAAATTAATTAATGTACACTAAAAAATAATGCAAATCAAATCCCTAAAAATTATTTCATTTAATAGAGGATACACACTTTTCCTTCATTCAGTAATTATCTATTACTAATGTTTTGCTATTTGAACCAATGAAATGAAAGTGCAAGTACGCATTATTAATTGCTGATGATGGACTACCTGGTTAAAAGTGAAATAGTAATAGTATCAAATGATCTTTTTATCAACATTTTGTCAAAAGTGCATAAATGGAACGTATTAATATATATAATATAGAGAATTTGAACACAGCCCATCAGCTATCCATTCGATCTCATATAACTGATACACATGCCAACACACATGTGAAAAAGAAAAATTATCTCCAATATGTGTATTTCATGCTGAACAGCATTCATCAGTTGGTCCAGATCATCATGTCCCATATATATATATAATCAGTGCTCTGTTTACATTAACATTGCAAATTTTCAAACTTTAATGGTCAGGTTGAAGGAGCTTAAAAGTCTGTTTTCAAATCCCCTATATTACATTCAAACTCCAAGTATATGAATTATGCTTGTATTTCAAAAATAATGTATATATATAGTTATTAACCAAGTGTCAGACACATAATCATAAAAGTTGGATGGTTTAGAGTCAAAATTTAAAGTTGTTTACATTCGGGCTTAATAACAAGATATGAAACAATGGAGATATATTACAACAATTAAATTAATTAAATTAGATTGCTCAATTAAATAATATTTACTGATTCTATTTTTTGTTTACATTAAGAAAGAAAATAAATAAATACTGTATCAGAGTTCAATAGTATTGTAGAGTACAAAGAATTTTCTTGTTTTGTATTCTACATATAAAAGCATTTGATATTTTTAATTTATCATAAATATGCAAGTGTTATAATTTTAATGAGGATATTACAAATTTTATTCTAGATAAAGTAAAGTTCTGGGAGCAATTCACTAATTTGACAAAATATATTTCCATGAACTGTTCTTTTATTGCAATAAATGCTGCAAAAGCTATTAGACAGAAAAAAATAACATAAGAATAAATTTAACTATCATAGTGATTAAAATAAAATTCTTGTGATTCAAAAAATAAAAAAATAAAAATTAAAAGTAATTATTAAGAATTTGTTAAAAAATTATAAATATTTTGGATAACTTATCAATAGGGATGAAATAAAAAAAAATAGATGAAAGTGATACTTGAGTCAAATTTTGAGTTAGTATTTTTCTTAGAAATGGTCTAATATTTAAAGAAAATATATTTATATGGAGGCAAAATAATAATTTTAATAAATCTGTTTTGCAATAATTACATATGGTTATGAGAATTGGATTTTATAATAGAAGAGCATTATAGAAACTACAAATCATATAAGAGATGTAATTGCCATGATTCTGCTACATAAAACTGAAAATGCTCTTGGCTAAATATTATTATTATTATAGAATTTTTCATCTTTATATCACACATAGATATACATGTGTGTATTGAAAAAGATAAAAGACTGAAGTGTAGTTGGGCTGGACATATTGCTATAAGAGATGATAATAGATGGACAACTGAAATCTTAAATTGGATTCCAAGAGACTGTAAAAGACACAGAAAATGACCACATGTGAGATGGATAGATGAAATAAGAAAGTGTGCAAAGTGATGTGGAGAAGAGAAGCTAAAAGTCAGAGAAGATGGATTGAACTTGGAGAGATCTTCATCCTGCAGTGGATTAATAATGGTTGATAATGATATATACTAATAAAGAAAAAGGAAAAATACAAGGCAAACTACATAGGTGAAAAAATGAACATATTAAACATACTAAATTAATATTATGAGAATGAAAGACTGACATAGAGCTGTACTGAAGAAATATAAAAAAATAATTGCATGATTTATTGCTCAGGATCTCATAAGAAGTTCAAGTACTGGAAATTATAAAGCTGGAAATATAATCCATAAATTTTGAGATTCAGGGTCTACGACTCTGCCGATTCGCTTAACCAAACAGGACAATAGTTATTCAAATAGATTACAATAATTGGATATCTAAATCTCTCAGAATGATTTCTAAAGACTATATGTAAAACTGATAGAAAGATAAAAAAGTTTGCTGAAGAAATCTGAAGAAGTGAACTATGAAATAGAAGTAGTGAAAGAAAGTTAAAAATATTTTATTCCACAATAATCGGTACTAGTTAAAAATGAGATGACATAAGTTTCATTAAATTAACTTTAACTCTTAAATTCAGTTAATCAAACAGCATAATACTTTAGGTATAGAAAAATTCTGCCTTCCATTTTTATCCATAATTTTATTTGTCTGTCAATCAAAAAGATGTATTAAACGAAAAATAATTAATTTTTGACATTTTAATTTAAGTTCATAGTATATATACATTGTGTATAAAACTATACTATATGCATAATACTATAAAAAATTACAATATGCATAATATGGTTTTTACTATTGACAAATTTCAGTGTCCAAATAGATTGGAACCAAATATTACAGATTTCATATGATTGCAATATTTTAAAATTTTAAAATAATTTTGTGTTTACTTAATTATCATTTAAATATTTATTATATATTTACTAATAACATTTTATCTACAAATAAAATATAGTAAAATTTAAATACAAATATATTGTCTATACTGAAATTATTATAATTAGAAGAGATTTGAATTCTGTCTTTCAAGCTCCCTATAGCTATCAATTCCATCTTATACAACTGATACACATGACCATATACATGTGAAAATTATACCTAATTTATCTTTATTTAGAGCATTAGCAAATTAATTTAAAATAATAATAATAAAAGTCATATTATCTCACATAAAAAAAAACAGATTTCAAAAACAATATACATGCATAAAGTATCTAAATTAAATTACATTTGCTGCAAGTAGCAAAAATGATCTTATGTTATGCAAGCAAATTAGCCTGGGTTTGAAATTTTAAAGGTTTTTTAAAATTCAGATTACTATCTTGAATAGCATAAATGATTAAGAGGGCATGCTAGATGCATAAGTCCACTAGTACTAGTTTTCAATCCTAGTCCTCACTGATGAAAGCAAAATGTAGAAAGTGTTCAGTAAATGGAGATTTTTAATATTAGTGCCATCTTCTGATTATTGGTCACTGAAGCTCACAGGAAATGTTTCTAGAGAAGTATAAGTGCTCTTAGAAGCACATTAATAAGCTTAAGAGAGATCATGTGATATTGTTGGTATAATAAATTATTTTAGAATTGTACAAAAAGAAATCCGAAATTTGCTTTAAAATGAACTATCATTTGATAATAGTTCATCTGCAGAAATTGAGGTAGTAATAAAACAATATTATCTTAATTTTGCTTTATTACAATGATAAATATAATTGATATGCACAATTATATAATGATTATTTTTCCATGTAATTTTAAATATATATTTCATTATTAGTGCATGTTTTTTTAAGATATGCATGTTTTTAATCATAATTATGCTTTCTATTGTAAGTTAAAAATGGGCATTATATAGCTCGCTTCAATATCTCTCTTAGAGGAATAGAAAAGAAGAAGGCAATATTTATTAGGCTTATCAATTGTGGAGTAGTGAAGGTTTCAGTGTATTGTCATTCTTGTTTTATTTTCTAGCTAAGAATTAGACATGGTTTTACCAATACATATTGGATAATTATTAAGATGTCTATAGGCAGCTGTCTGAAACAAAAATTCTAAGCATGTTGAAAAAATTTAAAGTTACTTTGACTTGATTCAAACTCTGTAGAAATGTTAGGTGTGTGCCTGAGCTATTATTACAGTATCCAACTTTAAATGTTTTATATAATATATTCTAAACACATCATAGTTATATAATATATATTTTTAAATATTATTTATTTGAAAAAATGTAAAATAAAATCATAAATTACCATAGATTTCTGATTGACATTAATTAAATGTAATATAAAATGGCATTCTTTCAGATTTAACTGAATGTCTGCTTGATTTTTATTTTTAAATTGCTCTTTTATTATTTTTGTGATGATAATAATGAATCTTTCCTGTTAATCACCTCATTTTCTTTTTCTTTAATCTTCATTCTCTGATAGTCCACATTTACATACAATTTGATATATCACATTATTTGTTTTTTATTTTTATTCTTACACACAATATTTTTTGAACTAATGGTTCCTTTTAACATAAGACTAATTGATTATAGGATGGTTTGCAATTAAACTGTCAACATGCTTTCCTTTGTAAAGGAAGATAAATTGTTTTTGATTTGTTATAAAATTTTATTCTAATTATTAACCATAATCATGTATAAATTTCAATGTCTGGACTTTTCATCAAGAATTTGTTATTTATATACAATAGAACCATGATTCTGAAATTAATTAAAAAGATATAAATTTTATGCATGTGCAAAATTTTTCATTATAAAAAGCTGTCATTTTCTTTTCTGCATTAGCCTTTTAAGTCTTGCATAATATTAATCTGTTGAAACCTTAAGTATTTAAATATTAACATAAATGATAAGCCACATTTTAACAATTACTTAATAAACTTGAAATTATTAATTTATCTAAAAATTATTATATATATTAATTATTTTTTAGTTTGCCTGAATAGCTTTACATTTTTTAAACATATTCACACTGAATAACTATAATATTAAAATTATGATCTTTAAAATTCTTTTCACAAACCAAGTCTAATGCATATGGTTTTTTTTTTCAAAAATTAAAAATCTAACTTGATATTGTTTTGATGTACAAAGATAGTTATCATAGCAATTCTACCAAGCATAAGAGAATTAGTGAATGCATCCTTTAAGCCACAAAATAGTAATTAATAATTTAACTTCAGAATTTTTTTTAAAAAAGGACATTTATGTATGAAAAATTAATCACCCTTTCTTGAAATAATAAAAATAGAAAAAAAAACCATTTTATAATATTAAAAGCATAGCTGCCTTCCAAGCAGCTGGCATGGGTTCACTTCCCAGTCAATGCATTTGACATATGAAGAAAAAAAAATGCAACAAGTTTTTATTATTTATTTTTTGAAAGATGTTCACACTAAAAAAATGTGCCTTTATTGCTTAGAAGTTCATAAGAAGTTTGAATGTCTGACCTGCAAGTACCAAAATTAATCCTAGGATTTCTTAATCCCAAGTCAGATAATCTACCACCTATACCAAACCACATGTCATGTTCGCACTGATTCTTATGTATAGAAATAGATGTGCTATATCCATTATTCTATTATTTAAATTATTTTTTTATAACATGTCTATGTATAAATACATGATAAAAAATGTCTATATTGCACATATATATGCCAAAACTATTATATATATGCAGTACAGTAAATAAAGTGTGAGCTATTATATATTAACTTAAGCCCTTTTCTACAGAATGTAGAACAAAGTATAATGGATGTTATAGCTCTACTGTATTCAAAAACTATTTTATACTTAAATAAAATATTTAATCTAGAAGTTTTTAATTTTCATGTAATCCAATTTTAAAAAAATATTATTTGTTTATTTATAATCATGTGTAATATGTAATGCATATTTATATTTTTTTAAAATGTATAATAACTATGAAATATAAAGACACAATCAGAAAATAAGTCAGAAATAGACAACTAGATTACGAATCCTTAAATAAAATAAGGTAAAATACTTTTAAAAGCTCACTACAAGCAAAGCTTTCTCCAACAATCCCTTCCTCTTCATTCTAATTTTTATTTTATTTTTAACAATAAATATCTATGGTTATATATTGTGGTATGTTATTATTCTCTTTATTGTATAAAAAATATACCTTGAAAATGATGTAGGATATAGACAAAATGTATATAGAACTATAAGATGATGTATATAAATTAATATATGGAGTACAATTTATATACTTTCTTTATTCTTGTTTTATTTGTAATGTAATATATGTTGTTTTTTAATTCGCCCCTTGGATTATTTTTAATATTTAATAATTCTACATGCTTTAGCTTAGTTAATATAAAATTAATTCTTTAGATTTATAAATGTATATTCAGAAATAATGCATCTTTACTCCCAGGAGATTAAAGTTTCCAACAAAAATATCAATTGATGGCTGAAGGTAAAAGATCTAAAAATTGTTTGATTATAACTTAGATGGTCATTTGATAACAATCTTATTTAGGTGTCTGCAACTGCACTTCACTTTCAAGTAAAAGAATATTACAAAAATTGGAAGAAAAACTATCTAATATTAAATAGGAGATTGTTGGACTTTGTGAAGTTAGAAGAAAAGTGATGAGAAATTAATTATGTATTTTATTACAAAGGCACAGTTATTGGAAGCACAAATTGAATTGAATTCATTATAAATAAAAAAGTGGAAGAACATTATAGAAATTGATAATATATTAGACAGAATGGCGAGATTAGTTATTCAAATTAATATAATGTACCAAATGCATATAATTCATGTTCATATCCCAACAAGTTCTCATGGTGATGAAGAAATAGAGTTTGTTTATATGGATGTGCAAAAATATGCTTTTGATCAGATGAAACAACATTTTAAAATATGCATGTGAGTCTTTAATTTTTAGAATTACAAAACGATTAAAAAAAATGTGAGTTCTATGGGGTAAATTTGATTATGATATTAAAAAATTAGAGAAAATACAGATTTGTGGAATTTGCAAAAGAAAAAACAATATTATGAATGTTTTCTATAGAAAAATGCTAAATAAAAAAAGACACGGAAACATCCAAATGAAGATATAGCAGAATTGGATTATATTTTGACTAACAGGAAGTATGTATTTCAAAACTGTAATGTTCTTAATATATTCAACACTAGAGGTAATCACCAATTAGTGACAGATGAAAACTATTAAGAAAGACAGTATTATTTGTTGATATTTCTAATCTTCAAAAACACTCAAGTGAATTGAAATTATTCCATGCAAGTCATTTAAAAATATTAACAGAGTTTGAAGTTGATTTGGACTTGATAATACCCCTCCCCCTTGATATTTTGTTAAAAACTGCAAGAGAAATAGCTAGTACAAAAAAGCAGCAATTTATTAGTAAATTTTCTATTGAGACAAGAGAATGTATAAAGAAAAGAAGGAATATGAAAAAATTTCAAATGATCTATTAGGAGGAATTGAATATCTGGATTTTTGTAAAATAGTATGAAAAAGAATTAATAATGATATAAACAATATAATGATGAATTGATAAAGAAAACTATAAAAGAAATCTCCAAAGTATAAATAGGTATATTGGTATTGGTAGGAGAGTTGTTTGTGCAATAAAAAAGATGAAACTATTACAAAAAAGAGAGATGGTATCGTTAAATGTATGTATTTTTTTTTATAAAGATTATATATTAATAAAGATTAAGAAAACAAAATATCTATATTATTACATTTTTAAAATTACCCACATGCAATTAAAACTCTGAAGAAGAAAAAAGCTGCAGAAAAATGACGAAAGTATTATTAATATTTTAAAAAAAGCAGATGAAGATATAGAAAAATTATTATCAAATCCCTAAATGATAAAGATGTGCTTAATGTATATTACTTTAACTCCCATATACACTTTAATGTGAAAAATGCTTTAGTAGTATTGATATTTAAATATATATATATATATATATATATATATATATATATATATATATATATATATATATATATATATATATAAAGAAGATATTAGAAATTATAGAATAATTAATCTTCTATTAGTTCTATACAAAATCTTTACCAAAATAATTTTAACTTATAAAATGTCATGTTGGATTTAAAAGTAGTTTTTGTACAATAGATAATATGAGTTATCATTATGTTTTAGATTTATAGATTATGAAAAGATATTTAATTCTATAATCATTTCTACAATAATTAAAGCATTAAATATTCAAACTATAAACCTGAGACATTATCATATTCTGGAAAATATTTATCAAACTGCACAGCATTAACTAGATTACATGTAATATTAAAAAGATTAACACTGAGAAAAGTGTATGTGAGGAAGATTCTGCATCTCCAAAACTTTTACAGCAGTTTTACAGAAAGTATTTCGTGGATTAAAATAGGAAACTAAGGAAGTAAAAATAAATGGATATTATTTTAGCCATCTACAGTTTGCAGATGATGTGACTGTTTTTGCAAGTAATGCTTCAGAGTTTCTGTAAATGTTGCAAGAGTTATTAAATGAAAGTAAAATAAGCTCTTAACAAGTTTTGCTGAATATCTCCAACCTCGGACTAGTTTCTGTTACTGGCATCTTCAGTGAGGTCTATATATAACATTTGTAAATACAAGCTTATTAAATTAGGTCATGTGACATCTGACTTGATTTTATTTTGTAAATGAAAGTAAAAATGTTAAAAAGAATAAAACAATGTTTATTAAATATTCTCTGACTAAAAATATAAAAATTGATAATCATGAATTAAAAGAAATTAATAACCATAAATATTTTGGTCAGATTATTAATGCAAATTAAAATTTAATGCATAAAATTAATCATAGAATTAAATTTGTGTGGACTGTTTTTGATATAAATAATTTAATAATAAAAAGAAACATTCTTATGTATTTGAAAAGGAAAATTATTAATAAATGCCATTTAGCAATTCTTAAGACTAGGATACTTAACAGAAGATAATTACAGAGACTTTAGGAAGAGATGTATGTTGGGAATAACAAGCAGATATGAGAAACATAATATATGAGTAAAAGAACAAGCTGGTATCTTTGAAGTAAATCTGGTTGGATATATTGCTACAAATTATAACAATAGATGAACAATTAAAGTTTTAAATTGGATTATATAAAATGGATGGATGGAATAGGAATTTTTCTTGTGTATTGTGAAGAAGAAAGGATACAGATTGAAGAAAATGAATTAAACTTGGAGAGACTTTTATTTAGCAATAGATAGATCATGGTTGAAAATAATTATGATTCCAGGATAAAAATCTTCCCCATAGTGAAATATTAGACCAGCTTCTTTCCTGTTGATAATATGAATTTGAATCTGTCAAAAACTTGGAAATTTGTTTAACAGCATTAAGGTTTTTCTTTAAGATCACAATCATAAAAATATCCCCCAATATTGATCAGGGAATGAATATTTATATATTTTTACACAGACTGTACAAAAAGAGAAACAGTTCTCAAGTCCTTACTGCTAAGAAATTATCAAATCTAATGTGTACTGCTTCTTCTTTATTGTTTATTTATGAGGAACTAATCAGGAAGGCTTTGCCTTGCACCAGACTATTGCGTAGATCTATATATTATAAATAAAATTAAAGATAATCATGAACTCAGCTTTATTGGAATATAATACTTCGCCAATGGTAATAAAAGCTACAGAATATTGCAAGCATTTTTTTTATGTTTTTATAATCAGTGCATTTATGTTTATGTGGTCAATCCCTCAAACTTATAATAGTTTAAAACTTATTTGCCAACAACTATTAGAAGAATAGAAAGTTTTGACATAAGTTGTCTGTATGAAATAAAAATCCTAACATATTTTTCTTCAAAAAAAAAAACTTTCTAGATTCATTAGTCTGAACTTAAACCTTGACTATGAATTTGACAAAATGATCTTGTTATTAGAAATAAAAATCTTATATGAATATTAACATTGCATTTTAAAATTATATATGCTTTCATAGATTATGCTTATAATAAAAATAATGCTTAGATATTTTGGTGATACCAAAGCATTGATCTGTCCACCTGATGCAGCCATAATATATCAATGATCAAAGAAAAAAAATAGTAAGAATTAAAATGTATACATTTATTATTGAATTCATGTTAACAAATGTATTAAAGAAATGCATAAAAAATTGGTGTTAACGTGTAGTGATTAGATTTTATTAATTTTTTTTATCTAATTATTAATTTATTACAAAAAAATAAATAAATTAAAATGTATTTGCTTTTGACACATTTCATAAAAATTTTAATAGAAATTTATAAACATAATAAAACTTTTCTTTTAAACAGACAATAAGGCTTTTAATAAAATATTACAAACAAAATAAAAATCTTCTAGAAAATTTATAGTCAGAAGAAAGAATAAGAGAAGATATGATTGTTATTATTGTTGAAAGCCAATAAACATCACATGACCACCACTTCTTGTGCTTGCGTATAACTGTTTTAAAACAGGCAAAACTCACTATACGTATTGCCACACATAGCAAGCTAAAGTAATCAATGGATGCCAGAAGGCTTGTTGCCTGTTTTAAAACAGTTATACACAAGCATAAGAAGTGGTGGTCATGTGATGTTTATTGGCTTAAAACCAATCCTGCCTAATAGGATAGTTGTGGCTATGGTTATTAAAGAACCAAAGACATCAAAATGTATGAGTGCTGAACTGAGTTCAGACCCATATGACTATATAAGTTAATGAGCTTGCATTGAAAATATTAAGGGTGTTTTCAATTTAAGACTCATAGTTTTGTAGTTAAATGGAGATAAAGGTGACTGCTGGAGGGTTGCATTTATGTAATATACTTTTTGCTATAAATTCAATAATAAATGTGTATTTTTTGTTGATTAGTTTTTTTTGTCTTCTGTAAGATTTCATCTGATGGATAGATATAACATGCTCTAGTAGTTCCAATATTTTTTGCATTGCCAATATATATAGTAGATAATAAACAAAATTATTTAGATATTAATTTTTTATTAAAATATTTTAAATATCTTAATAGCTACTACTCTTGTTCACTTTTTCAATAGGAATACATCAGAAATAAAATAGTATTAAATAGCATAATGAGTCGTTATAAGCCAATAAACATCACATGATCACCATTTCTTATGCTTACTTATAATTGTTATGAAAACAGGCAAAACTCTCTATACATATTGCCATTCAGTGCAAGCCAGAGTAATCAATGAATGCCAAAAGGCTTGTGCATAAAATCGATCCCAAGATCTAAGTGCAGTGTTCTCAGATCCAATGCTCCTCACTGATGAAGTCCATAAGACAGAAACCAGTCTGGGGATATTGGATAAGTAGGCACTAGATGGGGATTTTATGCACAAGCCTTCTGGCATCCATTTATTACTCTGGCTTGCACTGAGTGGCAATATGTATAGAGAGTTTTCCTGTCATAATGAGTAGTATCTACTAAACAATTTTATAAATATAAACCATAATAAAAATTTTAGTAAAAATAAAATATATAAAATAAATGAAATATTCCATACAAATATGTATGAGAATGAATACCAGGATGTGAAACTGTTGACCCAAGATATTTATTTCTGTGGGTTGTAACAACTTAAATTATAAAAAATTATATGTAGGATTTACTATGCATCTGTTAAAAATATCACAATAATAATGAATTTATACAGAAAATAAATATTCTGACTCAGTTTTTAGTAGATATTGTGATTCCAACTAAAAATAATATAACAAAAGTATTCAAATCATTTTTTTGTCAATACAACTATTGAGTTTATATTTTCAGTACTAGTATACTAATTATAATTCATTTTTATTTTTGTTATTCACTATAAAAATATTTTGGGAAAAATGTAAGTAATTAAAGTTTAATTGTTAAACAATTATTTAAATTTATATTAATTTTATAGTCAACATTATTTGTGTTTAAAAAATGCCATTTTTAAAGTCAACAAGAAAAAAAAAAGATCGATGAAAAGAGAGGAAAAAAAATCTAGAAAGATGGAAAATAAAATTGTGTAGATTGTATAGAATGAAACATTTAGTGTAGCTAAAGATAATAATATTAAAGGACATTATGATACAAATCACAAAGATCAGTACTTCTGTGTCAGATGTTAATTAAGAGAATAAAAAATAAAAACATCAAGAACTCACTTCCATATCAGCATCAAGTATTTACAAAATTTATTAAAAGCAATGAATCAGTAATGAGAGGTAGTTATAAAACTACCTATTTACTAGAAAAATACTCAAAAACATTTACTGAAGATTCATTTATCAAAGATTCTATGATAAAGACTGCTGAATTTGTCTGTCTTGAAAAAGTGCAATTGTTTCATGATATATCTTTGTGGCGAAATACATCATCAGACAGAATAAATGAGATGATAAACAATTTGAATGATAAATTATGAAAAGTATATGCAGTATTCCTGTGTTTTTAAATCAAAGTTAATGATGTTGCACAAGTTATTGTGTGCTTTTGTGCTTTTCATAAGAACATGAAGTAATGGAAGAGTTTTTGGAAATTATCTCCATCTATGGAAATATTTTTGAAGACTTTTGATGTAGCATAACATACTGAAGAAATCCATTTTTTTTGGAAAGGCTCATTGCTATGAGACCTGACAGTGCCAAAGCAAAAAATATAAGTCATAACATGAGTGGTCTTAAAGTTGAAAGATATATACCTGGATAAAACAAAACTAAAATCATTCCACTGCATTATTTACAAATAAATTATGTTTTCCAAAATATTAAAACTGTTTATGAAATTCTTGAGACTGGAACTAAATTTATATACAGGGAACTTAATCACTGCAAACTTGAAGCACTTCTTAATAATTTGGAGTCTGAATTTGAATAATTTCTTTCCTGTTCAATAGTTCATTTGTTTTCTTGACACAAAGTTTTGAAGAGCTTTTATTTGCTTGTAGAAGGAATTGTATTATATCCTGAAATCAAATATCAAGATATATCAATTTTGAAGGATCCAATATGAATTCAAGATTTGGTATTTTTGATTGATATTATCTGAACAGGCTCAACATTAAGTTAGAAATAAAAAATAAATTAATAATGGCAATATGTGATACAATGGCAAGTTTTGGTCAGAAATTGATTCTGTTGTAAAATCATATGAAAAACACTATCCTAACTTAGTTTCCATCTTGAGAGTAGTTGAGAATCCAAAATCAAAATTACACTTCTGCACAATATTGCAATAAAATGAGGGGATTAAACATGACTTCAATAAGCACTTTGAAGACTTCAAAGAGGAACAAAAAATGTTTCTCCTTTCATGGGATTTTTTTATTTTTTTGAAATTAAACAAGAATGATTCAGTTTTAAAAGAAGAAGTACTGAGAAATTAGGATTCTAAAAATATTTTTTTTATTTTGGACAAAAATACCTTAACTTTAAAAAGTTTTAAATACAAATTCAGTGTTCTTTCGGAAGCACATATTTATGCAAATAAATGTTTTCAAGTATGCAAATTAATAAAATAGTTCACATGCAAATTTTTCTGTCATAATGAAGGTGTATGTTCCCAATCATTATCTCCAAACCTTGATAAATTCAGCTTGGTGACAAATGACAAGTTTTTGACAAAAAAGTTAATAGACCACTATTATTTAAAATTTTTAAATATATGTTATAATTTTTTTTTTTTATTATCATCAATCAAGCAATAAAATATAATTATATAAATAATTATTTGTATGTTCATTATTACTTTTATATATTTCCTTTTGATTATTTGTAAGCTATTTATATATTTTAACTTAATTATAATTTCTCCATAGTTGATCAAAACAAATGGATTTTGTTTTAATTTTATTATTAATTTGATATTTTTTTAAAATAAATATTCCAAATAATTGTGGATTTTAAAAAAAGAAATGAGTAGCGATATTTGTTAGAAACATGGCTTGTGACTGAAATGTATTTGACATCCCAGATATATACCATAGAAATATGAAGAAAATATTAAAACCAACAGTCTATTGTTTAACAGACAATTTAAAATATTATATAATTTCAAGGAATGTCAAAGCACTTTTGACACTGTCTATATTAAGGGAACTATACTAAAGAACATATACAATGAGATATTATTTTATATAGCACTATGTTTTAATACTGTAATAGTGATATTAGCGATTAAGCCAATGCACATGCGCTTTAAAGATAAATTATAAATGAATACTCAATTTTTCCAGACACGAGATATAGTATTTTAGAAAGAATGGAATGAATACCCATTCTTTCGACCCAAACGTTTATATATGGGCAAATCTTAATTGTGTGGAAATAAGAGTGTGAGGGTGTTACACGATCACTTTAAATTACCTTTGTTATGTTTTGAATGAATGACACTTGCGAAATCTTTACAATTTATGAACTGTCATTCTTTAGTTGAAATTAAACATATATAATGAGATATTATTTTATATAGCGCTATGTTTTTTATGTAATAGTAATATTAGCGATTAAGCCAATGCACATGCGCTTTAAAGATAAATTATAAATGAATAATCTCGATTTTTCCAGACACAAGATATAGTATTTTAGAAAGAATGGAATGAATCACCCATTCTTTCAACCTAAACACTTATGTATGGGCAAATCTTAAGCATGTGGAAATGAGAGCGTGAAGGTATTAAATGATCACTTTAAATTACATTTGTTATGTTTGAACGAATGACTCTTGAAATCTTTACAATTTACTACACATCATTCTTTAGTTGAAATTAAACATATATAATGAGATATTATTTTATATAGCACTATGTTTTTTATGTAATAGTGATATTAGCGATTAAGCCAATGCACATACGCTTTAAAGATAAATTATAAATGAATACTCTCACTTTTTCCAGACACGAGATATAGTATTTTAGAAAAAAGAACATAATAAAATATTAAAAAAACTAATGTGAAGACCTGAAACAGCTAATTGGAAAACTAGTCTTTTTAAAATTTTTATTGAGTATGTTCTTTAGTATAGTTGCCTTGATAAGGACACATAAGTGCCAAAAGTACTTGGATAGTATTTGAAATTATATAGTATTATTTTAATAGTCTCTGTTAAACAGCAACAGCATGTTGGTTTTAATATGAATGTGAGGCAACATGCTTGAAAGTGCTTAGCTGTTAACTTTTGTATAGACTTATAAGAATAATTATTGTAGCTTCTCTTTCCAGCACCTCCCATGCTTCTAATTTTATTATTCTACAATTAGTTAAGAAAATTAATTTATTAAGAAATATAAGGAATATATATATATATATGTTCAAAAGATGGCGCTTTACCAAAACCACCGAACAAGTGTAAAATTTTTTACATAAACGAAAAGAGTCACACCTTCATTTATTCACTTCACGATCAGCTGATTTCAAGCTGGTTTGCTCTCCTCAGTGAGGGATAGAGTATAGAAACTAGATCTAAACACTGACTCTCAAGTGTTTATGCAAAACGTTTCTATCAGATTGCAAGCGTGAATTTTTCAGACTGGTAAAGTCTTCAAACTCAGCCTAGCAAGCCAGATATTTATATGGGTCTGATCTCAGTTCAGTATCACCATATATCAAAGTCTCTGCAATATATATCATTGCAAGAAAACTTTAAAGGTACATTTAGAAAAACAAAACAAGTTACTACGTAACTCTGCTATCACTTGTTATTTATTTCAAAGATGGCGCTTACAAAACCATCGAATAATGTAAAATTTGTTTACATAAACGAAAAGAGTCAGAATTAACTACCTCTTTCATTTGCTCACCCCCAGATCAGCTGATTTCAAGCTGGTTTGCTCTCCTCAG
This sequence comes from Epiperipatus broadwayi, assembly GCA_028023455.1. Classification (NCBI taxonomy): domain Eukaryota; kingdom Metazoa; phylum Onychophora; class Udeonychophora; order Euonychophora; family Peripatidae; genus Epiperipatus; species Epiperipatus broadwayi. The sequence goes on along the minus strand of JAQFVV010006369.1, from coordinate 2,368,619 downwards.
TGAGGGATAGAGTATAGAAACTAGATCTAAACACTGACTCTCAAGTGTTTATGCAAAATGTTTCTATCAGATTGCAAGCGTGAATTTTTCAGACCGGTAAAGTCTTCAAACTCAGCCTAGCAAGCCAGATATTTATATGGGTCTGAGGAGAGCAAACCAGCTTGAAATCAGCTGATCTGGGGGTGAGCAAATGAAAGAGGTAGTTAATTCTGACTCTTTTTTCGTTTATGTAAACAAATTTTACACTTGTTCGGTGGTTTTGGTAAAGCGCCATCTTTTGAACATAAATAACAAGTGATAGCAGGTTACGTGAGTAACTTGTTTTTGTTTTTCATAAATGTACCTTTAAAGTTTTCTTGCAATGATATATATTGCAGAGACTTTGATTATATGGTGATACTGAACTGAGATCAGACCCATATAAATATCTGGCTTGCTAGGCTGAGTTTGAAGACTTTACCGGTCTGAAAAATTCACGCTTGCAATTTGATAGAAACGTTTTGCATAAACACTTGAGAGTCAGTGTTTAGATCTAGTTTCTATACTCTATCCCTCACTGAGGAGAGCAAACCAGCTTGAAATCAGCTGATCTGGGGGTGAGCAAATGAAAGAGGTAGTTAATTCTGACTCTTTTTTCGTTTATGTAAACAAATTTTACACTTGTTCGCTGGTTTTGGTAAAGCGCCATCTTTTGAACATAAATAACAAGTGATAGCAGGTTACGTGAGTAACTTGTTTTTGTTTTTCATAAATGTACCTTTAAAGTTTTTTTGCAATGATATATATTGCAGAGACTTTGATTATATGGTGATACTGAACTGAGATCAGACCCATATAAATATCTGGCTTGCTAGGCTGAGTTTGAAGACTTTACCGGTCTGAAAAATTCACGCTTGCAATCTGATAGAAACGTTTTGCATAAACACTTGAGAGTCAGTGTTTAGATCTAGTTTCTATACTCTATCCCTCACTGAGGAGAGCAAACCAGCTTGAAATCAGCTGATCTGGGGGTGAGCAAATGAAAGAGGTAGTTAATTCTGACTCTTTTTTCGTTTATGTAAACAAATTTTACACTTGTTCGGTGGTTTTGGTAAAGCGCCATCTTTTGAACATAAATAACAAGTGATAGCAGGTTACGTGAGTAACTTGTTTTTGTTTTTCATAAATGTACCTTTAAAGTTTTCTTGCAATGATATATATTGCAGAGACTTTGATTATATGGTGATACTGAACTGAGATCAGACCCATATAAATATCTGGCTTGCTAGGCTGAGTTTGAAGACTTTACCGGTCTGAAAAATTCACGCTTGCAATCTGATAGAAACGCTTTGCATAAACACTTGAGAGTCAGTGTTTAGATCTAGTTTCTATACTCTATCCCTCACTGAGGAGAGCAAACCAGCTTGAAATCAGCTGATCTGGGGGTGAGCAAATGAAAGAGGTAGTTAATTCTGACTCTTTTTTCGTTTATGTAAACAAATTTTACACTTGTTCGGTGGTTTTGGTAAAGCGCCATCTTTTGAACATAAATAACAAGTGATAGCAGGTTACGTGAGTAACTTGTTTTTGTTTTTCATAAATGTACCTTTAATGTTTTCTTGCAATGATATATATTGCAGAGACTTTGATTATATGGTGATACTGAACTGAGATCAGACCCATATAAATATCTGGCTTGCTAGGCTGAGTTTGAAGACTTTACCGGTCTGAAAAATTCATGCTTGCAATCTGATAGAAACGTTTTGCATAAACACTTGAGAGTCAGTGTTTAGATCTAGTTTCTATACTCTATCCCTCACTGAGGAGAGCAAACCAGCTTGAAATCAGCTGATCTGGGGGTGAGCAAATGAAAGAGGTAGTTAATTCTGACTCTTTTTTCGTTTATGTAAACAAATTTTACACTTGTTCGGTGGTTTTGGTAAAGCGCCATCTTTTGAACATAAATAACAAGTGATAGCAGGTTACGTGAGTAACTTGTTTTTGTTTTTCATAAATGTACCTTTAAAGTTTTCTTGAAATGATGATATATTGCAGAGACTTTGATTATATGGTGATACTGAACTGAGATCAGACCCATATAAATATCTGGCTTGCTAGGCTGAGTTTGAAGACTTTACCGGTCTGAAAAATACATGCTTGCAATCTGATAGAAACGTTTTGCATAAACACTTAAGAGTCAGTGTTAGATCTAGTTTCTATACTCTATCCCCCACTGAGGAGAGCAAACCAGCTTGAAATCAGCTGATCTGGGGGTGAGCAAATGAAAGAGGTAGTTAATTCTGACTCTTTTTTCGCTTATGTAAACAAATTTTACACTTGTTCGGTGGTTTTGGTAAAGCGCCATCTTTTGAACATAAATAACAAGTGATAGCAGGTTACGTGAGTAACTTGTTTTTGTTTTTCATAAATGTACCTTTAAAGTTTTCTTGCAATGATATATATTGCAGAGACTTTGATTATATGGTGATACTGAACTGAGATCAGACCCATATAAATATCTGGCTTGCTAGGCTGAGTTTGAAGACTTTACCGGTCTGAAAAATTCACGCTTGCAATCTGATAGAAACGTTTTGCATAAACACTTGAGAGTCAGTGTTTAGATCTAGTTTCTATACTCTATCCCTCACTGAGGAGAGCAAACCAGCTTGAAATCAGCTGATCTGGGGGTGAGCAAATGAAAGAGGTAGTTAATTCTGACTCTTTTTTCGTTTATGTAAACAAATTTTACACTTGTTCGGTGGTTTTGGTAAAGCGCCATCTTTTGAACATAAATAACAAGTGATAGCAGGTTACGTGAGTAACTTGTTTTTGTTTTTCATAAATGTACCTTTAAAGTTTTCTTGCAATGATATATATTGCAGAGACTTTGATTATATGGTGATACTGAACTGAGATCAGACCCATATAAATATCTGGCTTGCTAGGCTGAGTTTGAAGACTTTACCGGTCTGAAAAATTCACGCTTGCAATCTGATAGAAACGATTTGCATAAACACTTGAGAGTCAGTGTTTAGATCTAGTTTCTAGACTCTATCCCTCACTGAGGAGAGCAAACCAGCTTGAAATCAGCTGATCTGGGGGTGAGCAAATGAAAGAGGTAGTTAATTCTGACTCTTTTTTCGTTTATGTAAACAAATTTTACACTTGTTCGGTGGTTTTGGTAAAGCGCCATCTTTTGAACATAAATAACAAGTGATAGCAGGTTACGTGAGTAACTTGTTTTTGTTTTTCATAAATGTACCTTTAAAGTTTTCTTGCAATGATATATATTGCAGAGACTTTGATTATATGGTGATACTGAACTGAGATCAGACCCATATAAATATCTGGCTTGCTAGGCTGAGTTTGAAGACTTTACCGGTCTGAAAAATTCACGCTTGCAATCTGATAGAAACGTTTTGCATAAACACTTGAGAGTCAATGTTTAGATCTAGTTTCTATACTCTATCCCTCACTGAGGAGAGCAAACCAGCTTGAAATCAGCTGATCTGGGGGTGAGCAAATGAAAGAGGTAGTTAATTCTGACTCTTTTTTCGTTTATGTAAACAAATTTTACACTTGTTCGGTGGTTTTGGTAAAGCGCCATCTTTTGAACATAAATAACAAGTGATAGCAGGTTACGTGAGTAACTTGTTTTTGTTTTTCATATATATATATATATATATATGTAAGAGGCCTTGCAATGCAGCAGATATACTTGTCTGTCTTATCATAAACTGGAGATTGATTCTCATTGACTAATACATGGAAATTTTGTTAGTTTAAAAACAAGGTAGGATTTTTTTTCCAGATGAATAGTTTATAAACATTCTAGCTATCTATCTAGTATTAGTCAATAAATTGAGTAATAGCTATTATTAGGTGGAAGCTAAAAGTTAACTTGACTAGGAATGATGAATATTACTGAACTGATTATAAAAACAAAACAAATAACAAAATAATGTTTTCTTCTTTGAAGAGGAAGATGCCATATTCCTATATCCCATGTATATTTATATGTATATAAATCACAATTAATATATGTAATAGATAAAAGTTATAGTCATTTAATATTTAAAATTTAAATGTTACTATGCTTTATTTTATTTATTTATTGCATATATTTATAATTCTGGATATAAATATGATATAATGATCATCATGCCACATGTTGGAAAGTCATTATATACCACATGGCAAAATGAGAGAGTCATCATCATTCATATGTCAACATGCCATTATGTATTGAATTTAAAATGATGACAAGATATGCTGGCATTTTTTTATTCGAGCATAATAACAAAAAGTTCACTTATTTAGCATAACATTGGTCAATAATGGGATCAGTGATAAAACTATTTATCATCAATTTAGTCTGAGTTTTACTCATAGTATTATTTTAATGAAGAAGTAATAATTCCCTAGCAACAATTACTTTATTTATTTGTTTGGATTGATCAAATCATTTTCTATAAAGTTCAGAGGCACTTTCAAGTTTGACCAATTGTTTATTACATTTTAAATGTTTGTTCTCATCTACTAAATTACTTATGGTCTAGAAAAATATGAAGCATTCTGACTCACATGTACAAGTGCAATACATGCTATGCAAGTAGACACCCATCAAGCGTTGTTAGCTGAGAGGTCAGGACAGCCAACTTGCAAGCAAGCAGTTGGTTGCAGATGGTTGTTGTGGGTTCGCCTCCTGGCCGATGCTATGACATATATAAAAAAGAATAATATAACTACTATTACATTTTGAAACACTTCTTTAAATGAATAGCAAATTACGAAAATGACAAAGAAATTTGAAATGAAAAAAATCATGATGCATTTATATCTAAATACATAAATAACTTTTATAAAATACATATCTGCACATATCTCTAGCTGTGTTCATTACTATTTAACTTTCCTTAATATTTTCAAAGATATTTGCATATATATCACTGCTAATTATACACAATATGTTTGCAAGATAGCAAAAATTTCTTTGGGTTAGTATCTCATTAAAAAAAATATATATATAAAAAGAAAAGTAAATAAAGTATATAATCTTTAAAAAAAAAGGTGGGTGGGCCAATGTTGAAGTGTTTACAAATTATCACTTCCATTATCAATTTATAGTTAGTATATTGCAAGATTTAGTTAACTGTAATGATTGAAACTTTTATAAAGTATAACTTAAATTAAACTATTACCACCAATTAATTATTTATTATTGTCACTGAATATTATTTTTAATATCTTTTCTTTTCATTGCACCATTCCTGATAAATTTTTGAGAAATACACATTAACTACTATTCAAAATAACCTTTCTTTGTGTGAGATTATTCTTTCTAGTTTGTAGATCTTTTATCCAAGCATTTTTTTTCCACACCTATACTTCTGTACTACTAGGTTCTCTAAATTTTACTCTTTATGAGATTAATTTTGTGTATAAGATCAGTGTTATATGAATACTTTTGTTGAGTTTTAGTTTACCACAACTTTTTGGCTGGTATATGGGCTACTGACTCAGAAGTACATTTTATTTTATGAGACAGATAATAGTCAAGCTGAAAGACATTCTTAATCTCTATATCACTATTCCATCAACAAACATATTGTCAGATAGTAGAGTGTGACTCAACTAAGTTTGAAATCACCACATACCTTTTTAAACACATATACATAGTGAATAATTTGTATTACTTGCAGTTTTTAATCCGGGTTTAGATTAATTCCTTAAGTAAACCTATTTTTCAATTTTTGTGATACTTCTATGATTTCTTTTCAAGTTATTCAAATACTGTTTTTCCATTTTACTAAACACTATCTACTCATTCCATTAAATTCAATTGACAAATGAATTGACAACTGACTGAATTTAAACTCCAATTGTTGCTTTTTTAGCTTTTTATATATTTTGAACCCCTTTCCCCAACAATCTGTATTGGCCTGAAATCAAAAGCAATGCTATATGTTTTTTTTTTTTTTTTAAAAAAAAGTGATTGATTTGTTTGGAAGTGAAAGAAAAAAAATGACATCCCACTTTTTGCCAAATTTAAATTTATAACAATTTGTCTTGCAATATTGAAGATTAAATATTAAATCTATTGATCTTTACGTAAATTGATTATTAAAATAAATAAAAGTAAATTTTTAAGTATAAAAAAATTGTAACGTTCGATTTTCGTATATCCATTAGTTTCAATAATATTTAAGTACACAAACTGTACTTTAAATATTTATAAATAATAACATTTTTATTTATTCATTAATAAAAAAATGATCAAGATTTTTAAATACAGGGTGTTTTTTCTTATAAATTTAATCACTATTATATTATTATAAACATTCGAGAAATTTTTACTAGCGCAGTGTCAAGCTGTAATTCTAAGGAGAAGATAATCAAACTTCAACACATGGGCTGTTAAGTACAAGTAAATTCTCAATCCAAGTCACAAGATAATGACTGAAAAGCACCATCTTCATACCTAAATGCAATTATATAGTCAAATCTTAAGCATCTTGAAATGAAAGCATAATATATTAAATTATTCACTTTACATACATTTCCTTTTTATATCCTATTAACACTTGCAAACTATTCAAATTTACTGTGTCCGTATTAGAAGATGTTTATGTGATTTAAATAATAAAGAAATTTGTACTAGTGAAACGTCAAGCTGTAATTCTAAGTACTTGTATTTAACATCGATAATTGAATATTATAGTACAATGCACACTAGATTTGATTACCTTCTCCTTAGTATTATATTATTATATTTTAACTATCTTAATCTAGCTTAATAATAGAGAAAAATTAATTTAAATTGTCCAACTTGTCCAAATAAATCATAAATTCAACTGCATTAGTGTTTTTAAATAATTTCTCATAGGGTTCATAAATGTTTTCTATCATATACATGGCAATATTGAAGTTTTCATCTTATAGTAGTACATTTCATAACTTTGGACCATTATTCAAAATTAATAGTAATAACTTCTTAGTTACCAATCTATCTTTATATTTATAATGAATCATCTTTTATTTAACCACCAAATTGACAAGTTATGTTACTTCTAAAATGTGATTATTTTATTATGTATTTTTACTTATTTACTTTGAAATTTTATTATTTCAATTTCTATGCTTTTTCTCACTTGGCTAATTATATAACTTTTTTTTCTCTACAGTTTCTTTATTAGCTGTTCATCATCATCATCATCAACCATTATCAATCCACTGCAGGATGAAGGTCTCTCCAAGTTCAATCCATCTTTTCCGATCTTTAGCTTCTCTTCTCCACATCACATCTGTACACTTTTTTATTTCATCCATCCATATCACACGTGGTCTCTTTCTGAGTCTTTTACAATCTCTTGAAATCCAATTTAAAATTTTAATTGTCCATCTATTATCATCTCTTCTAGCAATATGTTCAGCCCAACTCCACTTCAGTCTTTTAATTTTTTCAATGAGGTCAGTAACACCTGTTTGTTCTCTTATTAACCGTTATATAATTCTAAATATTATAATATATATATTTACATGAATATAATTTAGATTAGTACATGCATAAAATTATATACATTTAAAGTAATAAATTATTGAATGATAATTAACTAATATATCAATCATTTTTTTAAAAAAATATTGTCTGGGATAAAAGTTCAATCTGTCACTTCTGGTTTTTAAACATCACATGATCTCCAAAGTAACTAATTATATAGCTATTAACATGTTTAAATATCAATAAAAATAGATATTATTACTTTTATCCAATAATTTTTTGATTTGTTAAATATTAAATTTACAAGGTCATACAGAACTTAATTTTAAATATTAGGTTTTATTATAGAAAATAAAATATTTAATTAGATATACGTTAAAATAATAAAATGATTGAATAATAATGGTAAAATAATAATTATTAAAAGGTGTAAGTATAGCATTTGAAAAGGGAAAAATGCAATATTTGTGAATGTATTTTTTGTGAGTGAAAAAGTAATATATATATAATTAATAATTAATAATATATATATATTTACAAAACATTCGTTTATTTTAAATTACATTAAATAAGAATTCTATCTGGAATTTTTTATTTTTGTATCAATTTACATTCTAACATTTGTGCAAATGAACCTTATCAGAATTTTAGATTAAAAAGCTTTTCTATATTTTTGCGTTTTGATAATTACATTAATTACTTTGACTGATCGTTGCAAAAAAAGTAAAACAGATTGCTTTTAAAAAATCACATTAATAAATGTGTTTTCTATAAAAAAAAAAAAAAAAGCAGTAATTTAATTAAGTTAATTTTAAAAATTATAATACTATTTTTTAAAAATATTCATAATTTATTCATTATGCCCATATGAACATATTAATATTTGTTCCTATTAAATGAAAAATTTATATGCTGCACATTGTGTTTATGAATATAAACTATATAATTTTATGATTACCAAAATATAAAAATACATTAAATGTAAAAATACAACGATTTTTTTTTTTGTAGTTATATATTGAACTATTTTTCTCATTTAATTAAACCATGTAGAGTGCTTGGCAAATAATACCTCAAATCAACGTAGTATGATAATACCTAATATTGGCATCACTTATTCTACTTAATCTTTTAAAAAAATGCAAACATCGGAAAATCCCTTTTTGATAAATATATAAAATTTCTATGAAATGCTGCTTTTATCAAAATAGCTTACTTGATTAAGGTTTAAACCCCTAGCTAGATTTTCATTGGTTGGGCTAGCAACATCTAAATTATAAAGGGGAAAAATATTACTCAAAATGTTTTCAATAACATATACCTAATAACTATTTTTTTCTAACAATATTTAACAATTCAACTGGATGTTAAATTCACATGATCACCATTTCTTATGCTTGCTCATAACTGTTATTAAAACAGCCAAAACTCTCCATACAGTAGTGCTACTCAGTGCAAACCACAGTAATCAATGGATGCCAGAAGGCTTGTGCATAAAATCCCCATCTAGTGCCTACTCATATCCCCAGACTAGTTTCTGAGTTCAGACCCAGATGAATATATAAGCTGATGAGCTTATATTGAAAATATTATTGTGTTTTCAATTTTATTCTCATAGTTTTATAAGTTAAGTAAAGATAAAAGGTGGCTTCTGGAGGGTTGCATTAGATTCTAACATCTAGGTGCAGTGCTCTCAGATCCAAGGCTCTTCACTGATGAAGGCCACAAGCCAGAAACTATTCTGGGGATATTGCACAAGCTTTCTGGCATCCATTGATTAATCTGGCTTGCACTGAGTGGCACTACTGTATGGAGAGTTTTGCCTGTTTTAATAGATGTTAAATTCTTATAATGTGTAATTACAAATAAAATGCCACCATTATAAACCTTCAGACACACATTAAGAATTTTATCTTTTTCAATTTCTTTTTAAATTAAATAAAATAAAAAGAAGAGTAGCAGAAACTCAGGTAATAAATTTTCTTGAATCTGAGGCAAAGTTGGTTTTTGAAGTGAATAATGGGATGGCTATTTTATTTTGTATATACATGCATTATCCTGTTAAATTTCACTTGAAAATATATATTTGTTAATACATGAAACCATGGCTGTGGAAGAATTTTAGTAAATTTTTGTTTTAGTGTATTATAATGTTATATGGTTTTTCTATTTTTTGACTATTGTATTTCTTAGTAGTATGTAAATTTAAACTGCATTTATTAATATTTGAAATATAGGCATTCTTCATATAACAGGAGCTTAAACTTATTGACATCAATTACATTTCAATAGAGAATTAAGGGTTATAGCATCATAGTTGTAGAGTGCAGACTCTGGATCTTAATAGCTTTAGAGCAATTCCAGTCTTTTACTTCTGATACTCAATCTTCTTATGAACTTCTGAGTAATATAGCCATTTGATTAGGTTTTTTTTTATAGTGGATTAAATTATTATATTTTATTTAATTTTTAGAAATAGTATTTAAGTTTAACAAACTTCAAATACATTTAATATTTTTATTTAAATGCAATATCATATTTATTTTTAATTTTCCATTTCTTTCTTTTCATCACATGACAAACTTGAATTTTATAAAAATTATGATTACCTGCATGTTTACATTCCAATTATATTGTACAAATTTGATTAGCTCAAGGGATCTCAGAAATTCCTAACATATATTTTTTCTAATATTTACAACCATGTGTTTGAAATGTAAGATTGTGGTGACTATAATTTTTAGACAGTAAGATTATTCTGAATTAGTAGAGGGAAGTGATACAGAGGCAAAGCTCTCCATACAGTAGAACCACACATGTCATGTTTAGAAAGAGTGGAGTGATTAAAAATAGAGATGATCATACATCTAACTAAAAGTATTATAGATTTACATTTACCACTGATCTTTCTAATTTGGTAATATATGCATGTTACCTGAAATGTCTGCAAAAAAGTACCTTAAGTAATTCTTGACTTATTATATAAAAATTATCATTTTATAGCTAATTAAAATTGCAAATATAGTTTCCTTATTTGGAAAATGTTCATAATAATCTTGTTGATTTATCATTTCTGTAATTATATGGAATTAATTTGTACCCATTAACTTCTTTTTTTTTTTAACATTTTAGCCATCAACATTTACTGATAAAACAACTACTTAATTAATTCTTCTTTTTATATCATTAATATTATTAAATGAAAGATGTATGAAAGTTATCATTTTCTTGATTTAACTTCCTGTTTTTCTTCATGCCCTCTCAATTTTGTTCACCATATTGCCTTTAACTGATTAATTCAATATAGAGTTCAGAAAATATAAGATTCTTTTACTAGTTGGCCATCTTATAACCATGAATATCATATTACATGTTTTTGTAAACACATATTTTTATTTGAATTATTTATTCAGAAGTTCGATGTCCAATTGTTTTTTTTTTCATTCTTTCTCTCTATTCTTGAATTTTTCTTCGAAAATTAGAATGGCCATAATTTTTCACATACATATAACAAATATTTGAATTATATTAAATTAAACAGGCAAAACTCTCCATACAGTTATGTGCTAGCATAAGAGATGGTGATCATGTGATATTTAGTGGTTTAACTATATTAAATATATAATTTATATGTAAAGATTAAATATATAAACAATTTTGAATCATTATTTATTACATTTATTTTAATCCAACATATAGATCTTAAACTTTATTAAAGATCAGCATAATTAGTTTTATATGACAAATAAATAATATCTGGTAAAATGAAAATACACACAGAAAAGGTAGTTTTTAAAAAATAATATTTAGCTTTATTACTGCGTAGCATGCTTTCAATATATTTTTACTATATCATGTTCATGACATACGTTGGCTCACTAAAAAAAAAAAATAGTAACTATTGAATTAACAAATAAATAAATAAAAATAAATTTACTGATTATTTTTCATCCCTTCCTTTCTTTTCTGAAATTTAATTTTTGAAAATTATAACTGATTGAAATTTAAAAAAAAAACTGTTTGAAAGATAAAATGAAAACATGATTATGTCAATTAATTTTATTCATTAACAAATTTCTTTAAATTTTTTTTTTTTAATTTTATTTTAAAATGTATATATATATGGATTTATTTACTGTGTTGTGCCTTTTTTTTATTTTAATGGTGTGCATTCAAGTTTACATTATTTAAAAAAATTATTTACGTAAATTTTAATTTGATCATGAAAATTTAGCTTACATGTTAGATGTTTTATAATTGTAGGAATCAGATAAAAATATAAAGCCTGTGTAACGAAATATTTTTGTTTTGCTTTGTTATAAGTTTTATTTTTTATAAAATAATGTTTTTTTAAACATTGTGTTTAAAAACTATTCTTCATATATTATGCCTTTTCATATCAAAAAAGAAATAGCATCAAATTAGCTCCACCCATTTAAAAATTGAACATCTTGCGCGGCTTAATTATTTATGACTTCTGCTATTGTTTTCTCGTAATAAAATTTAAATATAATTATATATATATAGCTTATTCATTCATTTAATATATTTGTTATACTCATAGTTTTCAAAGAAAGAAGTTATTGTTCATTATTTTGTGTTACCTATAGGAAACAGATGTTACAATTAATTAATTCATATTGGAAAAGCAAAACCGGGAGGGGGGAGGAGAGTATCAAATTAGTAAACGTACTTGAATGCTCAAACAAATTTCGGACTTTATCAAAGCATTTTGTCAACATATTGTTAAAACAAAATATTTATAAAACCCTAATTTAATAATGGATTTTTTTAAAAATTAAATAGCTATATTAAAATTTCAAAAAATTCAATAATTTAAAATATTTGTTGATTGACTTTCATTAAAACTTAATTAGAAAAATAATTAAGGTAGTGCATGATGTCAGTTTACTTAGTGACAGGATATTGTAAGCAATTATTATTATTTTTTTAAAAAAATCATTTGACTAACAACAGTTCTTAATTTTTAATTAAAATAATTTGGGTACAATAATTAAGAGTTGAAATAGAAAATTAACTTCTCTCGTGAGCTACCAGAAAACAAACAAACTAGAATTTATGCATGCACATTTCATGCGCTATCTCTTAATATATGTTTAATTATAATATAGATAATATAAAAAATAAACTTTTTATTAAATAGCTCAAAGCATGGCAACGATCTTTCCAGCAGTCCCTCATAGATAATTATAAACAGAGACGGCAGTATTACCAATTGCATGACAGTGAGAACTTAAGGAGGATTTTTTTCATTCTTTTATTCTAGAAAAGAATACCTAGATACTCATTTAATAACCAAGGTTAGAAGGTTATCTGGGTTGGCTATGGACAGCTATCTAAAAGAAAAATCTCAAGCCACTTAAAAATCAATTTCACTTGGTTTGGATTTAAATCCAAGAGACTTAATAAAACTTCCTATATCAAAACTCAGTCCGAATGAGCTCACATTAAGCAAAGAACTATTTGATAATTATATTTCATGAATAAATCTTGGAAAACAAGATAAATTAGGAATGTTGTATAAGTAAATTAATAAAATGATTAATAGCTTGGGCTATCGTATGATGTTCTATTTGTGGGAAGTGATCAGTTAAACTTAGATATAGGATCCTTTAAACTTTCAATATCTCATTTTAACATATTCCTAAACTGTACAGGGAGTGGAGAAATGGATTAGTTATTCAAAGTGAGTTTTGATATAAGAATCTTTAACTCTCAAGTTTTTCACATTAGAACTAGTACTAAATAGTATGTATTAATCTGCCTGGTTTAGTGCAATGGTAAGTGCCAAGTATTGAAATGCAGTGTCCTAGGATCAATTTTGTTATTGGAATTTCTAATGCTCAAACTTTTTATGGATTCTCAAGCAACAAAGTTATTCAAATATTTTTTATATAGTAAATATAGTCCAACATATAAGTATAACTAAATGCTACCATCACAAAGCTTCCAGAAAACACTTACATTATGCATTATTTTTTAAAAAAAACAAACTGTTCTTTTTTAAGGCAGTATGTAATTTACTTATATGCAATTAAAAGGATTTGAACTCAGGATTTTTCAGTCTATTCATCCTCCACTTCATCTCAAGCAACTGATACACAAGCAAAAAAGATACATGAACCCAATATATGTATTTCATGCAGAACCAACACTCATCAGTTGGAACTGATCATAATCTCCCACACATATATACAATCATTGAGCACTTATTATATATATGTATGGGAGATTATGAACTGGCCTAATTGATGAATGCTGGATATGTATAATATATATATATATATATATATATATATATATATATATATATATATATATATATTGGGGATCATGTCTTTTTCACATGTGGCAGGTTGTGTATCAGTTGTTTGACATAGAGTGGTGGATGAATTAGACTAAAACATCCTGAATTAAAATCCCTCTAATTACATAAATTGTTCTTTTGTTTAAATTCCATCAGCAATTAAAATTTGGTTTTCAACATGTATATTTAATAAATACAATTTATCCAAACCGCTTCAAACACTTTTTAGCAAAATTCTTTATTTGTACATATATATACACCTACATTTCAACTGACCTGCAGTCTTCTTCAGAGCAAGTTTATTTTGATTTTCAAAATTTAAAACTTTAATTGAGGTACAAAATATTTTTCCAATATTTATTTAATTACTTGTAAAAAAAAGTTCTAAATTATTTTTGGAACAAAATTATGTAATTCTTCCCAGAGACTAATATTTACTCTCCAAATTTTATATATACATAAAGTATTTATTATAAACGATTATATATTAATATGTTTTACATATAACTAACAAAATAAAAAAGGTGGTAACACAAAAATCATTAATAATTTCATCTATCTCAATAACAAGCATAGTAAATTTTAAAATAGTTTTATAACATTCATTCTCATTTTCATTATTTATAACAAAAATGTAATATTCATTATTTTTAAGTAAAATATGAGAATTATTTATAAAGAATGATAACAAAGTAAGCACAAGATTCGTAATAAATACATTATTTCTTATTTTTCTGTTGAATAAACATTATATTTGATCTTTGCATATTTTCTGTTACAAATTTATTTATAGACTTCAATATTGTTAAAAATATATCTTAAAATAACACGATTAACAAATAAATGCTTTTTAATTAGTAAAAGTACTGATAGTCCAATTTAAATACAATATTTTTTCTTTTTGATTTTGCAGGTGAAAAATATTTTTTTAATTAAAATTTCCCTTTAACTCCCCTTTTTAATACAAAAGAAATAACAATAATATTAATTTTCATTATATCAATTAAAATATCTTTGTTTCATTAAAAAATTGATCCATATAGGGTTAAATCATTCTATAGTATTTAATATTTTTTTTATTAACAAAATAAAGACAACTCTTTTGCTAAGTAAATTTTAATAGTTTAAGCTATATAAAATCTTAATTATACATTCTAAATTATATTAATAAAAAGTATTTGTGTTAAAATGAATTTAAATTCTAATTGCTAAGAGATATTAATTAATTTACTTAATAACTGTTTAAAGTTAGAATTTGATAGGTAAAATTTAAGTAAAGTCAGTTTAAAATATATTATATCTTAAATGAATTGTTTTGATTTTGGTGTCTTTTAAAATATTATTTCTTAGCCTGCAGTAAATTTCATAGTTTCTTGAAATGTATTCTTTAATTCTTTTCTAGTGTGTACATGTGAAAATATATGGGTGTAAGTGTTAATATAGAGAGTTTAGAATGAATTATTTTAAGTGTTAAATTATCTTTAAAGTATTAATTATCTTTAATAAAAAGGTAATATTTCATAGATATTATTATAATATTATAAAATGGTTTAATCATAGTTCTTTAAGAACTCTTAAATGAAAATAAAAAATATTGTTTCAAATAAAATAAATATTTTTTTAGTTAATAATTAAAATGTAGTTAATTATATTTTAGTTATTTTAATTAGTGTCTAGACATTTCAAGGTTAAATCTATTCTTTAGATGTCTTAATTAATAAAAGGTCAATGTTGTGTTAATCAGTTAAAAGATCCATCCCAATTTCAACAGCTGATTGATTCATTGATATCACATGACAAACTTTGTGGTTTTTGCTCTCATTCATGCATGCATTTAAAAAGAAAAAAACAAAAAATATATTATTAATTTTTTTCATCTCTTTTTCAAATTACTTTTCAACTTAATTTTAAATATTTTGGTTTAATTAAGTAATGTGCTACTAAAAACTTTAGAAGCCATTTAGGTAAATCTACTTCAGCCTGTACATACTCTTCTTCCCATGAGCAATATTTTGAGTGGAAAATACAACAAGCTGTATTCGTGTAGAAGAATTTCCAGTGCATCATAAATGTGAAAAATACTACTGTAGACTGCTAATCTGGAAAATTATAGTTTATTTTCCCATTTCTCTAAAGTTTTTGCTAATTCTGAACTTTTTATTAGAAAACCAGTTTATTAATTTTGTTTTTTAAAGGTTTAATTAGTTATATAAGCTAATTATAAGGGTTAATGTTATTGCTTTTATATTATATTAAGTGACCTGCTTAGAGATCATTCATATGCAGACAGAGCATTAATGACTGAAATATAATTACTATTACAAGGAACTGTCTTGAAAATTATTATATTCTCAATTATTGAAATCAACTAGATAATGATTTATTTTAAAACTATTGCTAACCTAAAGAATGAAATAAAATATGATCATTTAAAACTTCTTCATTTAATTAAAATAAAGGAATATGTTATTCATGCTGATATTTTCAATACCTTGGAAAATATATGTATTTGTATTTTATCCAATACAAATAAAATACTATCTCAGAATTCCAATAATCATTTATTCATCTATTGAAAATATGTTTTATTATTATGCAGAAAAGAAATAATTTGAACTTGCTTTGTATTTTAATCCTGCCTAACTATTGTCTCAATTTTTATTATTGAAGTGTTTATTACCTGCTTACTTATAATCTTGCCTGTACCTGCTTGTCTTCATTTTAAAAAATTAATATGCAGACAAATACTTCAAAAAATTCCTGCTCTGAAATGTTTCTTCATTTATTTGTCTCCTAAGTATTCAATAAAACATGTAATATTTTATCTGTATGGAAAACAAAAGGACTTCTCAGTTAAGAGGATTGTTTTCATTTTTTTTTATTTAAATGAAAGAATTCATAAACCCTCTAGCTTGATTTAAATGGGATAGTACAATAACATGATATAAAATAATTGTAGTGTTTTTGATGAAATTTATATATTTATTATTATGTTATCACAATGATTGTTTATGCATTACTAATTTATTATTATTGTGCTTTGTGTTACATAAGATATATTTATTTTAGTATACATGTTACAATTGGAATTGGTAAGAGTAAATTTCCAGGTTAAAAAGGTTTCATTTACAAATTATTAAGAGTTCTCATATTTTATATTCTGGTATTAGTAAAGTGTGTTAATATGCACAGGGTAAAACAGTTTTTATATGTTTAGTATGTCAGTGTGTGAGTAAAGATAGTTTTTAAATTCTTAGTATATGATATTGCCTCACAATTATTTTGTATTGGTTTGTATATATCTTCAAACAAGGTATGTGTCTTTCTGTGCATATGAAAATGAGTGTGTTACATTTCTATATATAATTAACAATACATACCTTGGTTATTTATTAATTAATATGCTTCCCATTGACAGATATCAATTTTAGTAATTATGTTGATGGTTCTCTGTTGTTTTGTATTTATTAATTTTTTCCATGAGAGTGAGGGAGAGAGATTGGCACTCCCAGATTGTGTAATCAGATCTTCATATATTTATTACTGTCCATTTTTCCTTTAGCTTTATTTCTTTGTATGTATTTATTATGTGAGAACATTAAAAGCATGTAAATCTATAGAACTGTTTAGCTCTACTACAAGTTATTTTTAAATGTATTATTTCTTTGTTAGAATTGAGCTCTTTTTATTATTATTCTGTTCTTTATATGCATTAATAAATATAAACCTATATAATTATGTTTGTTGTATCTAATTATGTTTGCAATATCATAATTATATTTATGCCCTCATTTGAAACACAGCTAGTATTAATTTAGTTAAATCTTTTAGTAGCCTGTTTAAATGCATATGTTTGCCATTCTGTGTACATAACTGTTTGGTTGGCTAGTCTTTTAAATAAAGTATGAGAACTTCTTAAATATAATGTAAATTTCATTATTGTGAGTTTACAGGGATTTACCCAAGGTATATTTTTTATTTTAAGTTAGGTAAACGTTTGTGTCAGCAGTAATTTGTACTATTAGGTTTACTGCTTATTGTATAAATTCATTTTATTGTATTAAATTATTGTTATATTGTAAATAAATATTTTTTATTCATTAAATATATTTATATTTTCATTGTCATCATCCCATCAATTTATATTAAAAATCCAATTAAAGTTATTAAACATTATTGTATATGAGAGTACATTTCATAAATCACATTAAAAATTATTTATTCAATTTATTAAATTTCCTTCATATCTGCATTATTTAAAATAATATATGTTATTTTGCAAGTGTATTCAGTGATGTAGTGGGTAGCATAAAAATACCTTTTTTTCTGCGGCATTATTTTACTTTGTTTGATACACGATTATGCATTCAGATATTTTAATAAGATTTACACAAGCTATATGAATACATTTATTATAAGAGAAAAATATGAAAATGTTTAAAGAATATTTTTTATTGCTAACCGAAGCTTGTTTGAAATATTCAGATACTTGAATACCTTATATTGTTATTGTCTCATTTATTTTAAAAACAAGAAATAAGATTATAAAAGATAAGAAGAAAATAATATTTGTGAATTAAAACCTAAGTTGTTATTTCACTTAATAGTATTTAAGTGTTAAAGAAAGTAATTATTTCTTATATCAAATATGAATAAACTCTGAGATATGGATAAAATAAGAACCCAATACTTAGCAAAAATAAAACCTGAGATTAAATAAGAATATAAGATTTAAATATAATAAGAACCTGAGATTTTGTGTTTGTATTATAATACATTTTGTTTATAAGAAAATTCATTCTCTGAGGTATAAAAATCCATAATTATTATGATGTTGGCCTGTGTGTTTCTAGTATCATTTTGACATGTTTTTGTCATGTTGAAGATGTAGGGTGTACAGTTATTTGGCACATCTGCTTTGAGATAACTCGAGTTGTAAACTGGTGACTTCTTCTCATGTAAGGTTACAGGTGGTTATTCAACTTTAGGGCCCAGCTTATTAGATAGTTGAGAACCAAAGATTACAATATATATATATGGAAACAATGTAGATATTCCTCTTGATATATGAAGGATGACAAAGTTAAAGAGGTATCTTTTTCAATTTTAAAGTGCATTGTCATTTGCTGTACCTGAAGGGCTATTCAATTTTATTTAAAAACAGTTGCAATGAAGTAAACTCAAATATTACATCTTAATATTTAGTAATATAAATTATACATATTTATAGAAAAAGAGTTAAACGTATATATATATAGCTAAATATATTTAATGATCTAATATCATTGATTGTATATTAAAACAATATTAAACAATCTATTTCATTTGGTGCAAACATTATTTTTATATTTAAAATGGACATTATTTAAATAAAATAATTTTTTATTTGCATAATTCTAATTTTTCAGTCATTTTAGCTTTTATGAATAATATCTATAACTGAACTAGTTGTATAACATTTTTTCATGTTTTAGTAAAAAATAATTCTATGTGCACCCACACACCAGGTTAATTTTTAATTGTATGTAATAACATTTTTATCTCAATATGGATATGGAAAATACATTTAGTCCACAAATAAACAATATTTCTAAAGAAAATGAATATGTGAAGTATAGTTAATATATTGGAATAATTAAGGGGGAAAGGACCTATATGTTAATCTACATATGAATTATTTAAAAACTTAAATTTCCAAATAAAATTTTAAAGATGAACTTTGACATTTTCTAACTAATAAAATTTGTTTACACTCACATTTCAAACAAAATTAAGGAATAAAAAAGTATACAGGAAGTATTTTTATATAAAAATAAGTGTAGGTAAAATTAATATTTGTTTACATTTTAATAGAGTTTGGGTTTATAATGAAGAGATAAAAGATTTGTCTGTAAAATTAATATAAAAAGCCCTGAAACCATGTATTTATTTAATTATTTAAATTTATTCTAAATTTCAAAATTTTTTGTAGACAAAGCAAGTAAGTATTATTTTATTAACTTACTTTAATAAAAATGGGTGCAAGACTACATTTCAGGAAATCTTACTCTGCTGCCAAGCCACAAATGGTTAATAAGACTAGATTTTTTAACGAGTGGAGGAAAAACACATATAGGTTTTTTTTGAAAGAATGTACAAATAAATGAAATGATTTTGTGATAACTTTAATATATTGAATAAAATATCAAGCAGTTCATTATTTGCCTATTTTGTTGTATACTGTTATTTTTTCAAAACGGTGATGCCTGGAACAATTCTTAAATTAGCCACTTGCAATTTTGTATACTATACATCCATTCCTAATAAACTGCAATAAATGCATTTAATTTATGTATAGTCTTTTTTGTTTCTATCCATTTGTACATATCTTCATTAGTTTCATTATTGAGTAACGAACGTCGTCTTCTAAATCCTATTTTATCAATATTTATTTATTGTTTATCATAATAAATTTTATTTACATCCTTTTGGAAATGAGTATTCAATGGGGTCAAAATAGATTGCATTTTCTATAAATGATTTCTATCTGAAGCAGCTTATAATGCAATGTAGTTTGAGATATCCCTGATCATATATATATTAATCTTTCTCTCATTTATTTTCTTTTACATTTTATCTCTAGAAAACCAAAAAATTAAAAATAGATTGAAAGATAAAAAATGGAAATATAGATACAATAAAAGAATAAATAATACTGGAGTTTGAGTTGGTATGTTTGTAACTAAACTATGAAAAGTGAAGTTATGACAAACACATAACTCCATTGGTGAGATAACTAATCTCAAGTTCCTGTATTATTCTGTTATTAATTATAATAAAATAAAAGAAGGTGAATGGGAATGAGAAAAAAACTATAATTATATTGTGCATCTAATTCTGAACAATGAATGTTAATAGCAGATGCAATCTATTTTTCCCACCACATTGATTTATGAACTACATCAATATCTTAAAAAAAATGTCTTTCAATGCAAGTTATTGTATTACTGAATTTTGTATACTAATTTTTATAATCAGGTATATAAGTATTCTTGGGTCACAATGATAACTAGTATTTGTGATAGCTGCTGATGTATGACAATTTTGTTCATTGCTATTAGTATCACTATTACTGTCTTTATCATTGCTCATAATTTAAAGTTAATATTCATCTAATTCACTTACCAACTAATGACTATTTAAAATAATTTTCTGAATTATTTTAGGGATGCTTTTAGTTTTTTATCTGTACTCAATTTAGTTCAATGTCCACAAAATGTTACTGCTCCTTTGCACACTTCACAATGATTTGAAATATCTTATAACTCTAGCAGTATTCTTCAGAGTTATTGATTTTATGCCTTCCCTCTAATCTTCATAGAGTTTTGTAATTGAAAGAGGAGGGAAATTATAACACTGAAGATGACTGTTAGATAGTCAAAATGATAAAATAAATCTATTGAATAAAAAATTGTGAAGAAGATAGATAAATAAAATTTTGTTGACATTTATTAATGTATACAATGTAAACAAATGAAAAAGGTATTCTAATTAATATTTTCATGTAAGTCCTTTCGTCCATAATAGCTACTTCTCAGTAATTTACTATATTGATGCCACTTTTAAACAATATGCTGATGACATTTTTGGCAAATTTTCAGCAGTATGCAAATAATATTTGAATTTTAAAAAGTACAGAAATGCCACTTGTTTGAAGCACCAATCCATATTTCTGTTTACAGCAACATGCACTCTGAAATTGACAGTTGTCAACTTTCATAGTTATTTTATGTTGTGTTTTGTTTTGTAAATATATTTTAAGTTAACAAAATGGCATCTACAGCTAATACTTATGATAAAAAGAGTAGTCTCAAATATCTTAATTTACTTAGATATTAAAAATATTAAGCTAAATGAACATAACAATAAATATAATTATTTACATTTATATATTTTTAAAAGTTTGAATATATGCTAAGTTCTGTGCTTATAGGCAGGTTGGAGCATTTAGACAATAGGATATAACAATCTGATGCTAATACTTGGTTATGATCAATAGTAATTTTCCAATTGCTTCCTACTATCTTAACACAATTTACTAAAAAATCTCAAATTTGGAGGCTTGCTTATGTTTCACTGTTTTCATAGACCTAGCACAGTAGAACACACATACCCCCCCACATATATATATATATATATATATATATATTCAATTGTAATACCATATTGCTTTATTGCTGTATACATTCATGTATGGTAAATAGGTAGAACATATTCAAATAACAGTGATATTGGCTTAACCACTGGAAACTGGTTTTTAAACGACTACAACTGTGAAGACATTTTATACATTACATTTAAGGACAAAAAGAAAATCTTACAATAAACACAAGCAGCGATACCCTCAGCTTTTGTACATTTCTTTTTTGTAAGTAAATAATTTATTTAAATTAATACTTTCTAATGTATATACATATTTCATATAAACTTTTATTTTTTTTTCAATTTATTTGATGTACTTCAAATTATCTAAGGTAAAATTTGGTTAATTTTTTTTTCTTTCTAGTACTGTTAATAACTTCTTTTTAAAATAATTTTTAACAATAGACGTTAAAACACTAATTGCATAGGTAATCAATTAGTTTTGTTACTACATCTTTTGTTTTCTTTAGATAAATACGTATCTAATTTCTTTTACTTATAATTCTTAACAACGATTGCAGTTTATATAATATACAATTTTTATTTTAAAGGATGTCAGGCTGTAGTGGTTAGTGCATCTCTCTCCATAAACACTATCTGCAGTTTAAATACAGATTGGATGACCTTTGAAGCTTCTACCAGATAGCCACTTTAGCAGCTAGACATCCAAGGTGAATAAATAAATAGATATCTAGATAGTTTTAGCTAACTCAAAGTCATACCTCAATCTGTTCTTAATGAATGATTTTTGATGCACTGTCAGTGAAAATGAAAAGTACAATTGTAATTCATTTTACATCTTTTCTATTCTTGGGAAAGATTTTGTGATTCTGTGGGAGCTAAGATTTTAATGATTTTTATCTATTTACATTTATAAGATCTGTATGATGGATTATTTTAATCACCCAATGGAAATTGATTAAATGTTTTAAGAAAGAAATACAAACTTTGTTTATATCTTTCTAAATATCACATGATCACTATTTCTTATGCTTGCTCACAACTGTTATCTAGGTGCAGTGCTCTCAAATCCAAGGCCCCTCACTGATAAAATCCACAAATTAGAAACTAGTCTGGGGGATATTGTATGAGTAGGCACTAGATAAGGATTTTATGCACAAGCCTTCTGGAATCCATTGATAACTCTAGTTTGCATGAGTGGCACTACTATATGGAGAGTTTTGCCTGTTTTAATTTTTCTAAATACTTTAAACTTTTAGTAATACCATAGATGTTACTATGAAACACTATGTTTGGAGTGGTATTATTTTCATTTCTTTTTCAAGTATTGCTGGCTTCACCAGTGATAGTACCAGAATTGAAATTGGACCTGGAATTTTAGATTCTTGAACATTGAATTTAAGGTGATACTCTAACTAATTGGGCTATTTTTTCAAAGGTATTAGGCAGCAAAAATGATATGTGGTTATCAATAATAATTCTCTTGCTATTTTTTTATTTCTTTTTAAAAACAAGAATAATGCATGGTTTTTAATCATTATGAATTAACACTCTAGATTGCCTTTTTGAATTACTTATTGTTGTTATGTAAATAGTTATCTTTAAATTGTAGCTTTCCTTATTCTCTGTTATCTAACATACTTGCGTTTTCCTAATTAAAAATATGTTCACTAAATTATTCTTCTATATAAAGTAACAAACAATGAACATATCAATAAACATACATTCATTTAATAAAATAAAAATATTAAAGACAGAGGAAAATGAATATGAAAAAAATTTTAAAAGCTCCTCACATGATAATAATAAATAACTCATAAAGGCATCCTAGTATAATTATTCATAATGTTTCACTCATTAATTTTGATTTTAAAAGGGGGGGGGGATAAGGAGAACAAGCATGGATAAGTTTATAATATTTCTACTGCCTAATGCCTTTGACAAAATAGTCGAGGTGGTTAGAGCATCACATTAAACTCAGTATTTATACATCTAAAGGTCACTTTTTTAACTCCCATGATATTAATTATTACCATGGCACCAACATCTGAAGATAAGAAGAGGATAATATCCTTCAAAATATATGATTTTATAGTGATTTGTGTGGTATTACTACAATTGTATGCATTTAAATATATAAATAATATTGTAGTTGAAATCTTTAGTAATAATATATTGACTAGTATAAAGCATAATGTTCTGAATAGCATTATTCTTTTCTCTTTTTCAGGTGTTTCTAGCTTGATCAGTGACACATAGATAAACTCCCACCTTACATCCCTTCAGTTAGTTTAAGACCTACTTTGTCACATTAATTATTTTTTTGTATTTAGTTTGTAATGAAATAGAAGAAAACAATATATTATAAAATATTTATGAATTATAATGATAGAAAAAGTGCACTAAGGTTTTATAATATACCTCTAAATATTAGAAAACTAGAAATTAAAAGGTAATAAATGTTATCAAATGATATCTCTTAGAAAAATACTCTATTAATATTACTAACAATAAAATTGATTATAAAAATTTATTTTTTAATCTCCAGAATAGTGTTACTATTATTTGGAATGTTTCGTTTTTGTTTACAAAGAATCTTAGATTAATGAGTAATCAAAAGATATATTACTTAGAAATGACTTAATTTTTGAATATTATGTGAACATAGTTGAATGTTGATACAGAGATTTTTAGCTATTAAGAATTATCCTTTTATCATTACACTAAACCACTCAAGGCAATATCTTTCTTACAGAAACCATTCCTTCCAGAAAATTTTGCATTAGTCATGTTTTATAGAAATCAGATTTTCCCTTAGTATATTTATTATTAACCATAATTCAGAAGAAGAAAATACTTTTTAATATTTAAAAATAAGCTCTACAATATATCAAAAAGATATTCACCTAGCAAGGGATGTAGAAAAACTGAGGGCTATGTTTTCTTGCTCTTCACATTTATTAAATATTGACACTTCTATATGCTAAGATTTGTTGCTTAAATTCTAATTTATATCATCATTCTTAAACCATATCAATATACTATTAGATAAAGATCTCTCCAATTTTAATTTAGTTTTTAGGACTTATAGCTCATTTTCTATGCATCTTTCCAAAACTTCTTTATCTCATATATATATATTGTACCCTTACTTCTGGATGTATAAAATAGTTTAAAATACAACTAGCTCAGTTACTTTATTTTGCTTAATTAAAATTTGCATATCTATCTTTAATATACTTTTATATTATCATATCTTAATTAAATTTATTATCAATCATCAAAATCAATATAGTTCTAGATTATATTAATTAAATAAGTATTTATAAAATTATGAGACTGCGAAGTAAAGTTACAAAGTAATAAGCAGATTTACACTGAGTCAATATCCCCAAGATACTGTCTCAATGGCATAAGAATACTATCACTACCCTATCACTTTACCACTACATCTATAGCATTCTTATGGCTTTTAAATGAAATAAATTATCTTTTATAATACTAAAATAATTCCTAACTTTTACCTTAAAATATAATTAAATAATCTCAGGTTCCTCTAAGTTTTAAAATAATAATAATTCATGTAAGTAAGTATGATGTGGGATTTTATATCAAACTTAAATACACCTAACTTATTTAATAATAATAATAATAATACTAATCTTAGAGTGTAATTTAATCTCATCTATTTCTATGATATAATTAATCACTAAATAAATAAATAATTATATTAATCTTTTATTTCATATGTATCTTCATTTAAAATAGATCAAGAATCTTAGACTTAATAATTGTCAATAAACAATACTGTATTCTTATAATGTGTATTATAATCATCTTATGACCATTGCAATATTTTCTTTATGTCAATCAATTCTTATAAAGTAATTTAAGCAAATATGGTATTCAATTCTAAGTAATAATAATAAATTCAATTTGTCAAATATTATGTTTATTTCAAATCATCTGATGTCAAAATGCTGAGTGAAAAATAATGAAACTCGACACACTTTTAAAACAAATTAACAAATTTATTTACAATAACTTCAAATAAAATTTATTTACACTATTTACAGTTTTAACTTATGACAACAAATAAAATAAAAATAGGAATACAAATATAAGAGGCTTACACTGTTATTAACTCATGTACTTAATAAGAAATTACACATTCCTTCAAATGCTATATTAATATGATTATAGTGTGTTTTTCTTACACTTAGATTTGAAAAATAAATAGTAGTAATCTTTAATTATTACAAATAATAATATGTTAAGACTATTTATGTAGCATGTGTACATAATGTAGCTTTACCTATTAAATAACTACATTACTTAAATATCATTTATAATGTATTATCATGTATTCACTTTATTACTAGCATTGCTTAATATCTGTATATAAAACAATATCTCTTTATAATGTAAAACAAATGATTCTATAATTATATTCCACCTAATGTAATTCCTGTTATATTTTTATAAAATATATTCTATATCTGTATTATTCAAACATTAATATTTAAATCATTTATCAATTTTAAATTCATAAAACATTACATTAGATAAATTTTATGATTCCTTTCTGTGTAAAATCATTATTTTACCCTATGTGCTTTACTAACTTTTCTAATAAATTTCTATCTATAAAACATATTCTAAACTCATTTAAAACATTTCCGGAAAAACAAATATCAACTTCAAATAAAATATTCATTATCCAAATTACTCATACTATATTGTCTATACTTAGTAAACTTTTCAATCTAAATATAGGCTTCTACTCATAACGTAACTTAACTTATTCAATAAACAAAATACACAAAAATATAGACTTTTAAAATCCTTTTCTAAATTGCAAAAATAAAATAATTACTTAGATAAATAATAAACATCATTTTAATACTAACATAAATAAAAATATCAAAATTATTTACGAAAGAATCATATAATTATTTCTAAGCTCTTAATATGTTGTCATGTTTATATATAAATTAAAAATTATGCATATTTTAATAAAGTTTTTTCAATATAATGTATTGTTTTCTAAAATATTTATCCATTCATTCTACAACAACATAATATTCAGTTGATCTAAAGAAAAACATATTAAATTCATTAAATATTATACAATATTTTTTTACCATAACAATAATAATGTCCATTCTGCTATCCAGTATTCTTCGAATTTGCAGCTTCATAAAATAAAATCATTCACATTTTCACTCATAAACATTCATTAGAATATTCCTGTTATATTAATTATAAAAATAAGTTTATGTAATTAATTATTATATTATTTTTAAGTTACTATTTAATAAATGTACCTAACCTACTTTTTAAAAGTTTAATAATATTTAAATTTTATGTTAACTAAATAAAATAAAGTCATATTACATAGTCCATCGTCGATTTTTGTCCTACCATAAAAGTTCTAACAAATATCCTCCGTATAAAGTCAATAAAACACTATTTCCTGTTCCGTTGTATCACGTGCTTCTTGAAAGTTTATAATAAAATGATAACGTTTATTTTTTAAAAAAAATAATAAGTTCCACAAGAAAACAAATAAAATTAAAATAGTTTATAAGTTCTTTGGATCCAATTCTTCATCAATTATTATTTGAAAGTTATTATTTCAACTTAGTTTATAATTGATAAAATTGTCATTTAATTATTTTTCAATTAACTTGGTTTGGCTTGGCTTATTTAACTTGATTTGGATATCCATGTATTACTTGCGCATTTGTAAATACCATATTCCGGTAAGAATTAATTTTTCCATCTATAACGTCCAGCATTTAGATAACTTTAAATAAAATAATTTTATTATATTACGATTTTTTAAAATACTTATACTTATAATATATTTGCCTTTTCAAATTATCAATCTCTAGTCTTTTAAGCATAAAGACTTAACGAGGCAAGTATTTATTTAAAATTACTACTGCATCTTATATCTTTCCTTAAGATACATATTTTACTTCTATAATTTGTCAAAATACTTTCTTTTACAGAAATATTTATATTTTTTTAAAATATCTATTAGTAATAGACAATAGTAATTTAACTTTTGAAAACTATTTATAGTCCAAAATACTACTTTTCTCCATCTTGTAGTTTTATGTTCTAATCTAGCGTCTGTTACTTTTCCAACATAAAGTTTCTGATAAATTTCTCCGATACGTGATGTTTCCATTGATTATTTGTACGTAAACTGAGTTTCGATATTGAGAAGATGATAGGGAATTATTAAGATATCTACTGCATATTCATTATTTAAACCTTTATAAAATTATATACAATAACACTCTTATAACTTTAAAACTGATTCTTAAGAGCGTTTATAAATTTACTTGGCTATTTTTTTAATAGCACAAACGACTTAGAAGTTTTATTGTAGAGAGACCCCCTCAACAATTGAATCCAACTTTTATAGTGGAAGAGACTCCACATCTGATTGGTTCGATTAAACAATCAAACTTTCTTATTTACATATTTACCAACACAATATTAAAAATAAATAATAATGACTTATTTAATATTTAATATTTTATCAAATTCTCTTAAAACAATATTTATCGTTTATTTAAATCTATTAAACATTCTTTTGAAATATTATTTCTCACTTGATTTAAATCTTAACTTTTATAAGATCATTTAAAATAAATTAAATCTTTTTAAATACGTTATATTCTTAAGACAATATTTTTTAAAATCAAATTTAATATTTTACATTAATATCTTTATTTTTATCTCGTGATAACTCACGTATTATTTATAAATTTTATAACATGATTTTGTAAAATAATAATTGCAACTCCATTAGACAACTTCCACGCGTGTGTATAACATCTGTTCTTTATCACAAGAACGCTTGTCTAAAAATAAACTAACAATTGCAGTATTTTAAAATAAATATTTTTAAATATTTAAGATATAATAATAGATTTTAAAATAATTATTTGATATGATTAAAATCAAATATTAATCTCAATTTAAGTACTTATAATTTAAAATATTTTTATTCACTTTTAACATATATTTCAAATTAAATAAATATTTTTTGTCTAATTTTAACTTGTCTTTTAAATACTTTAGCTTCAAACATTTGTTATTAAACATATTAATGCAGTATTACATCATAATCATCATCATTTAAATATCTTCTCCATATCAACACAATTCACATATCAAACACTCATAGATTGCTTTAATTAAACTTATGGTAACATTACCACAAGCAAAGTCAACATCACACTTTTAAAATACTTCTTAAATTTAAAATTTTCTACTAGATTAGCACAAAACTTAAATGGTGACCCATATAAAAGGGCACAATATATATATATAATTATATACACAACTTTTCACTTCTTTTTCTTTTTAAATTATAGCTCCATGATAATAAATATATAAAATCAACATTCCTCCTTTTTCTTTTTAAAACTTGTTTTATTCCAAACTATAATTTTATTTCTCTTCCATACAACGTTTCAACTACATTCTGTAGTCATTATCAAGTTTCCTTAAAATAATAATAATAATAATAATAATAATAATAATAATAATAATAAAAATAAAAAACAAAAATAATAACACAAATAAATAAAATATTAATACATCACAAATATATATAATATTCAAATAAAACCACAATATTATTATCATCTACAAATATAATTATTTACCTCCTTCCCTATATTTAATTATTTCTTTTAAAATACCTTTATAATTTAATACTCTTCTTATATAAATTTATTATCTATTCTCTAAATCTTTACCCACTAACATTCTTTTAATACTCCCTCCCCCCTTTTTTATATTATTTTTATATTATCTTATTTTTTTATCTATATTTATTAACATTCTATTTAATACTGGTTACTGATCAATATATGCTTCCTCTTTTTTTATTCTCTCTTTAAATTTTTTACCACATTCCAATGGCCTTATATCAAAATTTTCATGCTTAAATTCCTTTTTATGAATATATATAGCAGATTCTTTTAATATTGTTAAAAATATGATTATTAGGGTTATTAATGTGTGTTCAAATGAAATGTTTTTTAAAAATGAGATAAATAATATTAGGGAGGAATGTATTAAAAATGATTATCCTGAATATATTGTAAAAAGATTGATATCTAATTATAATATTGAAAATATAAAAAGAAAGATTAAATTGAATAAAAATGGGGAAAATAAAATAATTTATATAGGATTTAGTGTATCAAGGTATTTATTTTTTAAATTAAGAAATTTTTTAGGTATTTTAATAGGAGATATAATACATTAATTTGTCCTGTTTATAAAAGGAAACAATGTTTGGGTGAGTTAATAAATGATTAGGATAAAATTGATATTTTAGAATGTATAAATTCAGTATATATAATTAAATGTATGCATTGTTATAAAAGTAATGTAAATATAACTTACATAGGAACAAGTAAGAATAAATTAAAGACTAGATTAAGGCAGCATTTATATGATAAAAAATCTGCTATATACACCTGGGTCTCTTTTTACACGGACTTATTTAACACGATTTTGAAGTTACGCGATTCATGTTTCACCAGAAGTCATACTCCGATAATGCGCTATTACTTGAAATAATAAATTTTGCACACTTATGTTATATTGAAAGTAATAGCACATTATTGGAATTAGACTTTCATCTTAGTAATTTCAATATTTTCAGTGCTTTATAATAGTAAGATTTTATACAATAATGAAATTAAAATCATGATTTCCACATTTTATGTATACACACATTTAATTTTACAAGATTATAATGTAAATTTGTTCAAACATTGTGCGTGTTAATTTTGCATTTTAAATCACATTCTGTTTTTGCTTTTTAAAAAAGTACGTAATCAATTGTTAATCATTTAGTGTCTGCAAGTTTATTTTTAAAAGGTGAGTAATAGCAGTGGGCACAATTAAATTTGACAATTAAAAATTAAAATCTGATTTTTAATTGTAATTAACAATTTAAAAATTACTTACAGTGACTTGAAATTAATGTGATGTAAAACGAAATTTGATTTTTAAACGGAATTGAAAATTAAAAAATTAAACACAAAAATAAGAATTTGATTTTTAGTTGTTAGTTTTAATTAATTTTTTCCCAGCAGTGGTGAATAAATGTCTTTTTATTATCATGAGTCTAAGTTCAACAACAATTAATAAAATCATTGTCTCAAAGATTAATTACTAATTACGTTGTCAACAGAAAACTATTAACACAACATGAGAGTGCAAACTAACGTGTTTTTCAGCAAATAGCAACAATAATTAAAACAGGTATAAAAAATGTAAATTACTGTACTGTAAATTATGCATAAAAATATATTATTTTGAATAAAATTAAATATTATAGTTAAAAAAAGTTTGTCTTGTATCATTTTTTTTCAAATTTGAAATTTTTTATTAGTCATATTTTATTTCCTTATTTTTTTTTTGTGCGAATTTTAAAGTAATTTTATGTTGGTGCTTTGCTTTTATGAAAATTTTGAAAAATCACAGATCACACCCCTCTTTTTCAATGTAAGTTACGTCTATTTTTGCATGATTTCGTTTGCATATGTTTTCTGAGGAACCTATCTATCGCGTAAAATGAGACCCAGGTGTATATTCATAAAAAGGAATTCAATCATGGAAATTTTGATATAAGGCCATTGGAAGGTGTTAAAAAATTTAAAGAGAGAATAAAAAAAGAGAAAGCATATATTGATCAGTATAAACCAGTATTAAATAGAATGTTAATAAATAAAGATAAAAAATAAGATAATATAAAAATAATATAAAAAAAAGGGGAAGGGGGTATTAAAAGAATGTTAATGGGTAAAGATTTAGAGAATAGATAATAAATTTATATAAGAAGAGTATTAAATTATAAAAGTATTTTAAAAGAAATAAATATAGGCAAGGAGGTAAATAATTATATTTGTAGATGATAATAATATTGTGGTTTTATTTGAATATTATATATATATATATATTTGTGATGTATTAATATTTTATTTATTTGTGTTATTATTATTTTTTATTTTATTTTATTATTTTTTTTTTTTTAAAGGAAACTTGATAATGACTACAGAATGTAGTTGAAACATTGTATGGAAGAGAAATAAAATTATAGTTTGGAATAAAACAAGTTTTAAAAAGAAAAAGGAGAAATATTGATTTTATATATTCATCTCATCTTATATATGATACCTTTCTAAACCTTTTATAATCTTTTGAAATTGAATTTAAGACTTCAATTATTCATTTATTATAATATTTTTCGAAGCATGTATAGTGTAACTCC
Organism: Epiperipatus broadwayi; assembly: GCA_028023455.1. NCBI lineage: Eukaryota > Metazoa > Onychophora > Udeonychophora > Euonychophora > Peripatidae > Epiperipatus > Epiperipatus broadwayi. The sequence goes on along the minus strand of JAQFVV010006369.1, from coordinate 2,336,354 downwards.
TTTTCAGCTTTTTAATTATTTCAATAATATCTATTTGTTTTCTCACCCATGTGATTGATTTCTATCCCTTTTTTTTTATTCTCAACATATATAACACTATACTTTGTTGTATTGCCTGAAGTCTTTGTAATACACTTCTATTAACCCTTTCCCTCTTCCTTACATCTGACATCACTTTAACTCTGCCAGTTCTTATGCTAAAATATTCGTTTGACAGGTATTGATTAGGTTTTTAAAAGTTCTGTAAGATGGTGCCCTCTTCCGAATTATTTTACAAGTAAAAAATCAAAAAAAAATGCATTTAAACCTAAACAAAGAAAGAGCATTGTCAGTCATTGGTTGTCAGTGACTCTCAGCCGAAAAAGACATTCTAATTGGCTGGAAAGAACAAAAAAACCGCCTGATCAAAGAAAATAAAGAAAAATGCTGAGATTTTCATTTCGAATGCAATTTTAAGTATTAAAAAAATATAATTTGAGAAATTAAACTAGTTTTTTAAAAAATATACCAAAAAAACAAAATTATTTTCAAAATATTGAAGATTTTAGTAAAAATATTTAAGATTTAGCAAAAGAAATCTTTACTTTTCAATACGTAACATTGAAAAAAGCGTTTGCGTCACCACTTTTTTGTTTAGACATTCGCTTTATATTTGCCGAAATTGAATATATTTTATAATAAATAAATAACAATTTATTTTTGAAAGAACTTTCGTTCTCTTTCAATACCCTGAAAAATTAGTAATATACTTTTTATAAATGAATCTGAGTTGAATTTAATATTATAGGCGGATATGTTTTAACAATAGGCTTTGTCTTCAGTTTGTGAGTTGGCCAATTAAAAGATTTGATTTTTACCTCATACAACCAATAATATAATTAGTGGTTTAAGGGTTAAAAATCCAAGTTCACATATAAGCAATGCTAAAATCATTAATTAAAAATCTTAAAACACATAAAAACATTTTCTTTGAATATTAAGTTATTTCTATCAAAAGTATTCCATGCAAGTTTAATTTGACAATTAATTTCATTAATTATGTTTACATCTTTATTAATAATCTAACAAAAAATATTTGTAATTGTTAATTTCTAATTTATTACTATAAACCTTAATATTATGCTTTTGTGAAAAGCAATTGAATAATATTTTATCTTTTTTGATATCATCTAATAGTTCTTGCAACATTTTTTGAAGCTCTGAAACATTTGAAAAACAACCACATCATCTGCGAAATCTAGATAATACAAATAACTCCTAATTATTATTATTATTTTAGCTTTCCATTTAAATCTGCAAATATTTCCCATAAAACTAATGTAAAAAGTTTTGCAGGTGAATGTTAATTTTTTTACAGTCATCATGAAATCTAATTCTTGCTGTTATATTGCAATAAATACACTTTAAAATTTGACAATATTTTGGTTCTATCTACCTGTTTGAAAGATTTTTGATTTATGTAATCATGTTTATGCAAATTGGGAGTTGCCTGTATGTTCCAATATTTTAATCTAAATCTTTAGCTACTTTGGTGCATTAGTAGAATGACAAATTTTGGCTCAAAACCCATTGACTATGACTAAGTTCTTCACTTCCATTTAATTATTTTTTTAATATTTTACACTAAGAATTTAAAACATTATTTTTTTTCTAAGATTTATCTGTTTTAGTATACAAAATGTACATTATTTTCTCATTTTAAAAATTCTGCATGTTTATTTATTACTTATTTGCTTTGTTTTTGTTGTTGAATATAACATATAATTTGACTTCTCAATCAGTTTGCTAATTTTTGATATATAAAATTTCTATTGCTTTATATCAGCGATCTTCAAATCATGTTTTGCATAATCCTGGTCTTCCAAGCATCTTCTTCAAAGACTCCACAAGTCAAAGCCAAAATTTGAAACAATTTTCAAAGATAAAAATCTGAAAAGTTAAAAATTCAAAATAGTTAATTGATAATAATTTCCTACCCTAATCCCATGAAAAATAAATTTTATCACTCTTTTTGAATATCATTCATCACCATCTGAGATAAACAGACTGATCTTTAGATTGCTGATTGTTATTGATATTCTTTAGATGCAGACTGCTGTTATGTATTTACATTTATTTACTATGCCAATACTAAAAAATTATAAAGAGATAAAAAGTTTTTTGATATATATTAAATGCTTTTATTTACCATGTATCTAAAAGCAAAGAAATAATTATTTTTTCAACCATAATTGGGATTTTTAGATTTAACTTGAACTAAAAGCATGGGGGTCCAAAAAGTAATTAAGTCTATTCCTATTTTTCATAGCAAGGGATTGACTTAATTAATTTCTGGATGTTTTTATTTTAAGTTAAATCTAAAAACCCCAATTGTGGTTGAAGATAAAATTATTATTTTCTTTTTAGTGCATGATAAATAAAAGCATTTAATATAAAAATAAATTATTTTTATCTTTTTTAATTGTTAACCTATAAGATTTTGATTAAGAAAGCAAGTAAATTGATAGGAATACATTATACTTTGATTTTATAAGAAAGTGTACATAGTTGAAAGTAGTTTTAATAATGAAATATAGTTTATAAAAGTAGAATAAATAGAAAATATTTTAATTCAACATTATATATTCACTAAAAACATATAGACCATAAGATTACATGTCAGTAGGCTAAAGTTCTTGTTTTTAAAGAATAAAAATAGGAAAATAATTTGTCTTTTCTGATTTAATATTTTTACTCTGAAAATAGTATTTTATTAAAAACTTCTTTCATTATTAAAGGTGATTATAATGTTAGTTTGAATTGTGGAAAGTTATTAAACTATAAATATATATTATTTTATGCTACTTTTAAACACTTTATAAATCTATCTTGGCTGAAAAGTATAGTAATAAATTTGAACTTTCTGGTGGTTAGACTTTTTTAAATTTTGAGTACGTGTAATTTGGGTTTGTATTTAATCTGTCACTAGCAGTCCAAATTAATAAACAATTATCAGACTTCTAAAAAGTAAGGAAAACCATGTTATGTTTTGCCCCCAAAGTTAAAAATGAAAAATAGTTACACCCCTAATAATGGTTGATTAATTTACGTTAGTGAGCAGTCTACAAATTCTTCATATTTATTTACCACACAGACACAGGTAATAATAAATGCAACAATTACATATAAAAAAGAATTAAGAATTTACTCTATTCAGGATCTTAACAACCTTAATCAGAAATTACGCTTCTTTTAGTTAGTAGCAAGCTCTTTTTTGCTTTTGTATATATATGGACATATGTTTAACTGTTTGCTTTTTTATTTAAATAAAATTATATAAAAATGGATATTATAGTTTAGTTATTTTTGCATCAATACTGTCTGAATTTTTTTTTATTTAACTAAGTATATTATTATTTATTATTCTTTTTCCTAATATATATTTTGCCAACTGCAAATTTTTTAATAAAGCATTTAAAAAAAATTATCTGATACTTTAGCTTGTTTTTATTGCGTAATGAAGATAATTTAAAAGTAATTACATTAAATTGGACTGAAATTGAATATCAAGCTAAACAACAAGCAATTTAAAAACAAGTAAAATAATTATACTTTATCTAGAAGACAAAAAAAATATTAGAAGGATTTACAATTTGTTTATGTATAAGTTCTCTAAATTGCAAAGATGCATTACTATGAAAGTTTATTTTTGCACAAAATTTATTTTATTCGCGCTAATATCCACACACATACACGCGCGCGCGCACACACACATATATATATAGCAATAAAAGTGTGATGGTAACGCATCTATGTTCTGTGCCTTAATCTAGTTCGAATATAAACTGAATACAGTTTTTAAATCATTTTATATTCATTCATGTAATTATTAATAAGCTCAAAATTTTAGCCCCTGTAGTTTTCCTTATAGATGGTTTACAAAAAGACATATCTTTTTTAGATTGTAGAATTAAAAATATGAAAGATCACTTCTATCAAGATAGCCAAATCAGCAGCATTTATAGATTCTTTCAATTGCAATGAAAATGATAGGAAGAAGATTTTAAACAAGATTTTAATTCATTTTACAAAATAGCATCATTTTTTTAATACACTTGTGATATCAAAAATCATTAATTTATTACTATATTTTCTACTAAACTGCATTATATTTTATATCTAACACAAGAGATTTTATTAACTTCAGTAACTGTATATGCTTCACCCTCTTTAGCATTTCAATAACCAATTAGAAAAGAAGTCTCAAGAAAAACTTTATTATCGGAATCTATGTATTTAAAACAAATATTTTTTTTGTTTGTTTTTCAGTTCTTCACATCTAGATATAGACAATTGAATTCCACACTACTTTTTAACTTGCAAGATTAAGCTATTATTATAAATAACTTTTTTACAATCAAAACATAATTCATTTGGCTTGTCTTCATTCCTGTTCAAGTAAAACCAAATATCATATAGTTGTCATCATATTTTCATTTTCTCTTGCTATTCCGTAAATCTTCAGATAATAAAACAAATGTACATGTCTTTACAATATTTATTAGTGGTTGTTTTTTATTGTTGTTCCTTGCTGAGTGAACTTTTTGCTTGAGTTTTCCAGTTTTTAACCACTCATTCATTCTAAAGGTAGTATTGACTTTTTTTAAAAATCTTAACTTGTGAAAGCAAATTATTAAAATAAGCTGAAATTTTATTGTAAAATTGTTAATCTCATATTATAAAATTAATTTAAAATTAGGACAAATAAATAAGAGTCAAAAAGAATTTATCTTGTATTTAATTATTTCTGAATATGCAAAAGTATGAAACAAGGTATACAAACTCTGGAATCACAATTAATTTCTGTGTACAAATGTACTTTTTTTTTTCATGTGTCATAGCATCCACCAGAAAGTGAACCCGCTAGCCCGGGACAACTGCTTGTAAGCCAGATGTGCTGACCTCTCGATCTCCAACGCTTGACAATAACTTTTCTTTTAATATTAAAATGTTTTAACAAATTTGAGAGTTTTATTCTCTTTTACAGTTCCTATTACTAATGCACAATCCCTGAGCAATAAAAATTCATGTGTCCTGAAAAGATGGTCTATTTACATGTAATGACTTATCAAATAATCTATTATGAATTCAGATCTCTTCATTTCATTAGTATACAATGTTGTTGAATCTATGCTAAAAATTTATTCTCTTAATGCATAATTTTATTATAGGAAGATATAAAGACTAAGTCAGATGGCTCTATTTTAAGTATTCCAAAAAAGCAAATTTGCATTAACTCAAGATGCAATCATCTTAAAAAAATGCTATTGCTATATTTATATCTGATTAAATGGAATCTCAAAATATATTCACAAATGTAGTTTATTACACAATAAGTGTAAATATAGTTTTACTATTGCATAATAATAGATATTTACTAATGGTTAATATTTTTAATTTTGACCAGGTGTAATATGTTTTTATAATACTAACTAGTTTGCAAATATTTTCATTTTTATCTTATACAACATGAAAAAAATCATACTATTTATTTATTAGTATTGTAAATATCAATCAAGGTTTATAAGTGATATGGTTTCCTAGTTCTGGGAGCCAAGTAGCTATTTTATGCTAATTTTACATGACTATTTATAACCCAAAATGTGATTGTTCAATAAAATATTTACATACAACATTTAATTCTTTCAACTTATTACAATAATTTAAACAAAAGGGTTTATATTTTCTCTATTTTAGAGATAATCTATTGGAAATTGAAACATCAGATGGTAGTGTTAAATGCATACCTCTATGATTCCAGCTTTGAGTTTTAAGTTTTTACTGATAAAGTCAAAATCCAGAAACTGATTTGAAGATTGGGATTACATTGAACTTCTACCTGGTAAACCATGAATACTCAAGTGTACAAAAGATGGAATTAGAATAAAGATTTTGTTACTTTAAATAGAAAAAATTATCAGATCAATATACTTATAGATAAAGCACTTGCTGCTATTTGGACACGATTCACAGATATTTAGATCTCCAACATAACTGATGAGGCTAGGTTAGAAACAAACATTTATAAATGTAAAATGTGGAAGAGGCCACACCTAAACAATACCAATATCAATAACAATCAACAATCCTTATTTAATATTCAAAGCAACTCATTTTAAACCACTAAACATCACATGATCCTACCTATGGAATGATGATGACTATAGTTATTAAAGACCCAAAGACACCAATGGATATAGGTAAATGAGCTTGGATTAAATACATTATCTGTTTTTATTTTGGACTGATAGCTTTATAATTAATTATTACATTTTTATCATTGTCAAACTCACTCCATTCACAACATTGTGACACCTTCCATCTCAGATAAATACAATAATGATTATTACTAATCATTTTCTAAACTCGAGATTATCTCTAGCACATATATAAACTTTAAACCTCAGCTAAAGTTTAATATATCTGATTTTTTAATTTTAAATATACACTCACATGGAGTTATTGATCTTTCTCTTTCTCATGTGTAATATCTTTATAGATATATTAAACAACCTCCACACTTCCCCATTCTTTGTAAATTCATATAAATAAAGATACAATAAAAGACAAATGCCCCCCCCCCCAAGATGCATTTTGTGCTGAACCAGCACTCATCATTTGGCCCAGGTCACTATCTCCCATATATATCTCTATTAAATGAAGAGTATTTATCTATAGTAAATTATTACATTTTTATTTACCATTGTCAAATTCCCTCCATTCACAACTTTGACACCATTCACCTCAAATAAATACAATAATGATTATTACTAATAATTTTCTAAACCAGAGATTATTACTAATCATTTTCTAAACTAGAGATTATCTCTAGCACAAATATAAACTTTAAACCACAGTTAAAAAATAATATTTAAGAGATGTCTGCTGTAGAGTTGCATTACATCTGAAGATCTAGGTGTGGTGCTCTCAGATCCAAGGCTTCTCACTGATGAAATCCACAATCTAAAAACTAGACTGTGGACATTGGATGAATAGGCAATAGATAGGGATTTTGTACACAAACCTTGCATCCATTGATTACTATGGCTTGCAATGAGTGGCAGTACTGTATGGGGAATTTGTCACTTTTCAATCTTTTTACAATAAAGATGGATATTCACTTTTATCTACGTGGTAATATGTTTAATAGACATTAAAAATTGCAACTTGATGAAAGGGAGTGAGATTATTAACTCAAAATTTTTTAAATAAATCTCATAAACAGGAAAATTAAAGCAGACTAACAAATAGTCAATTATAATTTTCAAACTGCACTCAAACTATGTATTACTTAGATAATAAAACTATTAATGTTCAATGCTGGATAAATTTATAAATAAATGTAAATACATAACAGCAGTCTGCATCTAAAGAATATCAATAACAATCAGCAATCTAAAGATCAGTCTGTTTATCTCAGATGGTGATGAATGATATTCAAAAAGAGTGATAAAATTCATTTTTCATGGGTTTAGGGTAGGATCTGGTTAAATGGAGAAGTTAAACTTTTTTTTAAAAAGCAATTATATATTTCACTATAAAGGTAGAAATATTGAAAGCAACAGCAAGCTTTCATTCATTATTAATAAAAAAAAAAAAAAACAACATTGGGGAAATATGTATTAGTAAGAGTAGGACCATTAGTTATTCAATTTACTACAAAATAAAACTAAAGTAACTATCTATTCTACTACCATCTGTTGGAATCTTGACTAATTAGTGATTACCAAATAATAGTTAAATTTCTATCCCCCTAAACTAATTTTTGCATCTTTATCAATGGAGCTTTAAATGTAAAGGTTAAAGTAATACAGCTATGCATCTAACAAATACCTTTAATTCTATTTGCTGCTCAAGATGTGAATCCCAAGTCTCATTGATATAAGCAAAAGTCAGATACTTGTTTGAGAATAAGGATTTACATATACTACTATCTAATAATCACTGATATATCCAAATAGAAGAATTGGCTTCTAAATGGACAATAAAATTAAATTACATATTAAATAGAAGAAAATTTTAACACCAAACTCTTTTTAAAGACATTTTGAATGTTAAGAATATTATTAAAAAACAAACAAATTAAACATTACTAAAATTCTTTCACAACTAGATGGTTGTGGAAGAATTTTAGTAAAGTTTAGTTTTTTTGAATAGTATTGTATTGATATATGAATTTTTATTTTATTTATTATTACTAGTATAGTGTTAGACACTATTTAATTTTTATATGTAAACATTTAATTTTAGTATGGATAAATTCAAAGCATTTGTTTTATATTTCAGACTCTGTAATTCAGGGATTATTAATTCTTTGGATTTTGAAGGATAATGATAGGCATAAAATATAGTTTAAACTAAAGAACCAATATTAATTTATCATCAAATATTGTACTGGGAATGTATATTACACACTACATAGCATTTATTATTTAAACAAATTGTAAACAATATTATATACATATATATCCAGTGCATATTACTAGAGGAAAATTCAAATATAAAATGTCAATCACCTCCTTCCCTAATGTTATGGTTTTCATTCACAAAGTAGCAGTACATAATATCTGAGGATTGTGCATGATAGATATTGCATATATTTATATATAAAATTTAAGCTAAACCTATCTCAATTTATATGTAAATAAGAGAAGTAAATAATCTTCCCCCAGGCTATTAATTCAAAGCACCCTAAATGGTGAAAAAAAGATAAAGAATAGGATGAATCCAGCTTGTGTTTGACAAAGCTATGCTTATAAACATTAGAGTTTCCAAGTACCTGGAAGAGAGATTTTCCCCTTTGCTTATATATATTGTGACCTTTAACTTTATCCCTAGGGATAAATGTCCAGTGATATAGTTGTTCAGTATTAAGAAAAAAGAAAATTTTTCTATAGTTTAACTTTTATAGTAAGCCAACAGTATTATTGCTTAATATTTACATGATGATATATTCTTTGACCTAATTTATAAAAACTATTATAATTTTAATGGCTTTAAAAGTCATTTTAATGCTTGATGTGTAATGTTTTAAACTCATAAATAGCTGGGTATGATTTGTAAAATGCTTAGCTTTGGGAGTACCATTACCCTGAAATGAAAATAAGTTAAATGTAAAAACATTAAAATTAAAACTATCTTAATATTAACTAATAGTGTGTTAAAAGTGAAAATTAGAATTAAAATTTAAAGATAAGTCTAAATATTTAATACTAAATTAGTAATATTCAAATTATCTTGTAATAAAAATGCATTTTATTATGTTAACTTGTTAATAAGTAGTATGCCTTATTTAAAGATAGTTGTGATAAAAATTAATTTAAGTAAATAATTTTTAAATTAGTTAATTGAAAAATATAAATAATTAATTTTATTGGTTAAGTATTTATTTTTAAATAAAAATGCATTAATATGTAAGGATGCATGAAATGTAAATTTCTATCTTAACTTCCTTGTCAGTTTAATGTTAAAAATTATTTTAAACATTTTTTTTTAGAAGTATTGCTTAAAATGTTCTGGGACCTTAACTTAGTTAATTAATATAAATATGTTTAAAAGAATAATGTAAGAAAATGTTATATTTGAAATAATATAATATATTATGTGATATTTTATTTTTATTATAATACATTCTTTTTTTTTTCTAAATAATTTATTTTGAATTTGTAATAATTAATTAACGTCTAGACAGATATTTATATTAGGCTATTTTTAGTAATTTTTCCCAGAATACTAATTAATTTGTAAAGTTTAATAACTGGAAGTTAAAGGTTACTAGAGTAGATGCCAATTTCATTCATTAAAAAGTCATTCACACGACATGGCTTCTTACTTATTTTTTAGTTATTTTCTTGTTCATTTAATTGTTAAATTTATTAAGTTCTAATTGATTTTAATAAATTTTCATTTTGTTGTAAAAGTTAAAATATGAATTGCTAATTAAACTTGTACATGATCAGAAGATCTAAATTGAAACTACTAAAACTTGAAATTTACATTGAAGGAAAATATGATGAAAAAAAAATCAACAAAATATTTAATAATAATTACAATTTTCTTATCTGACCCATGTGCTTTGAGGAATTTCTGTATTAATCAGCATTGTTGCAAAAATTTACTACATCACAGGAATATTAAGACTTCTAAAAACTTTAAATTATTTAAATATTATTAAGCACTTTTTATTTAAGAAGAAAAATATTTTTTCTTAAATATTTGCACTTTGAAAAGTTTTCTTTGGAATTATTATTTTTTAATGGTAGACTATTGAATTCTAAATTGTAGAACCTGCCTTATAATAGCAAGAAATTGTAAATATTTTTTATTGAATTTAATTATGCTTTGACATGGAAATATTTAATTTAGTTCAAAACAACATTTTTAATCATTAAATGTATTTTAAATATATATTAAGAAAGAATGACTTTATAAAAGTATTATAATCTGTATTGCTATTAATTATAATGTCAGTTTAAAAAGGATGACATTCATTTACTGAAACATAAATTATTTTAAATGCTATTGTATTTAAAAATATTTTTATTATTGATATATCAATAAGATAGAGCTATTCACTCACTGGATGTGTATAATTCAACAAAAATAACAAACAATATTTTCCTAAATTAATAAAATTAAACTTATTAACTTTGTTATTTCCTAGAAATTTATTCATTTATAATATACAATTAAAAGATAATTTCCTGGATATTAATAATCAGTATATTCAGATTGTTATCTTTGAATAATTTGTTCTTCTCTACTACAGCTAGAATGAGTTGTATTGACAGATAATTTAAACACCAATGCTTCTAAATTAATTTCATTCAAATATTATAAACTTATTCTGTTTTATTATAAATATCTACCCCTTTATTTTGCATTGCTGTGAGTCCAGAATCTGCTCTATTCTGGAATACATTATTTTTCAAAAGAATAAATATGCAAATTTTATCAGCAATATTTGCCTTCCAAAAAATAAAAAGAAATTAATATAATATTGTATGAAAAAGTAAAGATGCCTTGGTATTTGTGTTTATTTTGATTTTTTTTTGAAAAAGTTAAAAGGCCATAATAATATTCTTATGCTAGTGTTTATATAAAAATTTATTGCTAGTGTTCATTTTAAAGTGTTTTATGTGTAATTAGAATGTATTTAAATAAATTAAAAAAATCTTCAATGTTTTCTGAGTGGCATTTACAATGACTGCATCTTGTTGAATGATGGAAATATCAAGGATGAAGGACTTTCATTTTTATTTTTATTTGATAACAGAGTATAGATTTAAGTCTCAATATTTATGATGCTGTATTATACTATATATTTTTTCTTTAAATTATACTATGCATTGACTGGGTATAATTTAATAAATTATTTATAAGGTGCATTTATCCAAAAGTTCTCAGAATATTTCCATTTAATCATGTTGTATTTTAAAAGGTTATGTTTAATCCCTTTTTATGAAGTTATTTATTTGAATGTATATGCTTATGATGAAAATAATGGAAGCTGGTGTATATTTTATTGATTATTTTTATGCCATAATTTATTTTATTGGCCATATTTGGCAATAATTATTATATTATTGGCTTTACATATCAGTTTGTTGTAATATTATTTAAGATATTGTAGTGTTAATTTCTCTTTTGTTTTTTAAAGTATATTCCTGTCTTCCCACTGTTTTCTGAGAGATTATAGTATTATCTCTCTCTTTTGCTAAGATATTTTCTGTAAATGATATCATTCTTCATCTCATATTTAAGCATGAATGGTTTGTTTAAGGCAAATATTAGTATTCTTATTGTATTTTGATGGTTCATTTTCATAGTTATAAATCCAGAGATAGAGTCCTAGCTTATAAATTGCCCTCCTATGTAGATGCTTTGTCTTTTGAGTTCATGCCATCACTTGCTTTTTGTCTTGTCATATAATCCCAAATGTAGATTAATTTATCATGTATTTTTAAATAAAACCATGTGTAATGTACTGCTATGACTTTATCCTGACAATTAATATATTTTGTACTGCTGATTTATGTCATCTTATTTTTAGTTGTAATCTTGATGAAATCAGAATGTAGGTTGTTATTGATTTGAAGTGTAGATCATGTTTGCTGTACTTTGCAAGTATTCCAAGATGTAAACATGATCAACATTTAATGTAGAAATTAAAGTTATATATTTGGCAGCAATACATGATATATATCTCCTCAAGTAGTTATTTCACTGCTGGATTGGTAAGTGATATTTAAAAAGTATTAAATACATTCATAGGGGATAATATAATGGAATGGTTATGCTGTAAAATTGAGAACTTATTATAATAATAATATTGCAGAAAGTTTTCATAAACCAATTAATAACAGTTTTTATTTAATATTTATTTTATTTTTTAATTCATTCATCTGAAAATCATAGAATTATAATTTTCTTCATGATGAATTGTATAATAGTATATTTCAATAATTTATTCTGAAAATATTGTAAGATATTAAAGTTTTTGTATGTTAAATGTCTTTATTGTCAAAAATAAATGTTATTTTCATTGTTAATTTTATTTTGAGTACTTATCATCATTCACACATATTATTCGGAAATCTAAATATTACAAAGTTTATTATAAATTTATCCTTAATTGGATGTGTTGATAGTATATGAACATATCTTATTTGATATGAGTACTTTATGAAAATTACATTTCAGATATAAAGAAAGCATCTAAGAAATTGATTATTTTACTTGCTCATTATTGAAAGATTACTATAATCAATTTTATGTGTTAAAAGATCATTGCTTTCATACTGAAACTATTTTAATTCATTCATAAAATTAATTTGATTATTCATCATAAACTTAAATGATGGAATTGTTTAATATAAATTCAAAAATAATTGTATAGAATGTATTAGTATGGTATCCTGAGTGGCCATAAAATACCTTATCCATTCAGTATATTTGAATGCTTTCCTAGTAAGTTATTTTATTCTAAATTAAGAGTGTATTATGCTTATTTTTAATAATTAACATTATTATTATTATTATAATTATAATTTGGTGAAGTATTATTTTAAGGATAGAATTATATCTCATTCTGTTACTATTAGGATCTCATTCTTTCTCTAATAATCCTAAATTAAAATAAAAGAATAAAGCTCGCATTAATTAAATTGTTAGTTACAGGGACAATGAGATATTAATTAAAGAAGGGTGTTAAAGAAATTATTTTAATTCAAAGTAAAAATTGTCTTACAAATATGACTGTGATAAGACAATTTTTATGAAAAAAAATAATTGCAGATCTGATCATCATCATAAGGCACTTGTCATAGTTGCTAGATGTGTTATGATTGGAAGAGGTGTTGTAAGTGGAGAAATTTAAACATAATCTAACACTTTTAATGATGTATGCTTCTAATAAGATCTGTTATCATTTATAAGAATGTGTATGAGAAGTCTTTTCCTGTTACATTTTACTAAATGTTGCAGTTTGCTTTAATAATACTCATACATTATTGTTATTTACTCTTATTGATCTTGTTATTGAGATAAATAGCATTATGTAACCCTCTGAGCTTGGCCAATATTATCATTTAATCTATCTATATACTTATAGAGATGGTTTATCTTGCTTTTAAAGGTGAGATAATTTGGCTTGCCCAACCTGTTGGCTGCTTGGTCAGTATAAATGTTCTGATCGAGTATCCCAGTTATATATGTTGTAATCCATCTCAATTTTCTTAGATATCCATCTATCTCTTGATATTTTTAGGTTATATATATATATATATATATATATATATATATATTTATTTATATATATCATACAACCATAATATATGTGACAGATGTAGACATCCAAATTATATAATTTATACATATAAAGCCTTGGTGCAATTATATTATTTTGTTTAGTTCAGTTTTGTTAATAAATATGTTGTTACATTGTTAAGTCACCCATAGTATTTTTATTGTTATACATTTACATGCATTTTCTCCATGATTTAATAAGTTAAGAATAATTTAAAGTGGGTAATCATTATTCTTAATATACATACTTTATGCAAGCTAAAATTTGGAAGCAAAGACTAGAAATAATTAATAGTTCAGAAAATGTAAAATAATATTTGTAGAATAGCTATTCACTCCTAAAAATAATATGCAGTATCAATAATTTTTACCAGTGCTAAACACAAATAAAAACTATTATTATATAGATTGTCATTTTTATCAACCATTTAGAATTAGATGATGCATCTGGAAATGTAACCAGTATGTTGAAAAGGCATTATTATAAATTGATTCTAACGTTAGATTGTACTTAGTTTGGGCATCATTGGTAGCTTGAAAAGTATGTATATAATATTATCATTATGAATATATCATGTCTTATTATCCCCTGTGCCATTTAGTTGATAGAGCATCCAACTTGAAATCAGGACATCCCAGGATCAATTCTGGTAGCTACAGGTTTGGCGCTTGAACTTCTTATGAACTTCCAAGTAATAAAACCACATACCTTTTTTAAAAGTCACCAGCACAAATATATTTGCATATAAAACTGAATTAAACACATGTATTGATATACTGCCTATAAAACTAAAAAATATATAATTATACCATGATATAACTTTCAAGAATGGTGATAAAATGTCAGAGTCATGAAGGCACTATGCTTATGGTTAATCTTTACATAAACCTGGAGTTGAAATATGTAATAGATTATGATAACTGGTATATAACACTCTATAACATCTTTATAGTTCAAGACAGCTCTGCATGGTTTGTCATAGTTTATAAAGCATCTGACATGGGATTGGTAGGTTCCAGGATTGATTCTGGTGCTCACAAGTCTGGTGCTTAAACTTTTTATAAATTCCCAAGCAATAAAACCACATGACTTTTTTTATTTCCAAATACTATATTGTTTTGTCCACCTGTAAATCTTCCATCTTATTTTTGTCTATAATTTTCTATTTATTCCCTTTTTCAACTCCTTTTTGGATGCACTTTTGTATTTTTTCGCAAAAAATAAAACAATTCCCCCTTTTTTTAATGCTTATTTTATTTAGTTAAAATTAATCTGACAGTTTCGATTGCCCAGCAATCTTCCTCAGAGCTTCAAAACATATATAAATATACAAATACACAATCATATAAACATACAACATTATAACTACATATAAATGATTCATTTTTTTCATATTGTAATCTGTAACAGTCAAAATGTATAGCTCAAATGAAAATCACTTAAGGGTAGTTTGCATGGGAACTACAAATTCGAACATTACATGATCAAATGTTTTTTCTTTCAATAACCCACTAAGGTCAGCTAGATACAAGAGACTATTATAATTATTTGTATTGATTGCAACTAATGACAAATGCTGAAAATAATGAGACATTACAATTTATTTATGTATATACATTATTACAACACAAATGATAGCATAATTGATAGCCATCTATGGGATTCATTAGTCTATTAGTTCTTTTTATCTGGGATTAAATTTAAAATAATGATATATTATTTTATTTAATCACCCTATCAATTTTGAATACAAATAAATAAGCTTAAAAATGTATTCATTCTATTAGTACTACTATGCAC
Source organism: Epiperipatus broadwayi (assembly GCA_028023455.1). NCBI lineage: Eukaryota > Metazoa > Onychophora > Udeonychophora > Euonychophora > Peripatidae > Epiperipatus > Epiperipatus broadwayi. The sequence continues at coordinate 2,320,708 of JAQFVV010006369.1, read as the reverse complement.
AGATAATATATGGTACAATACCTTTTAATTGGTTCTGGGTAGATAAACATTTTCTATACAGACTAATGGTCACTATTAAATATTAATACAATCAGTAAAGATATAGTTTTAAAGCTTATTGAACTGATAATTTGAGGATACACTAAAATCATTCAATAAACTATAATATTAAAAGAACTGAAAACACAAATACTTATAGGCTGTAATGCTGGTAAATAACTAAATAAATGTAAGTGACAGGAAAATGGCATGTGCATTACACTCATTTATAAACAAATATATAAAAAGTAAAATATCTGATATAAGGAAAAAATGTGCAGCTATCACATACTACTCAAGGTAAAGATGTTAAGTGAATGATTGGCAGACTCAATGGTATCACATGAAGTAAAGATATATAAACAAGGCATCTGATATACAGTAGATATGTCCATCTACCACATACTATTGTTCAAAGTAAGTTAATAAATTCAAGAGACTGGCCAATGCAAACAGTATTACACTCATTTATAAACACACAAGACACATATAAATGAATATTATCATTTACTTTTTATGACTTTTATAATGTTTCATATAATTATAACCCAATAATGATGGTTTTGATTACCCCAGCAGTCTTCTTCAGAACCATACACAATACAAATACAAGAATACAAATATACATGAACATATAATTTTACATTATTAGGAAAATCAGTTTCCATAATTGGTCATTCATTCCATAACTCTTATACTTCTAATGGTTTATTTGTGCAATAATAGCATTTATAAAAATTTAGCTTTGAAAGGATTTATCAAATAACAGACAATGCTTTGACTAAATTACATCAGATATTATTTATATTCTTAATTAGCAGATCTATTTATTAAGAATTTAATCATATTCTCTAAAATAGTGCCATTTCCATCCACCTAACTATAAAATACATTTACAAATGTTAATAAAAAATATTTTGTTTTAAATTATTTTTAAAATAAGCATAAAATTAATAATTTTATATACATTTATCAGGGCACATACTTATATACATAATTCCTACTTATTAGAATTGTTAAAAACTTTTAATTTAAAATTCATTCAATTTTTTTTAATTATATACATGAAACAATATATAAATATTGCTTCAATATATATTATTGCCTGTATATACATGTATATGGATACATACCAAATATATATGTATATCCTTCATTTATATTACACTTACATATATTATCCCTATTATGTACAATACATAAATAAAATTACCTTCAATATATCTATACCAGGTATATATATATATATATATATATGATTTTACATATACACATACACTAAACTATTTCCAGCATATACCATACCTATATATTATTACATAAGTCAAATCAGTAAGTCTTTAATATCTATTATTTATTTTATATCAATTAATTCTCATGCACATAAAACCTGCAAAATATAATCAACCTATGAAACTTATAATCTTATATTATTTCTTTATTAATTTTTTATTATCAATCTAAATTTTACTATATGAAATTTAAATTTTAAAATTATCTTTAAACTTATTAATCATTGCAAATTATTATAAACAATTTTTATTTTATTATATTATTACTTAACTAATCCAACTACCCATCTTCTATTTATTATTTAGCTTTTCCATCTGTCACTAATTTGAATTTAAAATTGCTTTATTTTCATACTACTATCCAATTGAAGTCATGGACATTTGATTGCAAATGATTTTATGTTTAAAAGTTGCACTTATGATAAAATTATGAACTAATAACAGATATGTGAAGATTGAGGTATTTCACATCTCTTTTTTTTCCATATGTCATAGCATCGGCCGGGACGTGAACCCACAACCATCTGCAACTAACTACTTGCTTGCAAGGCGGCTGCGACGACTTCTCGGCTAACAACGCTTGACGGTTTTAATTGATATTTTTTTTTTGTAAAACTCAATAGATTGTGAGATAAGAGGAGTAGTGATATGTTTGAAAATTATCTTAATTATATATATTTTACTTATTTTACAGTGCTCCATAAAATATAAATTTTTGTTATGCAGAACCTTATCATTCTTTATAAGATGATGTAAGGCATAAATATATCTTCTCTTTTTGTGTAATAGCAGTGCAATAGGAAGTAGGCGAATAATCTTATCTTTTTTTTAGTTCTTTCATTCTGTAATGATATCATTAACATTAAATATATATATGATAAAATTTAAACATTGAATTACTAAATTGGGTTTTCATTATTTTAACAATTTAATACAATGTTATTTTTGTAATATATTATAGCGCTTTGACACATGAAAAAAAAATCCACATGTTATTTTTATGACGACTAAACACTTTTTTAAAAATTAGTCTTAAAAAAGTTATACATACATACATACATACACAGCAATTCCTTTAAATTAACAACAAAATATTAAATATATCAATCAATATTTTAATTCTAAAATGTGGATGCAGTGAAATTTTATGAATATTACAATTTAATCTCGGAATATGTGTTTGTATATTATTATTATTATGTAAATAGACATTTATTTTAGCCTTCTAGAAATAGCATTACTTGCTTGGGGACATTAAAGACCCTAAAGCCAACCTTCTGCAATAGGTTGTGGTAAATCAATAAAATAGTTAAAAGGTTAGGCTCTTTAAATATCACGTGACGTTCAAGTATCACAAATGTCAAGATAAACTTTAATTCAGAAACCTTTTGCTCTCACGTCTATCCCTCCACCTGACAGTGAAACGTAATAAGCTGAGCAAAAAGAGAAGCCATTTTTGTTGACTTTTCCATTCTTGTATTATATATATAATACTTTAAAATTAATAATATTTAGAGGTTATGCAATGACTTAATCAATATTACGTTTTTTTTCCTGCTTTTTTAAAAAAAAATCCTCAATACAAAATAAAAAGTTACAATAAATTTTTAAACCAACATAAAAACTGATATCATGATGATTTAACTTCGTTTTCTTAAAAAAAAGTATTTCACACACAAAAAAAGTATAAATAATATTATTGTAAAAGCATTTTTTTTTGTTTCTGTTTCTAATAGAGTTAAATATTCCAATTTAAAACTAAATTCTCATTATTTATATAAGGCAGTATTACTTAATTTTCTTTAGTTGGCTAGACAATAAGTTGTACATAAAATTGAGGTAAATAGATTACGAATATATTTAGCGATGAACAATTTGTATCTTCCACTACTCTATAAACAAAAATTACTGTGCTTTCAACATGTAATTATTTGTTGTTTTTATGCATAATAAAATCTATGGTGACCTCTAAACCTTCTAAAATCGTAATTCTCTACAAAGCAATTACCGCCTTCCTTTTAAAATTTTATACTGTTGTGCCTTAATAAAGTGTGGAGTATGCCTTAATTATATTGTAATTGAAGTTATTCGCATAACATCAAGATCCTGTTACAACGTTCTTCAAGCACTGGGGATTGTGTTTTACCATAGTCTGTTTTTTTTTATTATTTCACTTTTATGCCAGATTAAAGAATAAGCTGCCCAAATAAATATAATATCATTTCCAAGTCCTTTTGTTTAGTAATTCTATTGATAAACTTATTTTAATTTCTGAAGTTTATTAATTTTGTAAATCATATCATTACAGGTTCTATGTCTATAAAAAAAACAACAAAATATCGATTTATTTCCATGACAATAGATGGTGATCTGGCTCAAATGATGAATGTGGGTTCAGAATGAAATACATTTATTAGAGATACTTTGTCTTTATCACTTGTATGTGATTGTGTGCAAACGTTGTATAAGATAAAGAGAATAGTTATAGAAAGATTGAAGTCTGAGTTCAAGTCCCTTCTAATTACATTAGGTTTAGTATAAACAATATGCATGTATTTAAATACTACATATTCATCCTTTTTTCTGCCCATTACTCTTCTGTATATTTAAATGGACATTAAAATAGTCTATATGTGAAGAATTAGAGTGACTTAAAGTCAACTTGGGTATACAATAATATTACCTCTGAGTTTACATACTCAGATTTCAAATCATATGGATAGTTGAAGAGTTACAGGGTGCAAAAGATTGAAGCTTGTCCATTAAAGTTTAAAGATTTGTTATCTTAATATAAACTTAGCACTGATTAAATGTATGTATGGGAGATGGTGATCTGGACCAAACTGATGAGTTCTGGTATAGCATGAAATATGCACATGATAGATCATTTATCTTTTTTACATTTATGTGGTCATGTGTATCAGTTGTATAAGTTTCTTCTATATATATATCAAAATTACCTCAAATTTACAACTCAAACAAACTAGTCCAAAAAATAAACTCTAACACACAAGCAACAGTTTCATTGTTAGAAGCAGATTTTTCAAGTATATTGAACTACAAAATAATGACATATTTAAACTAACCCTTACCCACAATTCCACTTACATCCTATGCACCCTTAATATTAAAAGAACTTTTAAATAAGTTAATTGCTTCAGAATCAAATTTTTATTAATAGAGATTCTTCTTTTTATTTTATTTCTCTCAAAGAAGACAACCTTAGCCTCATCAAAATTAATAGTGAGGTCTGTATCTTTTTCATGGATATATATAAAGCAGAGTTAAGATATTTATTTCTAAACATACTTTTATGTAGCTTTATTCTCTCATTTAAGCTCAAACTACTCTGACCTATACTCAACTTCTTACAAAAACAAGTGATAATATACACTACTCCAAGAATAGTTTTTACCAAAAATTTCTTTTGTATTACTTAATAAATTATTCAAAATAATACCCCTTTTCCAAGCAATTTTATTATTTCCAAACAAATTACTATTTTTCATACAATTGTATAAGAAGACAATTTAAATGGCAAAGAAATTAAATCATATTTTTCTTTACCCTTTACATTATTACAAATGTTATTACTATTAAATAATATATACATATATGCAAAAATGCTATTTTCCCACAAGAATATGCCTGAATTCACACTTAATAAGTTATAAAGTTATTATTGCTAGATACTATCACAAAACTGAATTTTTTGAAAACATACAAGTTACATTTGTTCAGATAATCTAATTTCTATTTATTTTTTTAGGCTGCTATAGACATGATCTATATTGTATTCATCCACTTCATTGTTGCACCTCTTATTTCCCCAAAAAGCTTCAAATTATTCAATTTTTAATGAAATGGGTCATCAACAGGATTTGACAAAATAAAGTCATCGACTTTCATATGCAAATAGTTGTGCTGAATCAAATAACTTTCAAAAATTAAAGAACAAAATTTGATAACATAAATCATATTTGTATATATAAAAATTTTACATTCAGAAAAAAAAAAATATTACAAGAGTCAAAAGGCATATGAAAAGTTTATATTTTAGCACTGACAAATGGCTGAAGGATATGTATAGTAAATCCTAATGACTAATATCTTGGTCAGTTTTTTTGCAAACAAAAAAATAAAAATTAGAGCATGATCTGTATCAATTAAGATAAAACTAATATAATCTTTCTTTTAAGGATAGATCAATAAATGATTTCTGGAGTAGATATTAACAATTAATGTGCTATATTCTTTTAAAGATGAAATAAGCTGTGACCTCAAAAATTAAATAAGCAATATTTCTATGGAAAATTATGTTTTGAAGATAAATATTTATTCTCTAATACATCTCAAAAATTATTATTCATACTAACTCACTTGGATTAATGCAAAGAGAATAAAAAAATGTGAACAAAAAAAACCCAAAAGATCAACAACATATATAAATACACATTAAGTTTTTTTACACTTATTTTTTGAAGATATGTATAAGTTTTATATTATAATAATAGTGAATAATAAACAGTAAAAGTATAGAAGTTTAAGCAGTACTTTCAAATATGTTGTAATCATTATCAATTAAATTTATGAAAATGGTGGATAATAAACAGGAAAATATAGAAATTTAAGCATTACTTAAAATTATGTTGTAACCATTATCAATTGAATTTATGAAAATAATAAACAGTAAAGTATAGAAATTCAAGCAATACTTTCAATTATGTTGTAATCACTATCAATTGAATTTATGAGGATAAAAAGCAGATGCCATATGATTTTCCAAAGATTATATAATAAATTTATATTAGTAAATTGTATATTTATTATACAATCTTTATGTATTTTATGAGATTTGCCTCTTTAAATTTCCTTTTTCTATGTTGTCTTTCTACATGTAATTTTTTTGTACGGTCTGAATTAAAAGTTACAATACTTTTCATGGTCAAAGAAAACAGAAGAATTATTAGACTGATTACTTATAGTACTGTTTATATTGTTAAAACATATAATTTTAAAGTTATCTTTAATTCAGATTACATAAGAATATTACAAAGACAATTTTTAATTATACATGTGCAATTTTTTCGCATGCATTAATGAAGCTGTAAGTATACTATAATGATTAATATGCCTGCCTAGCACTTTCGAGATTTAGTATTCTAATCTCATACTCATAGCTTTATGAATGAAGACTATTGTAATTTATTGTACACATATGCAAATGAGCTTGAATTTTTAATTAGTTAGTCCATTGTTTGGAGAGAGCACAGCATACCTCTCTTTTATTAATGACACTGAGATCATTTGCTATGTAAAAAGCTTCTTTGACCTTTCTTTTGGCATCACTCTTCTCTGTGCAAATTATTTGGGCACAACTGGATTGGTCCCAAAAGATTGATGTTCCTTCATTTTTATTTTTAACTCTGTTGTATGCATACCTGAATTAGTAAATTCTTGTATTGATGTTAGCCCGAGTCTCACTGTAGTAAGATACCTGGCAGCCTAATTGAGGGCATGCTATTTTATAGACCACATGAGAGGCTTGATCTTTTTCTATTTTATCTTTGTAATTATTTATTAGTCAGTTGGTGTTAGGAGGTGTTCTGAAGCTAAATTTGAAATCATTAGTCAATTTTTTAGTAATTTTTGAAGTTACATTAGGCATAAATGGAATAGTTAAGTATTTCATATTGTCTTTAGGCTGATTATTATTGAGTTTTATAAATCAATTTGAAGATTGCACAATAAATAAGCAATCTTTTAATATTGATATATAGTTCTCAGAAAATAATATTATGTCTACATTTTAGCCACATAAATTCAGTTGTTAATGATTATAACATAATCAAAAATGCTTCTCATTAAATTTCTATATTAGTATTATTTATTATTCACTTTTATTATTATTCAAAACTGTTCGTATAGTATATTTTTATTGGATAACATTATTTTACACACACACACACACACACACACACATATATATATATATATGTCAAATCATAGGACACATAAATGTTTTTATTTTCTGCATGTTGTTTAATTTGTTGCACAACTCTCTATTATCAAATTTTACTGTTTAGTTATAAAAATAAATCTATTTACATTTGTTTTCAAGTTTTTATAAGAATAGCTAATTAGACATTATTTAGGGGAAACTACTAATTGTACTGACTTGTTAACTAAGTCTATTTCAATATAGAAAATAATTTAACTTCTCAAGGTAAAGCATTTTAACATTTAGTTGAATAAATAATGAACTAAAATTGCTAATAATATAATGTAGAAATATCAAAAGTGCATTAGACATGGTGTCAATTACTAGAGTTTAATATTATATGAAGCAAAAATCTCCAAAAGTTAATACCTGAACCCTACTGTAAAATTGCATTAGATTTTGCTACATATATATCCTCAAATTATGTATAATAGATTGGTTAATGGTCTGAGATATATTTATGGCCAATCATTGTAATATTTATAATGCACTCCTCACAATCTTATCAAATCATGAGCACAGAAGTCAGTATATTCCACATATTTTTATTCAGAGTTGTTTATTGAGTGTTAAAATGTAAACATAATATTATTTCACCCATTGGTATTACAATTGGTACTGATTTGAACAATGAAACCTTGAAACACTGAAATTTCCAAATAGATTGTAATTAAAACATATTAATAGAAAGTGAGTTTACTACATCTGTATGGATGTTTAGGTGCTCCAAGGCTATGATTTCCTGATGATGGAGGTTGTTTCAGTAAAATATGTATAATAAAAAAGATTAATTCAATAAATTTTTACACTAAATAATAGTTCACAGTTTCATGTCAAATTTGTATGCTTAAATGAATTGTAAATTTAAAAGATTTGATTGGTTTCACACATACATATATTTATATTCATTTACTGAATATTTCTTTAGCTCTAACATATGTTTGTCATTGAATACACATATTTATATTCATACTTCACTAGTAGAGTAAGATGGCTTAATTACTTCTATTAAATGCAGATTATAGGTAATCTAGTGCAGTCATGTTATCTTATTTTCTACATACTAATCTTTTATCAAAAGATTAAAAATGTTACTTTTAAAATGAACTTTTATTAGGTATTTAAATTGGCTATAAGTTCTACATCTGGGACAGTTTGAGAAAAAAAAGTCAGTTAGCAAAATACATGGATAATACAAGATTTATGTGATTTGAAATTTAATCATATTAAACAGTCAAATGGAAAATGGAATTGTATAGATGTTCATAGTAAAATTTATAAATATATCAGAAACCCACTCCCAGTATATACTTATACCAAGTATTTATTAATATATATATATATTGTATATGGAACGTACTTGCTATATAGATAGACTTATCGATATTTACAATATATATATATATATCCTTCAATTAATAGTCTAGTATTACAAAGATGAGGAAAAAGTAATGAGGCTTCTTGTGGCATGATAAATATCAGGTGGAGCAAGTGCCTTATCTCTGTTTAAATTTTAGATATATGATTGTAAAACAGGGATTGCAATTTCTTGGATGTAGGGCTAAAACAAAAATGACATCTCAGAAACAAAAGAGTGAACATGATAAAAATTGGGACTCTAATGGAAGGAAAGGGGTCATGCTTTGTACTATCTATAAAGTTGGTTATTGATGAAATATGTGATTTAGTGATTGATTCAAGGACTGGCATGCCTATTCAGTGTTCGAACAGTGATGACCACAGCTTTTTTATTCCTAATTATTTTGTAACACAGCAAATTTATCTTTCTCTTAACTGAATTGGTGAATTTATTGATTGACATATAGTATATAATTTTTGAGATGTTGATTAGAGAGATTTTTGCATGAAGAGACAGGTATGTTTTGGACAGGAAATTAATTATTTTTTCAATAGAAGAGAGCAGGGAGTTCTGGATATAAATTCTCATGCATTTAGTGATTTATAGATATGAAAGCCAAGACAATTGTGTGGGGATGCAGTAAAGAGGAACAAGACCCTTTTGTCTGAGAGTATATTCCATGCAAATGCTTTATTAAGGTTTAATTTAATTGGAGTTTAAAATAAGAATTGTACTTTTCAAAAATTAAGATAAGTGATTGTAGATATTTTTTGGAGGGGAGAAAGATGACAAGATCATCCATAAAACATATGCTTGATACCCCTACTAATCAATGATTGTAAATATTTCTTGGAGGACAGGAAGATGACAAGATTATCCATAAAAATTATATGCTTAATATCCCTATTAATCATTGGAATATGAATGCCAACTAGTTTATCTTTTATTTTAAGAAGGAGCAGATTGATATAGGTGATAAAAAATAGTGCACTCAATGGTGACCTTTGAAGAGTAGCGTTAAAAACCTAAACAGCCTGGGGCTCTTTGCCATTAAGGGTAATAGAAATATCTCTATTTATTAATAGGCTAGCTAATATGCAGAGGATAAGAATAGGTATGTTATGAGTCTGTAACAATTCTATGAGAGGGTCAATGGGTACAGAAGGAAAGGCAGATGAAATGTCTATTTGCCCTGCAATTGGACACTTTTCTTAGAAGTTCTGACATAATCAATTATAATTCTGCACAGCATGATGGCAACAGTGATGGAAGCTCCATTCTTTGTATATTGTTTTTTGACATTGAAGAAGTATAATAAGATGAATCCTATCATTTATGATAGATTCAATATTTTTTATAAGGAGTCATAGAGATAGGGCAAAGGTCATTTATTGGGGAAGGAAGTATATTCACCTTATGGAATGAAACTAATGATACTGGGTGTAATCCATCAATATGATGAATTTTTTTAAACAAAAAGTTATGTAAATTCAACATAACAAATAATATGAAATTGGTAATAAGCAAAAGAAGGTGTTAAGAAATGGCATATGGCCCAAGTTGAATGCTATCAGGAAGAGATTTTAGCTTCATCATGATGTAGACTTTGTAATACCATGATCAGGATGATTGGTACCAAAGACATATGTGATAAATACAGGACAACTGAGGCCCTGAAATTTCAACTTTAAATGATAAAAGAGGAGGGCATCATATTGAGTCCTGTGCAATATTGTCATTAGTAATAATTGAAGAGTAAATTTATTTTTTATTTTTATAGAAAAGGCTCAGTGAATGCTGCCTTTTGACCAATTATAGGATTGAGCCAGAAAGAAGCTTTTTGGTAGAGGCATTCAGCTAAAACAGGAATATTAGATTTAGTTATAAGTGCAGTTGCTGACTGAAGATTATTTTGCAGATATATAGATAGTGTATCATCCCAAAGGCTGACTCACATGTGCTACTCATAGCCATCAAGATAGGTGATAAATATCTCCAAAGATATGAACTCACTCACCAAATTCATAACTCAATACACAGAGTAGAGTTCTAAAATCTTCTCTAATAAGTCCAGGAGATTCCCACTTAACCTATTTCACAAGTGAGAGACTTTAAATAATAGTGCATGAATTCAGATAACTTGATCTATAAGGCTTCCAGATGATACTTTAAAAGTGTTTGCAGTTATCTCATGAATAGGACAAAGGATTATTGTGTTTGATTTCAAAATTTAAAAGGGCTTCAAATTTCAATCTATTAGCCTGAATAGTACAATAAGAATAAATAGTAACCTCTGGTTGCTTCTAATGCAGACACTTTTTTGTTAAAAACTGATGATCAATAATTATAAGAACTTAAAGAGTCTTTTGATACCATTCCATTGAATTCATAGAATATTTGTATTTACAGATGATTCAAAAGAAATAATTACACCTGTCAAAAGCTAGTTACAAGCAACAAGAAGCATTGCTTTCTTTGATATAATTCTTTTATTAACTCTGGAATCATGACATATTTAATTATTCTCCCTGTATGCTTTCAACATGTGATTTTATTATTACACCAATATTCTATAACACAATATATTAAATTGCTTTCATTTGATGGAAATTTATATTTACAAATGAAATAAATTCTAAAAAATCACATTTGAACTTCTCTGATATTAAAAAAGTAAGATCATAATAAAAAACAAAGAACTGTTTTATTATTCGATGATCATGAGAAGTATATTGATTTTATAAAATCAATGACTCTTTTTTATTGATGTTAGTGTTTAAAACATTGAAGAATAAATATTAATATCTGATAAATCTACCAAATTATGCTTTAACATATCAAGTTTTTGAAGTAATTTGTACATTATTGCATTATATTATAACAGATGGTCAGTGGTGATGCACTTATGATCCTTTTGAAATGATGTATTTATCAGAATTCTGTAATTTGCTTTGTTAATGTTACACTAGCACTTATTACTTTCTATTTTTAAAAATATAATATATCCATCTAAAATAAATATGCAGTACATACTTTTAATTTTTAATAATTTTTATACAATTATTATGTAAGTATGATTGTGAATCTTCACAAATTTTGCACAAAAAACAAGATTTTAGTCATTCAAAAAACTTTTTCTGAAATAATCCCACAAAGCAATCCGATAACAGTGATTGAATATATCAAGGATTGTCAAAATTTCTTTAATGTTTTCATATTTTTGATTATCCTGACATCTTTAGATTTTTTTTGGAATTAAATTTATAATGAAATATCTCAATAAATGACTCAATGTAAGTTAACTTCAGTGCTTTTTCTTGATTTCTCCATACAAAGTCCCCAGATAACTGGTTAATAATTTTAACTCAATAATTTTTTTACTTTCTAAAAATAACTTATTAGATCATTTAAACATTATTCCTTTCTACCTTCTTGTTTTGTTATCAATGTTAAAATGTGAAGTTGAAACATGAATTTAAATATTATGTTTATACCTTCATGGACAATTATTGTTGCATAAGAATTTTTGATTAATATTTATTTTAGTTATATCAAGACAGTTATATTTTGTAGATTAGTTTGATATTATTAAACCACCATTTATTACATTAAGCTTATTGGTAATATTTTCACCGCATAGTTTAGAGTAAGTGTAGAATAATAAACTGAAATGTCATGTGCCATGTGTTATTAAACATTGTAGTATCATATAAGACTTGAACACAAATGATTCATGTTGTGAAAATCAATTTGTCATTTCTAGTGTTCAAATAATTAACTATTTGATTATTATTTGTAGCAACAATTCATTCTTATTATTATCATCATTATTATCACTATCATTTGAAAAGATTAATTGAAATATATTCTAAAAATAATATTTTTACATATTTTTCCCAATACATAACTTTTTTTGTAATATTTGTTTATTCAAAATATAACTTCCTCTCTCCACAGATATGTATATTACAGTTAAAACTTAATGTTTGCACTTACCATAGCTGTCAAGCATTTTTGCTACAGTGCTTTTATAATGTCCATTCATGTTTTACAGCATTGATCATAATTATTTGCTAATTTAAGAGAATACAGAGATCATAATTAAGAATGTTGATACTAACTCATGTTTTTACTCCTGTTAATCAGTTACTAACAATTTGACCCTTTTTAAATTCAAACATGTATAAAATTTATTTTTACAGCCTGGAGAAAATGATTTGGACCAACTTTCTACTGGATACTTCTTATACTTCTTATAATTTTCTTAGGACTTCAAGCACAAAAAATGCATTATATTTTTCTATTTCTTTATTGAATAATGGCAACTCTGCCTACAAGCATGTATGGCATACAACAGAACTGCACCATGCATGTGGACATATATAAGTATATGCATATAAAGAAGTTTGATGGTGTAGTAGTAGAATATTCTATTTTCCTATGATATTAATTTGAATCTGGATCAGGTAAATTCTGATTTTTTAAAAAATTCTAATGAGGTTTATGATTTTTCTTTCAGACAGCTCACCACTGAGATAAACATGTAGGTATCTGGATACTTTTGCTAAAATATAGATCAGAATGTAAAGCTAGCATTTGGCTATCCTGATCAATGTTTTGTTTCCTTTCTCCATAGAGATAAGTGGAGAGGTTCTTGTCCTGTATTGAATTACCTATATACATATAATAATAAAAATATATCTAAATAATAACAAATATATCTGCAAAAACGCTGAAAATACGTACATATGTAACTTTGTATGTGTGTGGGTATACGTATGCGTTATAAAAGTGCATGTACTTGATGTAATAATTTTGAAACAAATACTAATATCAATCATATATTTATTATTGTTGAAATGTTAGATGTAATAATGAAAGGAAATAAAAACATTCTGATTATAATAGTGATAAAATAAAATAATGTTATACTATCAGGTCTTGCATTTCAAAAAAATATGTACACTAATAAACTTGGGCAAAAATATAGAAACTGTTCGATTTAGAAATTTTTGAAACCAGATCTGCTACTAATGTGTGACAGAGATTGTTATATTGGTTAGTGCGAAGTTTTTACTAGGTGCGTGTATTTCCTGATTTATTCAAAGAAAAAAAAAGTACTTTTTAAAACTGATTGTGTTAAAAATTCTACATCCAAAAAAAGTGTAAACACGAAAGTAATAAATAATACTGCATTTTATGTTTAAACTGACAGAATGATGGGCTGACATTTTTCATTTATTCTAATGTTCTTACTGTTTTGCAACTATTTAATCATTTGGATAATAATTAATACAACATAATTTATAACAATTATTGTAAATATAAGGGATTTGAACTCAGACTTTTAAGCACCCTTCAACTATCCACACTATCTCGTACAACTGATACACATGACCACACACATGTAGAAAAGATAAATAATCACCAATACACGTATTTCGTGCTGAACCAGCACTCATCAGCGTGGGATTTGGGCATTCTATCATCCGATTTCACTGGTATGGATGGCTGAAGAGTTGGAGTAGATTGAAGCCTGTCCATTAAAGCATAAAGATTTGCTATCTTAATATAAAGTGAGCACTGATTCTATATATGTGTGGGAGATGATAATCTGAACCAACTGATGAGTGCTGGTTCAGCATGAAATATGAATATTGGTGATTATTTATCTTTTCTACATGTGCGTGGTCATGTGTATCAGTTGTATGAGATAGTATGGATAGTTGAAGGTTGCTTGAAAGTCTGAGTTCAAATCCCATATATTTATAATTAAGTTCTAGGAATAACAATTCACATATTTCAAATCTTAACAATTATTGTAGTAAGCTTTTTTAAATTCTATACCCTGATCTTATAAAAAAAGCAAACTTTTATATTATAATAGTCTAGTAAATTAAAAATCCTTCAGTGACAGTTATTTTTATTCCACTTTACAGCCATGTACTATAACTTTGAATTATCAATGGACGTAAAAGATGCTATACTATTATAATATTCCTGTTTCTAGTCTGCATTTCTGACTTTTGACTTTGCTAGTGAAAACTAGGATTCATAATTAGAACTAACACTATTTTGTATCTAGTTGCCATCTTTATGATGATCAAGTTAATTCTTTCTATTAAAAAAATCATAAAGACTATGCAAAGATCTGTCAGTAGAGCTTTATATATATATATTATAACATTTTCCATCTGCCTAGGCCTCAACACGCAATATAAACTACACGCGAGTTGATCAAGTTATGTCAAAAAGAAGAAAATTTGTATTTCTATTTTTTAAAAAAAACATAACTATCTTTACTGATCAACTCGGCCTAGTAATTGTTGAGAATTATGCTATTGACAAAATCAGCTTTTAATTTATTTGTATGGGTTCCAGGATCCATAAGAATCCGCTGAAATTGTCATATAACGTCTCACAAAAAAAAAAAAAAAAGAGAAAAGATATTTTTTAAAAGACGGTATTAGATTTTTACCGTGACTAAAATTATTTCCTAAATATTATTATTCTTGGAACTTATAATATATTGGCAAAGGTAATTACATTTTAAAATCTTGCTAAACTAATAATAAATTTAATAATAAACACTAATAAATATTAATAACATACAAATGATGAAAATTGGTATTAGAAATATTTTTATTCTAATAGATTAAAACTGTTTGAAGTAAATTATTTATCAAATAAATTGGAGATAACACACTTAATTCAGACATGAAATATTAATAAAATAAAGCAATTAACATAAGTAATTAAAAGTTCTTGGGTACACAAGTCTATTGATCAATTAAATTAAAGTCTCTATCGGGATCCTATTATAAGCTTATTTTTACAAGTTGTTTGTAAAATCGTTAAATTTGTCACAATCAGGAATAATGAAGCATAACTTATCAGTAAGTTTAGTGAATTCATGATGGTTGTAGATAACTATGCATAGTTTTTTGGGTAGAATGAGCTCAGCCTTTTGGTTATTATTTGATTTTGTGGTCCATTCTCCTAGTCGGTCATGAAGGCTTTTCTAGTGTACATCTTCAGGCATGATGTCCACAGAAGCTCCGGTTCACTCTGACATGCCAAATTATTTCAGTGTTGAGTGATCCTGGATATATTATTGTTATCCAGGACTAACTAGAGAAACAAATGAAACAAGACATTCTTCAAACTGGTCTCTGCCTTTTATACTAGAGGGCCAGTTTTCAGACTTCTGTGCATGCTATTATCATGGCATTTTTGGTTCATAATCTTGTACGGTCTTTACTCATTTTTTAATTACAAAGTTCTCATTTTTTAGCGAATCTTTTGGCCATCTTTAATTAGCTAAAATATTTTTCTTTTAGCTTATCTTTTTACTTTTGGAATTCTTTTGTTCTCTCCAATTCTACTTTTATTTCTAATTACATAAAAAAAATATGAAAGAACAATTTAATTTTCATTGTATGTTTTTTTTTTTTAGCAAAATAAATTATACTCAAAAAAATCTAAATTTACTTTTATTTTTTTAGCTTTTACCAAATGCAAATATATCTGCACCATATATAAATAAATAGTACAATACTACTAGCACCAGGAGATGAGAATAAAATAGGGATTTATACTAATTTTATTCTTAAGTTTTTAAATTCATATTTGTGTGTTTTTTTTTTGTAGTAGCGTGCTGATATATTTCGTAGATTCATTCACAAGCGACATTTGGCTTTAATGCCCACTTTATGTCTAACATGGCAGGAATGCAAAATATTTCCACATCCATCTGTGTCCTATCCATTTTAGTGTAATAGTAATGATAAGAAGCCCAAGTTATAAGCACAAATGAGCATTGCTCATCGTTTTGAGTCTTACAGGCTCACGGCAACTTGGTCCAACTTGATCCACCTTCCCCTTTATTGGGATCCCTGCTAGAAATAGTATGATGGGCATATAAAGGTGGTCTTATGTTAATATACTGCATATAAGGATTTGGCGCTATGTTTTTCCCCTCTTCAGTAACCACCTATCCGGTCAAATACTTGTGACTTATGTCTACATCAGCCACGATCATATTTTTTTTAGACATATCAAAAAAAATATACATATATTTTTTTCTTTCTGGAAGTCATATTAAAAAAATATTTTTTTATATTTTAATAATTAAGGTTTAATTAGTTAGTTAGTTTTTTTATAATTTTTTTTTTTTTTTAAAAAACTACTATTTATTTTCTAGCTGTGAGTTTTTTTGGGTCATCGTTGTAATGTTCTTTATCATTACAACTTATCTCAGGTTGTGGTTGTTAAATTGAAGCCTGAGTTGGGTAGCCATTATAATGTTTTCCGACTGCCTAGGCCTCAACACGCAATTTAAACTGCACATGAGTTTATCAATTTATGTCAAAAAGAAGAAAATTTATATTTCTATTTAAAAAAAAAACATAACTATCTTTCCTGATCAACTCAGTCTAGTAATTGTTGAGAGTTATGCTATTGATGAAATCAACTTTTAATTTATTTGTATGGGTGCCACTGAAATTGTCATATAACATCTCACAAAAAAAAAAAAGAGAAAAGATATTTTTCAAAAAACGGTATTAGATTTTTACCGTGACTAAAATTATTTCCTAATTATTATTATTCCTGGAACTTATAATATATTGGCAAAGGTAATTATGTTTTAAAATCTTGCTAAACTAATAATAAATTTAATAATAAACACTAATAAATATTAATAACGTACAAATGAAAATTGGTATTAGAAATATTTTTATTCTAATAGATTAAAAATGTTTGAAGTAAATTATTTATCAAATAAATTGGAGAGAACACATTTAATTCAGACATGAAATATTAATAAAATAAAGTAATTAACATAAGTAATTAAAAGTTCTTGAGTACACAAGAGTCTCTTGATCAATTAAATTAAAGTCTCTATTGGGATCCTATTATAAGCTTATTTTTACAAGTTGTTTGTAAAATGGTTAAATTTGGCACAATCAGGAATAATGAAGCATAACTTACCGGTAAGTTCTAGTGAATTCATGATGGTTGTAGATAAGTATGCATAGTTTTTTGGGTAGAATGAGCTTGGCCTTTTGTTTATTATTTGATCTTGTGGTCCATTCTCCTAGTCGGTCACGAAGGCTTTTCCGGTGTACATCTTCAGGCACGATGTCCGCAGAAGTTCCGGTTCACTCTGACATGCTGAATTATTTCAGCATTGAGCAATCCTGGATATATTATTGTTATCCAGGACTACCTAGAGAAACAAACTAAACAAGTTGTTCTTCAAACTGGTCTCTGCCCAGTTTTCAGACTTCTGCACATGCTATTATCATGGCGTTTTTGGTTCATAATCTTGTACGGTCTTTACTCATGTTTCAATTACAAAGTTCTCATTTTTTTAATGAATCTTTCGGCCATCTTTAATTAGCTAAAATATTTTTCTTTTAGCTTATCTTTTTATTTTTGGAATTCTTTTGTTCTCTCTAATTCTACTTTTATTTCTAATTACATAAAAAAAAATACGAAAGAACAATTTAATTTTTATTGTATGTTTTTTTTTTTTAACAAAATAAATTATACTCAAAAAGAAAATCTAAATTTACTTTTATTTTTTTAGCTTTTATCAAATGCCAATATATTTGCACCATATATAAATAAATGGTACAATATACTAGATTTTAGTTTTACAACAACTGTAGGTAAATTTTCTTCTTTGTCTAGTAAAATCAATACTACAATGATATTACAATATCTCTCACAGGCTCATTTATAAGCTTCCAAGAATAGATACTTTCACTCTATTTTACATCCATCTGTTGCACTATACCATCTGATATCAATTGATAACTCAAGCTTATAGTAGATTGTTTTAACTGCATTTGGAAAGTTTATGAATGGGCATATGATAAAGTCATGGAAAGATGTCTGTAGTTTAAAAATATGCATTTATAATTTATAATATGTTTGAATGTCTTTTTTATACATTGTAGAACTCTAGAATAGATGCATAATATACTTCTTATAAACTTTCATTTTATAAGTCCTCACATCTTTATAAGATACCAATTATATCTAAATTAAAAATGATAATCTTTTGATTATCTTTAGATTAACATAAGTATTATCCACATAAAATTAGACATGTCATTAGACTATTAATTGTAGTAGTACTCTTAGATTCAGAAAATCATACATTTAGTCATTATATAGAAATATCCCCATCAATAAACACTGTAAAATTACTCCAACTAATATTAAGGATTTCATTAAATAATGTTTGATTTTTAAAAATTCCTAGCTTAATAAATAATGAAATACATCATAAATGTATTATATGTTGTTTGTTTCAAGCCATCTATCATACTTACCTATAGAATGTGCTTTAAAGTATATATAAATTGCCATCTAGTCTGATAAGGTTTACATAATCACAATTTCATTTTTTTGGAATATAAACTAGTTCAACGTTTTTTTTTACTAGCTCCTTCTATATTTATTTTTCCAGCCAATTGATTCTTAGTTACATTTGAGGTATCTCAAAATCAAGCAGATTCTCAATTTTCAATATGAATAACAAAAGTACTCCATTTAGACAAATATTTAGAGAAATGTTGATGAGCATACAACAAGAGTCACATTTGTAATCTATTTAGATAAATAAAATAAACTGGAGACTTCTGATGCATGCTTTTTTAAAAGTAAATAACATTTTGTCATGTTATATTGTTATTCATAAACTTAAACAGTAATCGTGATCTTTTGGGGGCCATATAAATATATCTTTTCTTGTTGGAAATCACTACATATAATTAAAAGCCTTAGATACAGGACTGAGATGAATACTAAAGAGATAATATTGGGTGTTTTATAAAAATGCTAAGATAATTGTTATTAAAGATTTTAGAGCTATATAGCAGCATTTACAAAAGGATTTATGTATTGCAAATGCCAGAACTATTTTATTCACTGATGTAGCAAAAGTAGATAAGCTTTTTAAATCATTGTAAATATATTTCATGCAACATAAGATGCCAATAAATTTAGAAAAAAAATTCATGTTGCAAAAGATGAAAAGAGATTATGAAAACAAATCTTTGTTCAATAAAAATAATTATTCCTTCCTTTGCAGACTTTTAAAATGTAGAAGTATTTTGAATAAAATGCTGCTACCAGACAAAACAGTACTTGAATCATCCAGCTCATCTTTAATATGGTACATTAAAATCAAAAAATAGTCTTTTTCGTTGAACACTAGAAACAACTATTATAAATATAAATAATTAATTGACATTAGATAGTTTTTATTTAAAGCAATTTGTAACCATGATCTAGTTTGGAGATTTGATGTCATATCCTAACCTTTTTGATTTTTAAGTTTACACTAGATGGCTCAAGATTAGAGTGATATTAATTAAATGCAATCTGGAAGAGACATGTGATGCTCTCTTAATATATATATATATATATATATATATATATATATATTAAGAGAGCATCACATGAGATATATATATATATATATATATATATATCACCATTTTGTCAAAGGATAATGGATATTCCCTATCAGGTCACTAAAATACCTAATTGTTGATCTCATCTTATTAGGATTACAAGCAAAAAAGATTGATTTCAAATTTTTAGGGTATTTAGAACTTCAAAGTCAATAGCTTGAACAGAAAATGTGAACAAATAATTCAGTGATTCTAACTGGAAGTGGCCAAGGTCTAGTCATTAATCTTAAGGTTTAGTACTTGCTGATTACTTCTTTGTTACATTAGATGTTTTTAGATAATAATGTTAGAATGAGTTGCTGTTTTGAAGCAATTTCGTCTGTTTCAACAAATAATTATAACATTGTATGATGTCAAATGTAAAATATTAAAAAGAAATAATCAATGATGCAGAATTATGGGTTCCTATTTCATATTGTTTCTCTGGCTCAAATCTAGTAAAATTAGTATGAATAATAGCATCATCTTAAGCATTTTAATCTAGAAAAGTCTCAAAAGCTGAAAAATATTTTTAAGGTTTTTAAATTACTTAGATAATAAGTCTAAAGTTTGGCTAATAAACCTACCCACTAATATTATCTACATAAGAACAATCCTAAAAAAGTATTATGAAAATAAATTACTGAAAATTGTAAACCCAGTAAGCCTAATAATAGCACAAGTAATTATCAATCAACCAATATTATTATTATATATCATTTAGAATTTTTTTAAGAGATCATTGAAACAACTTTTGGGCAATCACTGAAAGCCTTCAGAAAAAACCTTCAGAAATGTTGTTGAATTCAGAACCACCAGAAGCTTCCATGATCATGCTCTGATCTCAACTTTAGTATTGAAAAGGGTGTCCAAAATCAGAATAACTATGACATTTATTGATCAGATTAAACATTTTCACAATTCTTAAATACAGAAATTATCATACTTTGTAAAAAAGTCTTAAGTAACTCTAATTCATAATTATTCAAACCCAAAATTTCATATAATAGTCTTTTATAAATTCCCTTTTTTTCATCTATTTCATTTAATATATTTGTGGTTCTGTCAAAAACACATTTGGAAAATTTCATCTATACCACTAATAGAATTTTGTCATTGCTAAAAATATTCAAGGGGAACAGAAGACTTCTAATAAGTATATCATATTTTAAAAAATTTCTACATTGATAAGACCTATTTTTAATTTTATAAAGACAAAATATAAAATCCTTCCATGTAAATTATACAAAAGCTTTTTTATGTGAAATGTAATCTATAACCAAGTGCTTATACAAGACACTATCTTATGATTCTTCAATGACACTTGAACTATAAGCTCAATCTAGTTTGTTTATCTACCAAACAATTGTAGGATTTAAAATTATAGAAAATAATTTGGATTAAAATAAGCTATCCACTTAACCTGTTTAGCTAAAAAACATCTTTCTATTTTGAATGGGACCTCATGTATTTCTCCATATTTGAACATTTTATTTTTACAGTTAAACCTTTTTTCTGTGTAATATTTTGATAATCTTAACATTATGTATTAAAATGTAATCTTTCAAGTGATAGATATTCCAAAAAATATTTTTTTTTTACATTTTAAAAATATGAAAATAAATATATAAAGTAATTTCTTATTTATAACAGTGGAATTCATAATCAGTGGATGCCATTTATCTATTCAAATGTTAGTAAAATGAAATATTACATATTTGAATTTTATATTACTGAAAGAAAATAAACTTAAGGTTAGTTATCATCAAAGAATGACAATTAATGTTATACTATTTATTGTTATTAATATTTTAAAGAATCATTTCTTTGCTTTTGTGAGAAAAGTGGATTCATTTTATTTGATAGAAACTGCTTCCACTTATGAGTTGTATTTTTTAAAAGTAAATTGTTTTCGACAACAATCTCTTATTAGCAATGTAGTTTTTAGTTTAAAAATAAGTCTTTATAAAGATATTGCACCATAGCATTTAATTTGTAAATAAATTACTGAAAATTACATTTTTTTTTAGAAATCTACATTATTCAGTTGTTTGGTCTCATGATGAACCATTCAGCTATCAAAAATTTTAATTTGTATTGACTTTTAGGACATTTCTCTCACAGTATTATCATGCTATTAAGGTATTGCCAAACATGAAAAATTCCATATAATGCTGACACCTTCAGTTCATATTTTCAAGAATACAGTAAAATTATCATTGTGTCACAGGGCTAATCCAGATAATACCATAAGGTTATTGACGGGCTTAAATCAATGTAGAGAAGATATAGTGATCCCAACACTATTGTAACATCAAAAACTGTAAGTCTGCATGAAGCTGCTACATCTTTTTTCTCAAGCCTTTTATTTATATTAACTGAAATATTCATATTCTAAATAGAGTATTTTAATATGGGGTGGATATAAAAGCTAAAGATCTTGAAATTAAATCTCAATCTATTATTTGATATGCTCAAAGTATTACATGAACTCTAAAACAATTAACTGTCAGGAATTAAATGATTTTTAATAAAAGCTTAACTTGTTATTGTTGGCATTTAGTATCACATGATTTCCTGAGAAACTAATTATTCAGTTATCTGATAAACTCAAGAGCTAGCTATTTCTGGATTAATTATAAGTTAAAGAAAAAAACCAAAAATCAGTCTGATAAATGTGAGTAAAAGCTTCTATTATCTTGACTGTCATTTTGATGCTCAATATCACATAATCTCCCAACAATTGACCATAATGGTTTAGTGAACTCTCTGCAGATTAGTATAGTAGTTGTGGAATGATAAGGTAAAGACATGGATTCTCAGAATAAGAAATAACATGAGATAATTTCAGAATATTCCCTGGAACTACATCCTAGGTTGTGAAAAGCTTTAGGGCTCACAAAAATCACATTGTAAGTTTTATAGGACCTTATGAATAAATATATTGAATGCCAGTAATCATGGTTTCAGTTGAAGGTACTATTTTAAAATAAAAAAAAATAATTTCCAAACATCAATAAGTTATGACAAATTTACAACTCCAGCTATTCTTTCAATAAAAAATCCAACAAAATATCAGATCAGTCAATTTTTATGCCATATTAAAGATTTTGAAAATTAAAAGGCAAGAAAAATTATGACATTTATATACCCAATATTATTTATAAGTTAAATATAGAACATTATAAAAATTTAGAATGGCATTGCAAATACTTTTGAAACTAGCTCTGAAAAACTAATAGTAGTGATTAAACCCATATAAAGATAAAAACTAATAATAGTATCACTACTTAGCAGTATGCTCAATCTCTCATTTTGCTACCTGGATAGTGATTGCTCTTTCAGATAAATGACTATGTAATTATTTTACTAATGTGAATATTTTAATAACTTTATTATCTCTTATCTATTCTACTGTGAATAATCTTTCACAAACATTGAAATTACTTGAAAAGTATCCCAATGCATTCTTTATCATGGAATAATAGAAAATAAAAGAAAAAAAATATTCAGAAGATTTAATACTGACTTAGACTCAATACATAGTTCCCCTGTTTAGACTCTTCCCTTCCCCATTAATGATCTTCATTCTAGAAACTCAACAAAGAAATCTTTTAACCTACAGAAGAATTATATCACAAAAATGGATTTCAAATATAAACACAAGTAAATTCTTATCGCAAGATCCAGCTGTAAACCTAATATGATCCAATCTCAAATATTACCGAAGTCTCACACATAAGTTCACAATTATACATGACCACTGCGATTACTGTTTCCAAATATAACTTGACATCTTCTCACATCTGTTATTGTTGCAAACATAAACCATAGTTAATAACTTTTTAATTTACGTCTATATTAAGAAAATTGAAACACTTTCAAGCCACATTTTCTTGGTAGAAATTTTTACAGACTTTAACCCTTTTGCAAAAGTTCATATTTATTAAATTAATATCAAACTATTAAAAACACTCTGGGAGGGGGGGGGCAGTAGCATTATTACAAAGTAAAAGCTCATAAAAATAGCGGCAAAAAAAGAGATGAGTAAAATGATATAAACAATGCATGTGTAGCTAGTTCTATTTTAAAATCAATTTAAATAAAAGATAAGTTCTATGTTCTAAAAACACATTAGCATGTGACACTCATAAAGTTAAAAACAAAACCGTTGCAAATAAAATAAAGTTAATTAAAAGTTACTTAGTAGATTGCATTGACTCTCAGTCCACCTTTTGTTTATATTATATAGATGAACTTATCTTTCTGTTGATGAAAGCTCTTAGTAATTTGTAATTTTCAAATACGTGTAATTATCCCACAAACTAACATACACTTATAAATATTATAAATTGCAAATTAAATTTATATAAGATTATGCAATAACGATTACTTAAACATTTTTTGTTTAAACCTTTGAATATCTCTTTAAAGAATACTGTCTGAAAAATTGAATAAAAATAGATATGTTAATTCTTCAGGAAGCTAGCTTGCATTGGTTAAACAGCAGAATGTTATGACAATAAATAATATTTGATCATCATCATAGGTAGTTTATCATTACTTGCAATTCATTTATCATAATTTATTATCGCATTTTAATGTTTTTGTTATAACACAAATTTTAATAGCACTATGTCAAAAAAATGCTTCTCACCTCATTAAAATTGATTAATTTTTCAGTAAATTATTACAGTCTTAGTTCAGATATATTTGAAGCATTCTTTGTCTTCTTTTTATCTTAGATCTAAAAATGATACACTATTTGCAACAAAAGAAATAAATGAATGTGTTATTAGATTCAGTAATATAATAGAATAGATTGAAAATAAATTTTAGTAAAATAAAGTAGCTTAATAAATTTATATTAACTCAATACATTAGAGTTTTTTTTCCCCCATATGTCATAGCATCGGCCGGGACGCGAACCCACAACCGTCTGCAACCAACTACTTGCTTGCAAGGCGGATGCGATGACCTATCGGCTAACAATGCTTGATAATACATTAGAGTTAATTGCAAAAATTGAAAAGATAGATTATGTTTTTACTTGATTCATTTAGTTTTAGTGATGAAGTTGAGTTTCCCATTTCATTTATTTGGTGGAAAAAAAAATTGAAATAAAGACTATAAATAATTTAATTAATGGAAATTATTAAAATTTTAGTTACTAGGAAACAATTCAGCAGTGAATAATAATAACAATAATAACATTATTAAGAATTATAATAATATCCTTTAACTTCTTTATGACATATTATAATTTTATTTTTTTATTGCATTGCCAAATCCATATAATATTAATCTCATTTAGGTCCTTTATTGCTTTTTACAATGCTTTTTACAACCCACTATTGATGGTTTTGATTGCCCTAGTGATCTTTTTCAGAACTATAACAAATAAGTTACAAATATATGAATACAAATATACGTGAACATATTATTTTACATTATATAAATGTTCTATCTTAAAATCATTATTCATATACCCACATATATCTTTATATATCTCTATATAATTATTACTTTTTTATATATTATACATTTTAACTTCTTTTATATTCTATACTTATCAACCAATACTTTCTACAATCATAAATATATATAATTTTTATTTCATTTATTTTTTATTTTGTTCTTATTAATTTTTTTAGTATTTAGCTCTAGCATTATATATTCATATTTTTATATTTTGTATTATTATAATTCATTATATTATCATTCAATATGTATAATTGTCTTTAACCTATAATATTATGTTTTAATATATTTTCCATACCTACTTTCTACTTATATTTTAAAATCTTAAATGCTATCAATTCAAACTTTTAAATTTTGCAATTATATTTAATAGCTCCCTCTTTCTATTTTTATATAATTAAATCTATTTTTTATATATTTGTCATAGTTCTGAAGAAGATTTCTGGAGCAATCAAAACTGTCAATAATGGGTTGTAAAAAGCATCATAAAAAGTAATAAAGAACTTAAATGATAATAATAATAAAAATAAAGTTAATGATGAAAATGATAATGATGATAATGATAATGATGATGATGATAATGATGGTGATGATGATAATTTTATTCTTTTATTTAAGTGCAAATCAATAGCTAAAAACAGTTACAGAATGCATATAAATATAACAAAATAAAAAATACACAGGGTATATTACATAAAGAACAGAATAACTTTATCATCATCAGTGTCAACTTCACCTGGCAAATTTTTGAATAGACTCTAATGACTATTATTTATACTATGATGCTATGTTTAATTTTTATATAATTATATATATATATATTACCTTATAAATATTTAAGCCTTCTAATGATTAAATAAAAATATATTTAAAATTAATCTTTTAAAATTGTGAAAATGAGTCTCTAACTGAAATTCTTATCAATAACAAAGAAGTACACCATTATTGGCTTCACAATATCTATTCAAAAATTAGAAGAAGAAAATATTAGATATTAGAATTTTATGTTATTGAAAAATAATATATTTAGAATTAATTATCATGAAAGAAACAAAGAAAATTTAAAAGTTAATAAATTATTAATTAGTTGTTAAAATATTTCACTTACAGTTTTTACAAAAATGATTTTCTTTTTAGCCTGTAATTACTGGTTTCATGGCTATTTCCGGTCCTCATAATATAGTTTCTATACTTTCTAAGAATGATATTTTAAAAAATAAAACATTTTCCAAGACAACCCTCCCCCTTACAGATATAATTTTTGGGTTAATAATAAGTCTTTTACAAAAACATTGTCTCATAATCATTAACAATTACTGAAAATCACATTTTTATGGCATTTAGTCACAGGGTAAAACAATCTAAAACCTCAGCCAATCACAAATTGCTACCTCCTTCATCACTTTATCAGAACAATAGAATGTGTTGTCAACCACACACAAAAGTTTGTAAAGGTCCATATACTCCTGACATCTTTTATAATTTTTTAAAAATTAATATATTAAAAATAGAAGCTTCATAAAAAGAATCACTTCTACTCATTATGCTTTGTAATTTAATATATACAACACTTTAAAACAACATATAAGTTGGGATCACAGTACCATTATACCACCTAAAATGTGAAATATGATAGTGCTATCACAAGCTTACATTTGTGATAGAGTTAAGCTAACCAAAAATAGTATTTTGTTATAAGAATATTATAAAATTGCTTAATATCTATACAAAATTATATTAGTATTTGTAAAAACCTGATTATATAAAAAGGATATTCTAAATAATATTAATTCAAGAGATTACTGAATTTCTATTGAAAAAAGAAGTCACTTGTAAATTTGTGAGGCATTGTCTTTTGATAAAATTGCTTTAACTGAGAAAATAATTTTGCACATAATTTTCTTCATTTATTTAATATGTTTTATATATTATTAAACATTTGTTTTTAATAGGATTTGAGAAGTGTATTTAGCTTTTATTTGAATATAATTACTTATTAACAGAAAATTAGTCAACTGAAAATTTACTGATATCAAGCAAATTACTGCCAACTATCAATAGTTTTTATGTATTTTTTAATGTTTCATTAACTGAAGACTGGTTTGTAATATTTAAAAAAAAAAACATTTTTACTATTTAAACATATGTATATTATCAAAAATTGTCTTAAAAGTAAAGATTTAGTGCATATATTATTTTTATAAATATATATATATTTTTAATGATGACTTAAATAAAGTCATTTATTATGACAATTTATTGCTTTTAATTTTTTAATTTGATATTTATTTGACACTTTGCTTTTAGTTTTTAAACTTATGTTTTTAACATATTTATCAAAAATATAAAGATATAATGATATATATATATATATTGTAACCTCAACTTTCTCCATGCACTCTTTCACTTATTCAACCTCAACAAACTCTCATTTATTTCAAGTAGCTAGTCAATTGAATGTTATACTAACTTTAGGATCAAATATACCGGGGGTGCCAAATTGCAGCTATAAATTGTAATGCCCACCAGAGATCATCATCATTAGTCATATTTAGGACTATAGAAGATACTGGAGAAAGTAATTAAATTGTTTCTCAATAATAATAATAATAATAATAATAATAATAATAATAATAATAATAATAATAATAATAATAATAATAATAATAATAATAATAATAATAATAATAATAATAATAATAATAATAATAATAATAATAATAATAATAATAATAATAATAATAATAATAATAATAATAATAATAATAATAATAATAATAATAATAATAATAATAATAATAATAATAATGATAAAACCATTCAATCTATGTGGTCTTAATTTCAAACCTAGCATTAGTCATGCAAATATTTCATGATAAATTTATTATAAAATTCATAATAATGAGACAACCTTCTTCCACAACTTTATTATAAATATTTGATCTCGAGTGGTAACTACAGAAAATACTATATACAGTTCTCATTTATATCTGACTGGAAACAAATCAGTAATTAATGCAGAGAACTCATAATCTATGTTCATAATATAAAATTATTATTTACTTTAATATTAGATAAAACCTATCACAAATAATCCTCCCCATTTAATTCCATTACTTTATTATTCGTTCTCAGTATCTATCACTTTCAATAGCTACAATTATATAACACGGAATGTCTGTGTTATGTTCTCTAATCTGAGAATTCCTAATCTTATTTCTCAAAATACACATATATCTTTTGATCAACTATCAATTCATAATCCCTATTGTTATAATAGTATAATTATTTTATTATAATATGCTACTTGATTTACAAACTAGCTCTTACATCAATAATTGAAGTGCTCTTTCTCAGGGTCTAGATCTGTCAAGAGGTACACTTATAAGTGATTACACTGTAATGGGTATGATCCCATATATGCTAAATAAATTTTAGTAGAGTTTAATAGTGGGAATCACTCTAAACACTGAGAGCAGGAAAGGGATTTTATGTCTGCTCTCAATATTCACAACATTACAATGAATCAACAGATTAAATTTGTTAAACTTAACTCAACTATTCCCTGTCATTTTATTATATTATTTCTAATCTATTTTAATTAATAACCTTAATAATTTTATTTTGCTAAAGTAAACTATGGAAGTAAACCATGGACATCAATCAGATAAATCAATCAAAATTTACTTATGAAAGCAAAGTACGGAAATAAATCATAAAATCAGAATATGCAAATTAATTATGAAAATAAATTATGTGAAAATGAATTATATAAAAGTGACTTATATAAAAATGATTTATGTTAATCGAGTATCGAAATAATCAAGGTAAAATCAATACTGTAAATCAATCATGGAAATAAATTATCAATACAAAATTAGCTATGTGAATCGAATATGGAAACAATATAATAATGATTACTGCAAATCGATCTTGGAAATAAAGTATCATTATAAAATAAATAATTAAATTTAAATATGAACTAATATGACTTTAACAATAGGTGCTGGATATATAGATTCTGGAGATATTTGAAACATCAAAACACAAAACACAATATAATCTTATAACAATAGTAAACTTTATTACATTAACAATAATGATAAAATTAAAATAAAAAACACACTAAATTATAATATTGTTACACACAAATATATGATTCCGATCTATTCAGGACTCTTATTCAAATGTATGTTTGAATTAACTAATTTCCTGGATGACTCACTTCTTGTTTTGACCCATTCATTTATTAAATAAATAATTAATAATAATAATAAATACAAACACTCACACATGGAATCAGAATTCCGTATATTTTAGCTTCAAGGAAACTTATATCTTGAAAGAGAAGAAAACCTATAAATTTCTACTTCCCCCCTTTTATTGTAAACATTGTCCATTGGACTATTCCAAAATAATATAATCATTTCAATCATTCTAACTAGCAATGTGAAATAATCATAAATTTCTAAATCATTTTATCAAGCAATAATTTTCACATTTCCAAAGAAGAAGGATGATATGTCATAAAAATCCCCTACTGATTTTGAAAACAGGTTTAAATTCAAAACCCACACTTTTATGTTCATGCTTGTCAGATCTTTACATTTTTGACTATATATTTAATAGTCAGTATGTCTATTCAGCTTGACAACCTCAATTTACCATCATTCAAAAAAAAATCAACACAGATCAGTTAGTTTACTAATTAAAATCTTTGTCATTCTTCATCATACGCATACACCTGACTGAATCCTTATCCTATCAGGGCACTTTTATTCTGTCCCACATAAGAAAAACTCTCTTCATATTACACATCACCATGCAGTATCTATAATGCACACACAACCACGTCTTGGTAAGGGAAATTAAAAAACAACAATAACAACATCAACTTCAAACTTAAACTATTTGCTTGAGCCAGAGAGAGATCTTTTCTTAAGATCCAGAATTGTGTAAAGAGCTCCTCTTAGACACCTATTCTCTATATTGGCATGCAAAATGTTTTCTACACTTAAACAGTAACTTTATTAATAATTCCCTATCTTAACAAATAAATGGAGTGAAACTTAGTCATCTCCACCTGCCATGGTATATAAATCATGAGACAGCCACTTCCCATCTATTGGGTGGTAGAATAACTTTATGTTAGTAATGACAAGCATTTATGGCTTTATATATGCCCATATATATATATATCGATTACAGCCTAGATAAATGACAAAGACTAACCAAATCCCGAATCAAAGCATATATGAATTATTTCAATTTTAAACAGTCAAGCCAACAACATACCTAACATTTATATTAATAATAGATCAACAATACTTTAGCATAATTATGGGTTTTACAACCACCCCCTCACTCTTTATATTTACTATTAAGCACAAATTAAAATTTTGTTAAGAATAATAAAAATATTTATATCATTTCTCTCTTTACTTTTAAATTTAAATTTACATGAGCATGTATACTTAAATGGTATCAAAATAATTTTTCCTCTTTCCTTCAAACATTTTAAACATAAACAAAATATTAAATTAAATAATCTAGTGATTAGAGTGTGACATAGCATATAAACAAAATGAAAATAATAAAAAATAAAAAAAAACAAATGACATTATATAAACAAAATAAAATGAAGAATAAATATCAACATTACAGATAGTCTCTTTAAATGTCTTTTCCTTCCACTGTCCATCAATCAATTAATATATTTAGTTCATTTTACTTGAGATAGCTATATAATTGCACATCAGACAGTTATTTTAATTAAATGTGTATAGAACGCACACAGTCATTTGAATCAAGATAGATAAACAATGTAAATAGTTATTTTAAATCAAAAGTGTAGCTACAGGAGAATTAATAAATTTTAAAAGAGTTTTGTTGGTTACCTTCCATTTGATGACTTTCTTCCTGGATTTGAATTCCTTGGTTTCTTTTCTTCTTCTTTTCCATTTAAAGGTTCAAATCATATACAACAAGCAGTTTCTGATTACCAAACATGAATTAACTTTTTAAACATTTTCAGAAGTTTGCTGCAATCTTCAAACAAATTTTAAACAGCCAAATAATTATTATAATCTGAATTGGGGTTTCAATCTCATACAAAATTTTGACAGTTCTCTCCTTCAATAAATTTTTAACAAGCAGAATGGGTAAATTGTGATATTGAGCATAAAATATCTTATCAAAAGTTGACTTCTTCATAACTGATGTGAGGAAGAGAAACATGCACCACTCATAGATGAATTAAAAATTCATATTTTGGTATACTATAAAACTTAACTTCATTATTAAATTCTGAGAAAAAAAAATTAAAAAAAAACTTGGAGATTAATTCTTAGTTAGCCCGTTGTTCTCAATTAGAAAAAGTTCTCTCCTGTTCACTTTTCTCAGTTTTTATAGGGTAAAAGAGAGAAAAGGAAACATATGTTACCCCCTCCC
This sequence comes from Epiperipatus broadwayi, assembly GCA_028023455.1. NCBI lineage: Eukaryota > Metazoa > Onychophora > Udeonychophora > Euonychophora > Peripatidae > Epiperipatus > Epiperipatus broadwayi. The sequence continues at coordinate 2,288,617 of JAQFVV010006369.1, read as the reverse complement.
CCCCAGTGGTTCCTCTTCAAGTCTAATGAAAAAATCTCTGCTCAGAATGAACAATGACTCTTCCTTAAGTGTTACTTTTTTAACAACTTTGTCTAATCTGAAACCAGATCTCTTTAATTAACACATTGGTGACCAATTTATGAAAACTTAGTTAAAGAAGATATAATTAAAAACATAAGCTTACTAACACTTTTTGGTCAAACAAAGGTTACATTCATTTGATCTAAATAATTTCTTATTTAGATTTACATTTTTAATAATTTAAAAAATTATGTCAGTTTCTATAAAGGAAAGAAAAAAAATCAAACCCATATATCTGTATCACACACCCATACCTGTACAGAACATGAAACAGAAGACTGATTATTCAGATTATATGAACACAAATATCCATCATAATTTCTTATAATTACAAGCATAAAATCAATTATAATTTCTGATAATCATAAACATAAATATTCACCATAATCTCCTATAACTCTAAACTTATTCTCTAGAAAGAAACTGTTAACCAAAGCTACTGACAATCAATCCAATTTTAATTCTCATCAACTCTTTAGTAATAGATAATTTACATAAACACAAACTGTCTCTCTATATGTTACTTTTGAGCTATCTAGCCATTACTTTCTCAAATAAAACTTTACTTTTCTTACATCAAAAAAAAATTTTTTTTCCACAATTACTTGATTTTATTACATTTGGTTTATAGATGGTATAAACCAAAAGGCTACAATATATATATATCATGTGTTATAGCATCAGCCGAGAAACAAACCTGCTATCCCGAAACATCTGCTTATAAAGCAGCTATCACTGACTTCTTGACCACCAATGCTTGATGAGATATATGTTTTTATTCATTAAGAACAATGTCCTATTACAATGACAAAGAATGGTTAGTTAAAAAATTAACGGCTTTACCATTTATTTATTACTTTAGTATGATATAATATGCTACTTCTTTTGGAGTTTTAATGCAATTTTATTTTTGACATAGGTTGCAGGTGCAGAAAAATGTGGGGCATTATGTTGTATTATTATTAATATTAGAAGCAGTCAAGTTGATATCTGTGAATGATCACATGAATAACTTTTTTACTCCCACATAAAACTTTCACCATAGTATATGGGAGTAATTATAAGTTTTATTTCCCCATTGAGCTTAAAATAATGTTGAAAGTGTTCATGTGACTCTGATTTTCTATCACACACCATCCTACAATAATATTGTACAACATAAAAATTAATAAAATATTAAGAAAAAAATTAATGAAACAAAATAAAGCAAAAAAAAAAGAAAAGTTTCAAACATTCTTATGAAAGATTGCTGGAAATAGTATTTAGTATACATTTTGTTTAAGTTAGAGGTACATATTAATAGATAAAAATAATTGTACCTAGATGTAATACTAATTATTTATAAAATGATATTCATCAGCTGCTTGTACAAATACACATACAAATTAAAATGGCTTGGAGTTTGCATAGTAGACTTAGTATTATATTTAAATGAAACATGATTTCATGTTTTAAAAAAATACTTAAAAGATTTGTGATTTGTCTAAACATGAATTCTAAATTCTAAAAAGCAATAAAGTCTGTAAGTGATAGACAGAAAAGATTATATTGTACTGAAGGGTAGAAAGAGACTGAAATACATTTGAGGCTAGTTAATGAACATTAATAAAAATGATCTGACTGATAACAAGAGATGATGATAGTTGATAGATTAGAGTAATCTTTGACCAAATATCTACAGCTAAAATGCATTCTTAAATCAGTAATATGTTGATATGGTAGGCAGCTACAATTATACACATTTACTGAATCATTATAGAAATTCAATCTTGTGCCAGATCTTTGTAGAGAACTATGAATGACTTTGCCCTAAAGTAGATAGTTAAAATCTGGAAATAAATATAAAGTAACAAAAACAAAAAAAAAAGCTAAAAGATATCTGTAATACTATAAAGAAAAGGCTTCCATAATAGCCCCTCACAGAGGAACAATAAAGGAGAAGGAAATATTCAGATTTTTTCCAATTGCTAAATAGTGAGAATTTAAATAGTTTTCCAGTTTTGTTTTATTTTCTAGATATGAATTGTTAAATACTCACTTACTGACCAACTATGGATGGTTTTCTAGATTGTCTATGAGTCCAAATCTGGATAAAAATATCTCTGATTAAACTAGAAAACATTATCAAATCTAGATTCAGACCCAGGCTACAGGTAGTCAAACAAATGTGGTATCATTATATATACTGTATACCTTATTAATGTCAGAGTTTTATTGTAAATGAACACTAAGCATAAGAGATAATTAAAATTTATGCCCTATGCAGTTTAGTAGTAAAGTGGTAGAATGACGGACTTGGGAGCTAAATGTTTTTGGGCTAAAGTTCAACATGCTATTTTTATTGTTTGAAGATCATTTTGAAAAACTTTATGCTATATTATAATTTATGATAACACTTTAAAAATTGGGTGTTAAAAATTGTTTACGTGAGTGGTCAAAATTGAAAATTGCCATTTATCATGTCATCGTGTGAACCGTAATCCATTTTTGTCTAGCCACTTGCTTTCACAATAAATTTAATACATATGCATACACACATATATATATACTAGCAATAGTAACCAGTTGTGATCGAATCTTGCCATTTTAATATAATATCCTATTGCCTAGATATTTAAACCTGTCTTTGGATGGACAACTTATAACAAGGTGTCTTTATTTAAAATATATTTTTTGCTTTTAATTTGAAAGTCTTTATGATACATGCGTATGTGTAAAAAGCTAGACATTACGGAACATTTTAAAATCTTTCTTTAAAGTAAATAGCTTAGAAATGAACAGTTTTCATTGTAGCTGAATGATGAGTATTTTATAGTAGGAGAAAAGAAGGATGGGGGAAAAAGAGCAGCATTAAATCTTTCTGTGAAACCTTAATATCTTTTGCTAGAAACATTAATTCATATTCTTAACAGTGAAGCATCAAGAAAAGATTTTAAAAAGTTGTGGTTTTATATTTGTTTATGATAAAGAAAAAACAAAAGATAAGAGAATAAGCTTATCCTATGCTTTGGTTATTTATATAAATAATCTAAGTTTATCATTTCCCTGATTCTTTTAAATAATTTTATTGAAAACATGATTACTAGAACAATACAGCACGAGAATTAGACTACGTAAATGATGATTACGATAAAGCCGACTTATGTTTAATCAAGTAATGGACTGCAATTGCCTATTGTGGATGCTAGATGGAGCTTCCTTTCATTTTATAAAAAAGCTTGAATAATGCAAGATGTAAACAAAGCAGTTAGTTAGTTGTTCAGTTAAAAAAAAAGGATAAGATATCTTTTGATGGTGACATTTGAATGATTTATTGCCGTAAAGAGAAAAAAAAACTTATGACATAATAATTTGCATATTTGAATGTAATAAAATTATTAAAATGCTGTACAGAATTTAAATTTTAAAAAATCAAAACGAAAAGATGAGAATTTAAATCAGAATATATTACCAGGATGTGCATTTTGTAATTAGATAATAAATAAATATAAAAAAAAATCTAAAGTATTTTTTGAAAATCGGAATAAGTGCGAAGTAAATTATAATTGTATATATATGTTAGCATTATCTTTAAAAACATTATATTACCGAATGAAGATTTTAAAAAAAAAATATTCCAGTACAGCTGATCTCTAGGTTATTTTGTTCATTTACCTCAGTCAGCTTTCTCAACCATCCATCTCCTATCTAATCCTCCTTTTAATAATATATCAATTCAAGGTTATTTCAATCTCTTACATTTTGTCTTTTCGCCCATGAATTTCATTCTTTATCTGTCCTTATTAATCCTAACTTTCTCGCTCTCTATATATATTGTAACAGATCGAATATGACAGAAAGATGATGGAGTGAACCTGTTTAATTACACCCATAAAATTCCGGCAGCATTTGAAACAGATCGAAAATGTGCAATGGGAAAAATAACTCTAATATAGTCCAGTCATAGGTCACCATTTGTAACTTATAAATATGAGGATATCGTCTTCTTTTAATGCCCCACAGTTTTGGGAGTCATTTGAGTAGTATGAATAATAATAAACTAAGGAAGAACAATCCTAATGTAATAAAGCCCATGAATTATAGCGTCAGTTGTAACAGAATGAAAATAATAAACCAAACTAAAATGAATATAAATCAATGAATAACAATTTAACACTTAAGTTAATAAAAAAAACAATGATAATAATCTTTGCTTTAATCTCCTAAATTCCAATAGCATTTAGAATCGTTAAAAAACAAAATATTACTTCAAACTACCCTAAAATATATGCATTATTTGCCATATGCCAAAGATAAGGTGATAAAACCAAATATACTTATCTTATAAACAATGATCTATGCTTATTCTATAAATCACTTACAATAGAATAAAAATAATGATAAAGAATTAGACAGATAAACTTTAATATTCCTTATGAATCAAAATACTGTTTATAATGATACAAACTTGTACCAAAAATCAAACACTATTTCTATTTATATTTAAACAAAATGATTCATAGATTGATGAAATAATAATCTTAATATGTGCTACAAGTGAACAATACCAATGATATCTAACAAAATATATAAAGTATAACTAAATAAAATAAAACAAATGCTAACTCAACCTTGCTATTCCACTAATATCAATATACTCTTATAGACTAAGTCAATTATAATAAGATTAAATACTTAATAATAATACAAAATTAATTAATTTAACATATCTTTCCACTTTCATCCACTTTTAAAGGCATATCCTCTACCGTACTGGAAACACGGATTCGGTGTGTGAACCCCAGTGAAGGTTTTAATCCCATTGGATAGCAACTGGGTGCTAGCCAATCAGGCAAGGAATCTGGAATAGTCCACTTCTGAAGGCAGGGTTAGATATGACAGAAACCATAACTATTAAATAACTTTATGATTTTCAATATCCAATCATAATAATATATAAAATAAATGATAGATCCCTATTTGATGATTATTCCAACAATTGGCAAATCACAACAAATTATTCTTCAGTTTATTAAAGCTAAGTTATTAAAACTTTAGACTATAACTGTCAAAGCACATGGAAGATTGTTAGATTTATTTTAATAAAATATTAATGTTAAAATTTAATATTTAAACTGAATTTACAATCCACATTAACAAACTTTACATATAATTAAGGCAAATCACTTTAATTTGTAAATGAATAAAATAGATTACTATTACCAGCTTTACAACTGAATAAGATTACAATCTCTGGCTATATAGTGACTCAATATAACATTCATATTTAATGAATAATAACTTAAAATAAAATACATGAACATTTCAATGCAGCTACCTTTACTCATCTTCAATAATTATCTTACTTGCACCTTTATCAATTATCAAATCAATTTATATATAATTTCTATTTTTAGTATATTATCTGTTACTGACACAATAATTACAATAAGCTCCCAATACTTATTAAATATTTAAGAATGTGAAATCAGTTAATTTATTACTGTATATTAGGTTATACCTACTCCAATAATAAACATTAAATTCAACCAATGAAAATGATATATAATTACCCTTCTTACTTATTCTGTGGTTTTTATTTCCAAATTATTTTTATTACTGCTTCTAATGGACTATGTGATATAATCAATTAATGAATATCATTTCACCCAAATACAATTAACAATAAATTTAATTAAAATATTGAGTGACAACCAAGCAAGTTTATTTGTTTTAAATTAATTAAAAATTTATTAACAAATTAATATTAAATTAAAATCAAAAAATCTCTATATGGCAAATAAACATTTAAAATATATGCATACAATCCAATTATGCTTTTAACAATAGGTTTTCAATTGACATTAACTTCATATTTAATCTCCACTTATGAGATACTAAACACAAACACAGATATTTATGTAACACATAAAAAAGTTATAGGACATTTCTATTTTTCAGAATATGAGTTTATGATATATCTTATTTTTACACTTCCTATAAAAGTATAAGTAATAGAAATAAAAAAGAAAAGATGATATATATATATACAAAGTTGAATCTTTTTATTTGTTAATATAAATTTAAGAGAACAAAATAAAATAAATACTTATTACAATATAATCTTTTGAACTCCAAATATGAGTGATATATCTGAAGTTAATTTATAATCAATAAATAAAAAATAATTGAATATTGTAAGTGAAAATAATAATTACTTTGCTGCAAGATATAACTTCAAACTTAGGAAGACATAACCCTTTTACATTTAGGTACATAGATTATTGCTTAACCTATAATTATATGAATATTCATATCAATAATACTATACATTTTAAATGAAAAAAAAATATATAGTAATAATTATAATATTTTTAAGTAAATGACCTGAGTCATAATCTTTAGATATGGTATTTCTAAAATTGTGCCATAATTCTAATGTTTATTTTTTTAAATCATGATATGATGCTATTTATTTCAGAAAAAAAAATAAAAATATCATGGAAAGCTATGACATTTGGTTAATTACAATATTTTCCAAATATCTAAATTATCTTTTCACCCAGCAGATATTAGATCTATACAGGTTATAAGCTTGTAAACACTAATTTATATATATATAAAATACATATCTTGCGGGTTCATCCATGTTAAAAACTTTTAATATCAATATACTGACGTTTCGACTTGGTCACACAAGCCATCCACCTTTTTTATAACTCTGTGGATGGCTTGTGTGACCAAGTCGAAACGTCAGTATATTGATATTAAAAGTTTTTAACACGGATGAACCCGCAAAATATGTATTTTATATATTTAACCCGTGCAAATCTTCGTTTTAACATATATATATACAATGATGAAATATAGATATCCTTTCATTTAGGAGGTAATCAATTTGTAAAACATTACAAGTGAGCAGATGACAGTTTTATCCATTATGATGCTATGGAAATTAAACCAAATTTCATTCTATGTATATATAATACATCAAACTTATAAAATTATATCAGTAGATCAACATAATCTTTATATGCATTTTTCTGTTGGTAACAATTAGATTTATCATTGAAAATGAGGTAATATCTGTTTTTTAAAGCAAAGAAACATTCTGATGGTTTTGAAATGCTAAGATATAAATTTTGATTACTATTAATTTTTATAATAAATTATCACCCCTCCCAAATCCTCAACACAACTATACAGTTCCATGCAAATATTGTTGCTTTTCACCCCATCATTTTGTCCATTTACCTATATACTTCCAAAATAAATAAAAATAAAATCATGTTAAAAAATTTAGATGTGCTTCTATTGAAACTAAAACAGAGAAGAGTTTTTCTCTTCAGTTCTATTTATAACTTTTCCATTTATGTTCTAGAAAACTATGGTAATATTCCAAGTTTATTCTGATGAATTTAAAGAAATACAATTTTTATTACACAATAATGACAAATAAAAAGAATATTTCACAATTATTACATATAATAAACACTTGTTTCTAATATAAATACCACTCTTTCACTTTAACACAAATTAAACAATTTATAATACATTCTCACTATACTACACTGGAAATATATTTTCACATATAAATATGTCTAATATAATATTATACAAATAAAAGAACAAATATATTTGAGATATTAGACATTTAGTTTTATTGTTTATAATTTATTATTGTGAATGCAGTAACAAAAATACATATAATAACAAAAGAACTATAATTTTATCCAAATCATATGCTTTATTATTTACATATCTATTTTAAAATGAATAAACTCAATTCACAATCTTAGACAATACAATTAATAATAAACAATTTTTATATCAATTTTATTATTGTTATAGCAACACAATTTAATGCTAGATAGGTTATCATATCCACCATTAAAATCAAACAAGAAATAAAAAAATATGACTAACATTTTACCACATACTGAAACTCTTCTCAACCTTCAGCAGTTACTATATATATATATATAATTTTCTTCAAGAGCACATTTCTTTATTTTGCTCCAGAGCCATCTACTGGATGATTGAGTAATCATTTGACACAAAATGTTATATTTCTTGTCTTCATCAATGAAGACTAGAATTCACAGTTTTAAAGCACTAAACCATCTGTTATTTATTGATTACTCAAGATTATGGCAAAAAGCTGTAGAATAGTTTGGGAAAAAACTGCACTTAGAAACATATGGATAAACCTATAGAAGGTCAAACAGTATTGTTGGTATATATTTATGTGGCTTTATAATCTGTAGCCTCCATATCTTTTTGAATATTATTTTTGCTAAAATCACTTAACATACATCTAATTTAGCAATTAATTTTGTACCTTTCATCTATATTAATAATTTGAATGAAATTTTGATAATTTAAAAAGTTTCTACAAATAATTATTATAAATTTTAAGCATTACTTTAAATTTTTTAGTGTTTATTGTTAGACCCATTTTTGTTGTTTTTACTTAGTAATTCTAAAAAATGTTCAACAAATTAAGTCTAAAAATTACATATCAAGACTGGTTTGTTATTTTAATCATTTTGTATTAACTTTCTAGTTTGGTAGGAAGATTCTGGATACCATTTTAAAAAGTGGAATGTTTTTGTAGTATATGGTGTATTAATTCAACTATTATCAAAGGTAAAAGATATCAATTTTTTCTTTAAGTTATGACATTTGATATTATATACACATATAATTTAATAATCTCCAAAGAATAGAACATAATAAATATGATCATATCCAATTTATAAAACATTTCAACTAGCTTATAAAAATTAAGTCTGTTGATTACAATAAAATAATTAACGATTGTGGAGTGTGTAATTTTATTATATTTCAAAAAGAGTATTTTTATTGTATTTAAAACAGTATAATATGTGAAGAAGTATATTATAAAAATTATATATATATATAAAATTTACTTCCAAGAGCAGTTACTTTCATTTTACATTAGGGCCATCTATTGTAAGCTTGAATACAATGAAAATAAGATATTTTAATACTATAAAATGCATATCCTCAGATTGATTAGTTTCTAGCTTTTGCTTTTGACGTTGAAAACTAGGATTTAATGCTGTAATTTGTTAGTATAAAATTTACTCTTAATTACAATTATCTTCAACTTAAATTTACTAATTAGAATTATTGAAATTTTTTATTTTGCAAAATATTATAATCAACTTTCATTATAATAGTTTTTTTGGAGTTTTTTAGATATAAGAATAGTTTAGAAATAAATTGATATAAATATCTGATACTATTTTTAATAATTAGTACATTGAACAGCAGGATGAAATTGTTTTAGCATTGTTAAACCACAAAAGACTTAATATTATTAAACATATGTATACAATATTCACATTAATGTAAAGTTTTTTACATGCAGACTATACTATGTGAACATATATTTTTCAAGTTCATCTATATATACTTGCTTTAACAAACTTTATCAATAAATGTTGCAAGAGAAAGCATTTTAAAATCTCTATCTAGAAACATCTCCATTCCCAAACCAGTTATTGGCTATCTTCAGTGAGGCACTCATATAGCTATTAAGTTTAGATAACTGGATGTGAAGGCATATAGGTATCTGAAATTTTCTATTTAATAGTTAATTATTAGATAAGTGCTGGCTTTGAGTTGGTATTATGGATCTACTGTCTGGAATATTCTAGCACCTCACTGAAGATAGTCAATAGCTTGAAATCAGTTTGTGTATTGGGATGTTTCTATATAGAAATTTTAAAGTGCTTTCTCTTGCAGCATTTATTGATAACACTTGTTAAAGCTATTAACACACTCATTATTTTAGTTTATAATTGCAAGCTTATCAAGTTAAGTCACATGATGTATGACTTGATTTCATTTGCTATCTATGAATATATTCTCTTATTATTAATATTGATATTATGCAGAAGTTTCAGAGTGTTTATACCTACCATTATTCAGTTTTTTATTTTATTTTATTTCAACATCTCTGTCACAACCTTCGAACAATGCCAGGTGTGATGTGACTGAAATTTTGGTATAACATTAATATAAGTAACGTGTAACACATGCACAGACTAACTTGAAATATAGATGTATATATTCTGATTATACAAACTCATTAAGAAATGGATTCATTCTAATTGTCAAAAGAAATTGAGTTTAAGATTATGTTAAAGGATTTTAATTAAACACTTGATATTAAATATTAAAAATAAATGACTAAATTAAAAAAAAAAAAAACTATAAAAGCAAAATTAAATAAATATTAACCTAATAGGTTGAATAATAATGGTTACATATGGTTAAGCAAGTAAAGAGAAATGATTCAATTATAGTAATTATAAAATTAAACTGTGTTTGTGAATGTCAATTAATTATTGTCAAGTTAAATAGAGTGCGCTAACTCATTAAGTTTATGATTTATGAGGAAAAGTTAAAAATGGTATCTGTAAAAATCAGTTCAATTTTAAAGATAAAATGAATATTCCTATTAAAGTTAAATTTCTGCAAAATTGTGTGTAGAAGAAATGTAAGTAAATATACACAGTTTTATATATGAACGCAAATCCAATATGTATAGTTAAAACATTTGTAAATCCTAAGCAGATTCTATTAACTTCTTATCATAGGAACACATTGGGAGTGAAAATTTTATATTCTTCTGTAGATAAAAGACCAGTAAGCCTAAATGTAGAAAAATTAAATGTAAAGCTATAAAATATGATACATTATATGAGAATTTACAAAGATATTCCAGAATTTTCTCAATAAAATCATAAAATGATAAGGGGAAATTCATTTTTATGTAGAACTAAAAATACATGCTAATTAGAATGCAACTAATTCTACTTAATAAAGGTAATGAAATTAAAGTGTTATTTTAATGTGCTCAAATGAATTTAATTAAATTCAAAAGCAGAAAAAATATTAGATGTAAAAAAGAAGTACTTAGCAGTAAAAACCGTTTAACAAAAGTAAGCTGATGGGTTTTTGAATTGGAGTAAACAGATTTTGATCACACATTAGAAAAACTATATATAAAAGAGGTGACAGAAATTTTAAGTTGGAGACATAATTGATTTAGCATATAGGCTTATGTTTGAGTATAATTAAAGTCATATTTATAGTATGGAGGTAGATTAAATTAACTTCTTATAATCCTAACCATGAAAAATAATGATCCCAATCCTATAATGCTAACTGCTATCCAATTGTACACCATTGACTCTCTATCCTTACATAGTATCTCAAAATAAATAGATGCTATGCCATGCCTTGGGCTTAAACATGATGCTATAAAATGCAGACTATTGTCTATGTATGACTGCATTTTCTTTGCTTAAGGTTTATTCATTTTCCTGACCACAGAATATACTATTAAAAGAGTTAAAAACCTTGGAGATTAAGAATAATCCTGATCACAATTGATGAGAAGCACAAGAATAATATGCAGCAATATTATCAGATTTTTTCATGGTGATAAAATACATATTTTAGAAAGGATATCTGGATTCATAAGTTTATATACTTATTAAATCTATGGTAAGAAGTTTTATTATATAAATATAAATGTTATTAACTGGAACTAAACTTAAGAATTTATTATAGATGTAAAATATTTTTATTTTTATTATTTATTTTATTATTATGTAAGTATTATCTACTTTAAATAGTATTCAAGTTTATTGTTGTTGTTATTATGATCATCATCACCATCATTATTCTCATTCTTATTCTTACTATAATAATAATAATAATAATAATAATAATAATAATAATAATAATAATAATAATAATAATAATAATAATAATAATAATAATAATAATAATAATAATAATAATAATAATAATAATAATAATAATAATAATAATAATAATAATAATAATAATAATAATAATAATAATAATAATAATAATAATAATAATAATAATAATAATAATAATAATAATAATAATTAAGCAGCATTAAACTGTTGCACATGTGCTTTGGATTATCATGTGGTTGAAGTGTTAGTATTCATTCATTTTATATTTAAAATCCAAAGCACATGTGCAACAGTTTAATACTGTTTAAATATTGTTTATAAAAAACATTGTGCTATATAAAATAATTGATTTATTTAAATAATAATAATAATAATAATAATAATAGTAATAATAATGATGTTGATGATATTTTTATGGATAAAAGGTATAAGGTATTTAGAACAGATAAATCTTCTGACGTTGCTTCCAGAGGTGGATGCATAATTTTATACCTAAGTATATTTTTATTTTAACATAATCTTGTGAAGCTACTTGGTGTAATATATGTTTGGAAAATAATGGTAAACTTCTTTTGAGAACTGTATACATCAACCCAACATTATTCTTTATAGAATTTAATGAAATACTTTGTGTTCTTGAAGACACTTTTGAATCAAATAAAAATCATATATTGTAATTACTGGTGATCTTAATATTACTGATTTATACTCAGGTAAGATTATCTTAGATTCATTATCCTTGAATCAGTTTTGCAATTTGTTAAATCTAAAACAATTTAATCCTTACACTAATTTTAATAACTATAAATTAGACTATATTCTTAATATTTTCCTACAATTGAATGTTTAACCATCTCTTCTTTTCATTTTTCTTTTTATTTATATCATCCTCCCTGAGAATTTTATATTTAAAGTTCAATTTAATAGCACTTGTCCTTTCAGAACTATTAAAAAAAACTATAAAAAAGGAAATTATTTGGATCTTTGTTTACAATTATCTAACTTTAACTAGAAAATTTTGTATTCATTGTCAGATGTAAATTATTGTATGAAATTTTGTGAACAGCCATTTAGTAAGCTAATTGATCAATATATTCCTAAGAAGATTTTTTTAATTAATCATTTTCCTATTGGGTTTTCAGTATTTCTTAAAGAAATTATTAAAACTAAATCATTTCACCATCGGAAATACTAAAAAACAAAGAACTTAAGTTATTATAAAACCATCAAAACATTTACACTGGCTGTTAATAACAGTGGCAAACTCTCCATACAGCACTGACATCAAGTGGGAGACTTTGTAATCAATGAATGCAGGAAGATTTGTGCATAAAATTCCTATCTAGTATCTACTCATCCAATATTCCCAGATTAGTTTCTAGCTTGTGACATTCATCAGTGAGGAATCTTGGATTTGATTGCAAAATTTTTAAGCATATTTGTTTTATTAATGACTTTTTACATTTTAAAGTGATATAGATAATTTCCTAAAATTGGGTGAAAATAATTGTATAAACATAAATATGGATAAGTGCTCCATTGTCTGTTCCTCTAGAAAACATGGTTGTTCTACTATATCTCTGGTTCTAAAATCATAATGAATGATCATCAAAGAGATTTAGAACTAACATTTTTCAATAATAGCTTCCTCCACTACCACATTCACATTATAGTAAATAAAGCTCTTAAAATTATAGGAGCTGTTTGTAGATATGGAAAAGCATTTAATAAGTATACAAAAATCAAACTTTTTATATTTTTGTAATCCCCCATCTTGAAATAAAGCTCAATTATACGAAATCATTATACCAAGATAGTTATCATAAAAATTCAATTTGTATTTGACAAATTTTATAAATAAAATAATCTAAATAATGATCAGAAAATTGAATTAATGCTGAGACAAAAACAAGAGATATTATATTTCTGTATAAAATTATTTCTGAAAATTTTTTTATTATCTAACTTGCTTTCTAAGTTTTGTATCAGAAAACAGCATGATAATAACCTATCCACAATATTTTTGAACTTAAAATTTTCTCCTTGACTTTGTTTACCCAGAACTTATAATAAGGACTTTGCTAATGAAGTCATTTTTATTTATATTTTAAATAGTTCGCTAAAGCCATCTTAAAAAAGAATATTATCTTAGTTTTAGTTGGTGCATTACCTTTTTGTTTATTTTTTCAATTCATTGTTTTTTTACTTTACTTCTATTATTTTATATATTTTTTCAAATTCTTGTTAATTAAGTCACTGAATTGATTTGTTGTTGTTGTTGTTGTTGTTGTTATTATTATTATTATTATTATTATTATTATTATTATTATTATTATTATTATTATTATTATTATTATTATTATTATTATTATTATTATTTTATAATCAATTTCATATGATTCAAATATTGCGATTGTTGTTCACTTGGGGATTTATGAATGAATGAAAATTATGGTAAGATGTATAAATTTGATACAATTGTTAATATAAAAAAATTGTATATATCAGAAACATTTGGCATATTAAATTGTTAACAAGATTAAAAATTAAAGACCCCTTATATTTTAGTATTATTTCTTTTTAAGCTGAAAAGAATTCTTAAACAGTCTCCTGATATCATTTCAGATTTATATTATAGAGAGCAGTGTGTGCATGAATAATTTTCATGAGTCAAATCCATCAAATAAAATTTTGTTATATAAAACTAGATTTAATGTTTATGCCATTCTAACTTAAGCCTGTTTGAATATAATCCTGATTATTTATGATCCAAGATGAGAAAATGTCAGAATGATACTGGGGAGGAAATGATAGTATAACATGAGGATATAATTTCATCATTGGTGGTCATCTAGAATGAAGTGCACTCAAATGGTAGTTGAATGATCTATTAATTAATTCTAATTATAAATAAAGCAACTCACTGATGCAAGTCTTACATTAATACATGGTTGTTTTGCAAATCAATGATAATGAGGAAATATAGGTATATTTTTATAAAAATCTGTTGATGATTTTTATAGAAAGGGGCTATATGATTAGGCCATTATCCTAAACTTTATTCATAAAATTTTTGCATTATATACATCAATATATAAAAAGATAGCCAATACATACTATCAGAGAATATAAATTTGTCTACAAGATTACTATTACATAAATAACACCTCAATGTGATATATCAAAAAGTGACCTTAGGGTATTTTACTTTCGTATATATGTCCACAATCTGTGCAGTGACATGTGTGATGTTTCAATAATTATATATAAGTATAATGCTCTTTTAGTTATTTTATACTTGACATATTTTAACATTATACTACATGAAGGCATGATTTTTAAAACATATGTTTTAAGACCCTTAAAAATTTTTTTAGGAGCAAATTCTATCTGAAAAAGTGTCCTTTATAGATTTCCTGATTAAAAGTATTGTACATTTAGTTTAAAGACTCAATAGATGTCACACATTTTAAATTATTATATATCACTGAGTTTTATAACATACGCATATATATATATATATATATAAACATAAACAAAAAAAGACTTATAAATCCAATAAATAATATTATATTTCAACCAGAGGACTGGTTTTCATCAGAAATAAAAAAAAAATACACAGTAAAATGGCAATAATCAAAAATTACAGATTTGGTAAAAGATTAAAAATTTAACAAAACCCCCCTGATTGGTCACAAAATCTAACACAGAATATCTACCCAATCAATGACAAAATTCAAACAAAAAACTAAAAAACTACATTCCCTCCTAATCAAGCTTAAATTCTATTTAAATTAAAATAAATATAAAAATAAAAAATCCAAAATTAAAAATTAAAATATACATTTGTGCATACATACAAAAATTAGACTATGCTCACATACAAAATATAGCTGTGCTCACATTAATATTTATTAAAAACTAAAATACTTATACATTTTAATCAAAAATTATAGTTAGTGCAAAGTACAATAATTTATAATAACTAATTATTTATCTATATGCCAATTAAACACAGATATTAAACATCCATATAACCAATCTTTATATAAAAAATCTCATATAAGAAAATTTTCACATAAAAAACTCACACATAGAAATCATTTAGGAGACCAGGTAACCCAGAGATGTAATAGTTCCAGTGTTTAAATTCAATCCATGTGGTTCTAAGGTCTTGAATTTAAAAATAAAAAAACTCTCCTTTTGTTTCCTCTCCCTTGTAGAAGAAAAATCTTCCTGAAGAATCACTACTTTTAAATCATCAATTGAATGATTCAGTAAGTTAAAATGTTTTGAAACCGGTCTATTTTTATTCTTATGCAAAATGTCAAATCTATGATTAGTCATTCTGACATGTAAACTATTTGCTGACTCACCTATATACTGGTTTAAACATCTACTACACTCTATCAAATATATCAAATTAACACTTTTACATGTAACATAATTAGTAATATACCATTTAAAATTACGATTCTTAGTACTAAAGACCACTTTTGTCACAACAATATGTTTACATGTAAAAATCTTTTATCCTCACATGGAGAACACCCTTTTACCTGTACAGAACTACTAATAAAATTTGTTTTGACAAGTATATCTCTAAGTGTATGTTTTCGATATACAACCTTAGGTGGATCAGAAAAAATAAATTTTAAATAATCTGTGGACTGTAATATGTTAAAATGTTTCGCCAATATATATATATATATACCTTTATTGTTAAAAGGAGGTTGCCTTGACAACAGCTTGAAATTGCTGATTATTATTGATATTGGGATTGTCTAAGTCTCGATTGGTTTTTAATGATATATATATACACATACAATTAAAACATGATATCCACTATATTTTGTTTCAAGTCTTCCTTGCATACATAGCTCACATTTTTTGATAAGTTTTGATTTCAAGAAAATATCTGTGGCTCCTTAAATTGCACATCTGTAGTATTTTTAAACATGTGCACAAACACAGGCACACATACACTAATATATATAACACAAATGTTTTTATGTATATAGTACGATATATAAATTAAGATTATAATATAAACAAAATTTAAAAATATATAATTGTCAATAATAAATTGAGAAATAACATATTTATAATTTTTTTAAAAAATTTTAATGAACAGAAATATTTAAACATTTAAAACCAGTTTTTATTCATAAGTAATAAAAATGCATTTATAAAATGTTTTAAAATATTTATTGATGTTAACATCTGTAATTTAAATACATGCATACTTACATGTTTGCTATTGTTTAGTAATTATTACATTTAAAATTTTTTTAATCAGAAGTAGTCATATATGTAGCTATATATAAATTTTAAGATTGTCTAAATGAGTTTAGTACTATCTACAATTTTATACATCTACTGGGATGCTGGAAGTAAATGATACAGATATAGTAATCCCATTGTATTGGGTTAACCAAATCTTAATTATCCCAATACTTATTTTTTTAAAAAAGAAAAGAAAGGTTGGATGAGTTTGGATATATCAATAATTTTCTAATAACTTTGTGGATAATTAAATATTTATTGTTGTGATCAAGATAAGGTTTTGCATGATTAAGAATTTAAAAAATGGAACATAGCAGCCACACATTTTTTTTTCTAATGAAAAACAAAATGATGTATTGTGTAGTGACAACACAATGTATTTAGCATGCTTTTATATTTCTACTATTCTTTAATTCAAATTAATTAGAGAGAAATGATTTTTAAAATAAATAAAATGATAAATTTAATGATAGGTGTAATAATATTTAGAAATTGAATTATTAATAAGAAGGATTTTACTAGGAAAAGATAAGTAAAGTTTGGAAAGAGAATTATATTCTCAATAGAATTGTAGATGCTTAATTAATTTGAAAAAATGTGTATGGATAATACAGAAAGTATAGAAATGCTTCAGGACTGTAAAAGGCTTGGAGATAATTACTTGATGTTAAAAAAGTTTGTAAAATCATTCACATAAAAACTATACTTGATGATAAGATTGCTGAGAAAAATATGGTGTTCAGGCAATTGATTGTCAATTTGAAAAAGAAGACAAACCTTGCAGGATAGAATTGTAAAGGGGAAATCAAAAGAATACACTGCTTTAAAAATAATATAAATTATAGCAAGAAGTTAACAAGATTTAAAGCAAAAGATTTGAGTTTGGTGATGTTTAAATAGCTGAAGAAGATAATATAGAAATTAAATCAGATACTGAGATTTTATCAATATGAACGACTATTGGATGTATTTTCTACTTTGTTTGGCAGGGTCAATTAAAGTTTTGAACAGTATTAATGCTAAGGAGATTTTTTTTCTGCAAGCAGATATTGACAAACTAAAAAAGAAATAGGACCAGAATTTTATCTTCAATAAGAGATTTCATTATTTAAATGTGAAGTGGAAACATAAAGATAGATCTTAAATTATTACAGAGAAAAGTAAAGTTAAATTTCTTAAGAAAAACATAATGTCTAGATACCATTGATGAAGTTTTTATTGTTTTAGAAGACCACCTTTTATAGCTTATAAAAATATGCATAACAATACAATTTTTTTCAGCTACAAATTATAAATTAATAAAAACTAATACTTCTGTTGTTATTTAGCAGAGATAATATTATTAGTATATACCCATTAAAATAATTTTCAAGCACTTACAATATTAATGTGTCCTTATCAAGATAAATTTTGTAAAACATGGACTCCTTACAAACTTAAAAAACTTACTTTCACAACCAAACAAACTAGTTTTCTGATTAGTGATGTCCGGTTGTTAAGATAAGATTCTTAAGTTTGTAAGGAGTCCATGTTTTAGAGAGTTTGCCTTGAAAAGGGTGCTTTAAGGTTGAAAGTGTTTGGTAATTATTTTATTGATATATACTAATAATATTATGTCTGCTAACTAACAACAGAAGTGTTGGTTTTTATTAAAAAATATACATTTAAATATATTGAAATTAAACATTTCTTGAATTGCCATGTATAAATAGCATAATCATTTTATTTTCCCTCATGTGTCATAGCATTAGTCAGAAAGCGAACCTGCTAACCCGGAACAACTACTTGTAAAGCAGCTGTCGCTGACCTCTCGACCACCAATATACCTACATAAACATTTGATGTATATAATTAAGGTTACATACAACAAGTGGAAAGATCTTTGCTCCCAGTATATTTATATAATATTTCACACTGTAAATTTTCTAATATTAAATATTATAATTGGTAAAGTGACCGAGATGAATTAGAATAAATTTAGTTATAGCATATACTCCTGGTTGAGTAGATTCTGGAATAGAATTATGTTTGTAATGACATTATGTTTAGCGATACCATGGTCTTTTGTGAATGATATTAATATTGTGGGAGTATATGTCAGATTGAAATGCCATTTATATTATACTATAAATTGATATTGATATTAAAAATCAGAAGTGTACCATTAACTCAGTCCACATAGAAATAGGATGCTCCCATTATTGCTAAAAGCCACATCACATTGCAATAATTATTATTTTTGTTTGTTACCAGCCTATTGTTATTCATCTAAACTATGCTATTCAGTCAGGAATCTTTAGACTCTAGCCATAATAAATAAGCACTAATTTATTGGCCAATACTGAATGACAACTGTATTAATTATGGAATAATTACCTGGAATAAAAACCTGAAGTCTACATATAACAAAATAATTTTTATATTTCATCCAAGTTTGAACCCTAACATGACAAAGGACGAAAATGTATTTAATAATCAAACAATTCTGTTTGAATTTGTATAGATCTTCTTAGTTATTCATTTATATTAATTAAATTTTTTTATTAAACTCCCTCATGAATTTGTCAGTTCACCTTCTACAATGATTTAAATTATCGTTTACTGTTTACTATATCAGCACAATGTATCACTTTATAATAAAAATGAAATTTGAAGGGCAAAGGCGATCAGTGTGTTATTATTCACCAAACTTTTCAATTAACTTCTAAGAATAACTAGATATCTATATACTAATTAATTATAAATGATGAACTACTTATCGGTAGACCAGCTATCTGAAAAAAAAAAAGCCTGATTGGATTCTGAACAACATTTCATATTTATCTGGTCCAGATTCAAATTCAGGTTGCAATAAACGGCAGTCAGATGCAATTGTTGTGATTTGAGATATTTATTTTCTTATAAATATATATATTATTATAATATTTTTAAACAAATGGCCTGATTACATTATTTAAACAATTTATAATTTTGAATTCATATTTTGTAATTATTTTATTACAAGAATAGTATAAATTAATCTTGAACATATATAAAGATAAATCCATTATGTATTTATTCTATTTCAGGAAGTATATTACATTCAAGTTATTATAGTGTGCGTAATAACTCTTTTCTAATTAATTAGATTTTCTAATTGAAGAGCCTTAGGTTATAAGTAACAAGATTACGTGTAAGCTGCAATCAATCAAAGACCAGGTCTTAATAGTTAAGTGAAGAGATTTCTGACTAGAAAAATGAGCAGACCTAGTCTCATGTGTACCAAAACTTTTTCAAATTTGTGATAAAGTTTACATTCAACTAGAAAAGAGAATTACCTTATAATGGAAAAACATTTGTCCAAGATAAATTAGAATGAATTACTGTTCTGCAGGGTAAATTTGGCCACAGTGGATAACCATTTTCTGCCTTATTAGTTAAAATAATTTTTATTTTCTATTAGTTTTGCTTTAGCTAAATGCAATTGATTTCTTTGTAAGCAAAAACTCGAACGATGCAATAAAATCATGAATAACAAAATTAATATTAATTCCATTAAGTAATCATATATATATATATAATATTAGCTGTGTGGTGTTATACTTTAAACACCAGGCTTTAAATGAAGTTTAATAACTAATATCGGTAGATCTACTTGTGCAAATATTTGTTTCACATAGCTAAAAAGTAAAACAGTCTTTAAATAGTCTTTCTGACAGCTTTCCATTGCATTACAGACCAAGTTTGTAACTTGTAAGGTTTAACATTGTAGGACTATGATGGATTCGAAAGCTAAAGATTTATGAAGGGATTCTTAGTTGAATAAAGTATAGAAAACCTATTTTTCACAGTCATTACTTAAGTGCTGGAATATTACAGATCTCTACAGACACTAACCATATAATTTTTGTCATTTCTTTATTGGCATACCAGTAATAAAAAGGTGGGAGTTGGGATATTATCTGATACTCCTTTTATTCTAACTGTAATGAAATATTTATTTATCTTCAGCTCCATGAATAGGTGAATTCATTCCATTGTTGATTATTTGTTCATTATTTAGAGTGGCTGGAATTCATAGCCTGAGTGGATGGTGATTTACTCCTTTGGTTTACATATACATTGAGTTAGGTTTAATTAAAAGTTTACCTTCATTAATATAAATGTAACAAAACTCAAGCATATATATAGATATTCATTATGAAGTATCCAATGAATAAACAGCATCGCATAATATATTTTCAGTGGATTAACTCTAAAATAAATTATCTGAAAGAAAATTTTTAAGCCTGATTCAGATTTGAATTTTTTTTACCCCAATCAGTTGTAAAACTCAAATTACAAATATGAATAATCACAACCATGATCCATTCTTGTATATATATATATATTTGAAAATACAGTAATTAAAAGTCTATAAAATTATATGTATAACTATAACTTAGAAGCGCTTTCACTACCTTGTAGCTTTGTCAACTATTACATTTAAAATGTCAATTTTCCCATTGACATTGAATTATGGGAAAGTTGACATTTTAAATGTAATAGTTGACAAAGCTATAAGGTAGTGAAAGCGCTTCTAAGTTATAATTATACATATAATTTTTATAGACTTTTAATTACTGGATTTTCAAATATTTATTTATAAAGTTACGTATATTATTTTAAAGAAATACAGATATCGATTTGAAATATTATATATATTTGTAAAATGATATAAGCGCTATTGCACCTGAACGCAAAGCTATTTTATGCTTAAAACAAAATAAAATTATACTGTGTGTGTGTGTGTAATCTTATAATTAAATATTAGTAAATGCAGTAATCAAAAATTTTAAAAAGGACAAAAAATATAATCTTCACTTAGGAGCGTTTTCGACTATCTCTCGTAGACTTTGTCAATTAATTCTTTGAAAGGTTAACCTTTCCATAATTCCATAATCTTAATGTTTGCTGCCTGCTTATTGATTAAGTGTTGCTTGTATTTATATATCAATAGAGCTTCCTTTATTTTTCTTTTATTGTTATTTCTTTCAGTTTGCGATATTTTTACATTATTATAAATGACGATTATATTTTTTGTCCTTTTCAAAATTTTTGATTACTGTATTTACTCATATTTAATTATAAGATTACATATATTGCTTGAAGAAATACAGACATCGATTTATTATATATATATATAATTTAAGCAATAAAGATAATTAAGATAATATAAATAAAAATACTGTTTGATGTTTATGACATAATATCAAAATAATTTATGACTTTATTTTTTATTTCGTTCTTGCCAATTATATATAAGCATTATTCATAACTGTATTATTTAGTTTACTCATGATATTTACTTACTTTACTTAAGAGTTGTTAGTGAGTGGCTTTTTGATAATACAACACAGCATACAATATGATGGGAATTAATTGATTATTAATCTTATCAATAAAATACAGTAAAAAATTAATTAGGCATAATAAGTCTTAGTTCTTGTAATTTCAATTTTCCCCCCAAATTATTAAAATGAGCATTAAAAAATTCTCTCTTGTAAATATGATTTAAGGCTGATTTAAATGGGGCAGGCTGAAGCATTTAATTAATCCATCTTGCATAATCACAAAAGAGAACATGGCTATAGTTGTGATCTGAGTGCTGTTAGAGTTATGTGCAAAGAGAGAACCAATCATAAATGTAAAATAAGAGGTGTGGTTCATTACATAAAGTGAATATGCAATGAGTCAAAAAAGTAATAGCATTCAAACCAGAAAAAAAACATTATTGTTCTCAGCAGACTGAAGATGAATATAATATGAAAGTATTGAAAGTATACTTGGTACAATAAATATTATTAAATTTTATATTTAAACTGTGTGAGATATTTTTCTCATATATATATATTATGCACTTTACTAAATAAATATGAATAGCAGTTATATATATTTTTAATATCTTTGATTAGATAACTATTTAAATCTAACTATATGAGATATTGCTTATTAAGTGAGACCATTTTATCTACATATTTAATGATATAGTTTTATGTCTCTGGTTATTCGTATTATTTTATCTTTATTTTCTTTTATGACTAAGTATTATATACTGCACTATTAAAAATGCTCCAATAAAAACAGGTGGCATATCACATGGTTATAATATATATATGAAAAACAAAAAAACACAAGTTAAAACTTGCTAATGCTTGTATTTATGACAATAGATGGCGTTCTACCAAAAACACCATCAAGCGTGGTTTTTGTTTACATAAATGTCAGAGCAAGCATTCACTATCTCTAACTTTAATTTCCACCTTCAGATCATGATTTCAAGCTATTTGCTTTCGTCAGTGAAGGACAGGAATAAGAAAATAGATCTAAACACAAACTCTGAGCGTTTATGAAACAGTTTCTATTCAGCTTGCAAGCACAAATCTTTTAGACACATAATGTCTTCAAACTCAGCATAGCAAGCCAGATAGCTACATGGGTCTGATCTTAAAATTTAATTTTTTTTTTTTTTTTTTTTTTTTTTCTTCATTAAATTGGAAAAATAAAAAAAAAGTTTTCCTTAAAAAAAAAAAACCCTTTTTTTTTTACCCATTATCAAAATATTATATATATATATATATCCTCAAAACATTATTACTGTGTGCCATGAATCAAATGATCAAAAAAGAAAGTTGAAAGAGGCTTTGTTTATTATGAAGTCTAAAAACATTATCAAGCAGTGTAACACTAGTGTTCCACTGAACATGCACTGGAATATTAACCATTCAGTTTCAATATGTCACCATGATTCTGGGATAGAGTACTGAAAGCACTTGGCAAATTGTTGTTTATAATTAATACTTTTTTTGCATTTTGGCTGATTTGTTTATCATGCTTTATTCATGTAGAATAATTTTCATTATCTGACAGAGTTTATATATATAACAATAAGCATATACCAAAAAGTATAACCTCAATGGCATAGAAATAACACCAAGCACTATTCCACTAAAATATTAATGATATTCCCATGACTCACCATTAAATTAAACAAATTATATCTCACCTTAAAATATCCTAAGTTAACTTGAATACTAACACAATATAATATTCATTTCTCTAGTAGAATAATTATATCTTCCTTTACTATCATTTCATAGCACAATCAAATCTCAGGTAATTATTATTGCTTCTTAAAATAAATAATTTAATTTACATAACTAAATGTAAAGAGGGATTTTAATATATCTAGCTACACTTAAAAATAATAATTAACACACAAATATACTGATCAGTTCTTCCTTTTTAAAATCATTAATTACTTTTCTTATAAAATTTGACTAAAACTAATTAAAATTATGAGCTAATACTGATCATTATTAACTATTGCAAATAAATTTAAAATAATTTATCATCATGTATAATAATCTAATAATTTTGTTTTTTATACAGCATTTTGATTATCAGTCTTCATTATAATCCTTAAGTAAGATAAATAAAATTTACATTACTTAATAATTTAGATTTAATATCAAATATCTTTAACAATCACAATATTTTTCTTATCGATTATTTTATTTTAGATTATGTGCAATATTACCAGATATCTTTAATTATTATAATATATGTGTCATTAGGCTGATGCACAATGACTTGGAAATAACAAGAAAACAGACTTTCAGTGCTTTATTAATTTTAAAAAACAACATTAACATTTTTACTATAACAGTAGTACAAAATTTAAGAAAAAAATACAAATATTATATTTGCTTAAAAGAATATTTAACATATTATGCAAAACTTAAAATTAACATTAAAAATACTTCTAAGAAATAAATAATTCACACTTTGCTTTAAAATTATTTACAACTACAATATAGTATCACTCTTAACTCTAATATTAAGATACTCTTTAATATATTCATATTAATACATATTGATAACATAGATAGCTTATACATTATCATATTTTACATATTTCAAAATATATTCTTTTTATCATCATTGCTTTACCTTGAATCTATAATATTAGAATATAATTATAATTCTATAACTTGCTATACTTTTCTATCTTTATTATTAATTATAAAATAAGTATTCAATTATCTAAACATTCATTATGATATAATATGTTATTATATTGTTGACAATAATGTAAATCATTATCAGGTTTTTTTAATTGTCACATCACTTATAACTTCAACATTCATTGTGTAATTAGATCTCTAAAGTTTAATATAAAAAAGCATTCATAAAATCTTTATTTTTACATTCTTTCAACATTAATTTTGTTCCACATTTAACTCTTTTTGCATTATATGAATTATCATGTCATCATTTGAAAGTATAGCTATTATCATTGCTCAAATATACAATTCCCTAATATGATGTATATACCAGTGTGATTTTTGTGATTATAAGTGTGGGATGAATACCTTATAAAACTATAAAAAAACAACAATATAATGGATTATGTAACTTAAAACCACAATTTCTTGTGACTATCTTAATTTCAATCTTGGCTTCTCTTTTAAGTTCTTACAGATTTTTGAAAAATGCTACTATCCATGTGTGACAAATATTCTAACTTGCTTTGACGATCCTGTACTTAACATTAATAACACATCCCTATCACTACAGGATTTCTCAATGATACTGCTTTCCTGAACCACTACTTTTTATCAACACTCCATACAAATTTAAACATTGTATATAAATATTATTCCTCATTTCTTTAACTAATATCCAAACTTATTCTTAACATTTCATATTTTGAACATACCAAGAAGATTAAAATTACCTTAATCCTATTAAATTTTATAATTATTATTGATGATATACTAGTAGATATAACTTCTTGACATTATAGACTCATAATCTAGCAGAAAAAAAATAATTTTTTTGTTATATAGCCAAAAATTGTAAAATATTTAAATTTAAAACTAATAACATATGAATAAATAATTAATATTATATTAATAACTATAAATTCACATACTAAATTAATAAAACAAAAGGTTTTCTTCAATTCTTTGCACTGAATAAAATATTTTCAAAGGAAAAGCATTATTGCCATGACAACCACCAATCGTTACTTGAACAGAAAAAGACTTTTTCTCCCCTTTTCTCCTTCATACTTTCTCCATTGTTTGAAGCATAAATGAAAATATAAAGAAAATCTAAATAAATGGTAATAATCAATAACAATAAAAAGTTATTGTACAAAAAGTTCATACTTTTTATATCATTGATAAAAAATCCCTTCATGCTTAATAAATATACAATTTCTTATCTAATAGACATTTATTATTTTAAAAGGGTTTCCTTTCTTTCATCCAACTTTAAAATATTTTCTGTAGAATTATACAGTTCCAGAGTTCTCCAAATCATTCTCATTTAACATGTTAATAATTTCAATATTTACTAATAAAATTATAAAGTTCTAAACTCTGCTTCTGAATATTCTATATTTAACTTGTTAATACAATCCCTAATTAATACTTAGACAAAAGTTCACTTAGTAGATGAACTTCTCATAAAATTAATCAGCACTATATTTTTCTGCTTTCAAGTTATTATTCTGCTAACATCACTAATAATATCATATCAAGAAATTTTAATAGTTTTTTTAAATAAAAGTCATTATTTTTATCACTGCTAATAATTAAAATTAATAGAAAAATGATCTCTATTATTCTTCATATAAACATTAATAACAATATATTCCTTACATATCTTTTGTATTATTCTGTAGGCAAAAATGGTTTGATACTAGGCAAGATTTTTTTATCCATATACATTTTTATCTTCGTAAATATTTTATTTTCTTCAATTACCATAAGTTTTTAGTTGGCACCTGTAAAATACCAATGAGGATAGTTTGGCTTTTTATTCCATAATTAAATTAGTAGTTAATTTTTTAAGATATATTTCATACTTTTTACAAATTATTACTATGACTTTTAAGGTTAAAATAATATTATAATAAACTTATACTTACATTTTAAAACAAAAATAATACAGTTCTATTCTAAAATTTTCTGAATTTTACCCCCTTATCATTTGTCCAACCTATATTTATAGAAAAAATTTCCAATATCTGATTGGTTAATTATTTCCAGAAATTTGATACAAAATGGAATATTAATTAATCTTGTCTAGACTTTTAAAATAATTTCATAACTGATATTATCAAATAATATTTTTCTAAATTTTATTAAAATAACATTTAAATTTATCTTTTAATAATAATATTATTCTCTTAGTTTAAACTAAAATTTTGATACATAAAGTTTAAAATTTATGTTATTATTGTAACTATTAATTTTAGAATTTTTTTATGAAATTGATACAAGTAAATAAAATATAACATTTGATTTAAACAAGCAATAAATTAAATTTGAGAACAAGGAACTAAAACTTAATTTATAATTACAAGAATGTGTGTGTGTGCACACATATCAATATACATTTCTTTTCATTTATTTTATTTTTATTAGTTAAATGATTTAAGCCAATAAATATATAACAATTTTTAATTTGAGCACTAATAATAATAAAATATTAACTTTTAATAATTATAACTGTGATTTCAAACTATTATTTAGCTTTATTTTAAAATAAATAGCACTTTGTTTTAAATTTATAAATTAAATAGATTATAGTTATTTTTAAAAAACTAATTTAAGTTTAATACTAAAGAAACCATGTATTTTAATTTATTTTATAAATTAAATAATAAGTTGTTATTAGATATATAAAATTTGAAATTTCTATTAACAGTTTATCATTATTTACAACCATATAATGATGCAGCACAATAGAAAGGCTACAATATATATATATATAAATTCAGATCTAAAAGATTAAAATGACTTTAATGAAGGATTTTAATTATCTGGTTCCTTATATCTCTAGCATATACCATTATAATTGTAAATGAACATGAACTAATAGGAAGACTAGTTCTGACAGATGTAATAGGATTCTTTTAAGATTGAAGCCTAAATTTTAATCAGCTAAAATGTATATAAACTAAAACTATTTGAATTATATAGTCATGATTTTTATTTATTTGTATCCCTTAATCACCTAAAATAAGTAAGATTTATAAATTTTAATTTTTATTATTATTATTATTATTATTATTATTATTAATAATAATAATAATAATAATAATAATAATAATAATAATAATAATAATAATAATAATAATAATAATAATAATAATAATAATAATAATAATAAGAAGAAGAAGAAGAAGAAGAAGAAGAAGAAGAAGAAGAAGAAGAAGAAGAAGAAGAAGAAGAAGAAGAAGAAGAAGAAGAAGAAGAAGAAGAAGAAGAAGAAGAAGAAGAAGAAGAAGAAGAAGAAGAAGAAGAAGAAGAAGAAGAAGAAGAAGAAGAAGAAGAAGAAGAAGAAGAAGAAGAAGAAAGAAGAAGAAGAAGAAGAAGAAGAAGAAGAAGAAGAAGAAGAAGAAGAAGAAGAAGAAGAAGAAGAAGAAGAAGAAGAAGAAGAAGAAGAAGAAGAAGAAGAAGAAGAAGAAGAAGAAGAAGAAGAAGAAGAAGAAGAAGAAGAAGAAGAAGAAGAAGAAGAAGAAGAAGAAGAAGAAGAAGAAGAAGAAGAAGAAGAAGAAGAAGAAGAAGAAGAAGAAGAAGAAGAAGAAGAAGAAGAAGAAGAAGAAGAAGAAGAAGAAGAAGAAGAAGAAGAAGAAGAAGAAGAAGAAGAAGAAGAAGAAGAAGAAGAAGAAAAAGAAGAAGAAGAAAGAAGAAAAGAAGAAGAAAAAAGAAGAAAAAGAAGAAAAAGAAGAATTTATTTATATCAGGTAATGATAACTTATAAATGAAGTTTTAAAATGCCAGTAAATAAACTCAAACTCAATATATCATCATCATTTAGTGATTCAAACTTATTGTGATGCTAAATGATAAACATAAGTTGATAACCAGAGGAAAATCTATATTTACATTCATTTAGTAAAGCAATTTTAGAAAGTTTTAGAACTTTTTCATGTTTAACAATATAACAATATAAAATCTAAGTTATTAAGAATATTAAACTATTGATTAATTGAAATTTTGAATAATTTTTCTGATTTTTCTTTGGTCATATATAGATTTTAAACATGTATTCATAACTAAACACACACACACACACATATATATATAATATAAATAAAATGACCGTTAATTTAACAGTAGTTGAGGCAGATTTAAGAAATTAATCAAAAGTACTTCTGCAGACTTAAGGATTGTTTATAATAGTTTGTAAACCATTAAATTTATTATTTTTATTATTATATATATATATACAACTAATAAAACTTGAAGTGGGATTGAAAAATGGGTAAAGTAATAAAGCACAGATTATTCAAATATACATGTGTATTTCAAAATCCATTGTCTGTTGAGTTATCAGGCATCTGTGGAAGGTTAATGATTCCAACACTGCTTAAACTTTCTTTGCAATAAATCTCTAATATAATTCTGTTCACTAGTATTTACAGTTTTGATTATATTTAGCTGGTTCTCATAATGCAGCAATCAATCACTTAGGTATCTTAGCAACTTACATATAATATCCAGAGCTACTAAACATTTTTTTTGCAATGTTCATTCAATTTTGTTGTTAAATATTATTTCTAAAATAATAATAATAATAATAATAATAATAATAATAATAATAATAATAATAATAATAATAATAATAATAATAATAATAATAATAATAATAATAATAATAATAATAATAATAATAATAATAATAATAATAATAATAATAATAATAATAATATGGTCCACTATAATGTAATATGATCCTCAGGTATTGCAATGTGCTTAAACACAAGTTTATTAAATGATTTTGGCAATATAAATAAGAAAATAATTCTAATATATTATAACGATCCAAACGAAGTGGGAGATCGCATCGCACCGCACCGCACTACCAAAGGGCACCATCTAGGCATTTGAGCCTAGAAAAATTTATAAAGTAGGCAGATACGCGCTGTTAGGATTCTACTTTATTTACATATTTAGATCGTTAGCCCATTGTCACTAGCTCAGCGGAGACGCCGAGATAAAAATCTATAAATTTTATATCTTAAATATAAAAGAATAAAATAATAAAAGCCACTGCCAGAAATTAACACAGAAAAATATTTATTTACGCACATATAAAATCATTCTAAATTCGAGGAATAAGTTTAACATTTAGATTTTTATCTTAATTTTTAATTTTACATTTAAAATAGCTTGCTATAATGTTTAATATTTTATTTAGAGGGTCGAGTATGAATGGACTACATAGGTCTGCATTTGAAAGGAAAATATTCTTCCCTGATTTAACCTTAGGCAACAAATTTCGCAATCAACTGGCACCAATCCATCTGATACATTCATGTATTCAATGTAGCATGATACGACAACACAAAATACTATATTGTCAGGAATGTACATCTGAACAATAAGTAGAAATAGAGACGACATTGACTCTCCACCAACAGGAATGTGACATCTGTGGGCAAGTAGATCAATAAACTAAAAACTCCATAGGAATGGACTGCGGTCTTCTGCCGACTTACAAACCCATCCATAGGCAAACAGAGGGTGTGTGGTGTATATCTATAATCCTGCCCATAGCGGATCTCATACTACATCTACTAATTACACAAATATATCCAATCCATTGAACCAATTCAACTACGAAATGAATAACCTAAGATTACCCTCCCTTAATACAACTTTACAAAACTATATAGCCATTCGCGCCCGACTTAATTTTAACATTTATATACGTTCGCACAGATTTGTTTAAAAATGTTGGGTATAGATCGATTACATAGATTCCACGGTCAAAAACATTTCAAAATAAACATAAACGATCAAAATACAAAATTATTGATACCGACAATCGCAGAGGGAAACTTATAAGTAACCCAATAGTATTCACCATAAGATACTTGCGTTGTCACCAATAACTTAAAAGACATCCGAATAAATACATTTTAGATACTCACCGTAAGGTATCATTATTTATCGAATGTCTATATATTTTGATCAAATATGAAAACCAAAATATAATTAACCGCAAACAAATCCATGCAAGCGTCTATAAACAACTTAAATTTCATACATTTAAAATTTAAACAATAAATAATTTATACAATTAAAATTAAACATTATTAATTTGATTTAAAAACTTACAAAAGTCAGATAAGAGTCCGTTTTAACATTTAAGTTGGCTTGTTTATCAATTTGTAAAACTTGACGAAAATTCTTAATTGATTTTAATAATTGTTCCTTTCATATAGCTTATGGAATTCCCACGACGCCTCCATTGGAAGGTAATGTTCTGGAGATGGCAATAGCTGGTTCAAGGTATCACAGTCTTTTCATTCATTTTTTTTTTTATAGAGAGTGTGGTATGTGCGTCATACCCCATCTCTCAAACACAAAACGCTGGAACTGTCAGAAAAAACTGTATTTCCCTTTTTATATTATCCACCAGGATTCCATGAACAAAACGTCACTAATCTGTTTTTTCGTTATGGTCCGGGCCAAGGCTTAGTGCTTCCATTTGTCAAGCTAAAATCTCTTTCTTCTCTTATCTAACTTTCCATCTGACTTTTTAATTAAACAGCTTTTAGATAATTAATAAACAATCATTTCCTTTTATAGATTACTGGAATTAATTAATACCTGTTTTTATTTTAACTTACGTTATTTTTTTATTAAAATATTTTTATATTTCAATCTTGTATTTTTTTATTTAAAAAAAATACATTCAAATACTTTTTTTTTTTTTTTTTATGAAAAAAAAAATTTTTTTAAAGTTTAACATCTGTGCGAATGTATACACGTTTAACAATGTTTTAATTTTAGCGTTTAGTTTTTTACTTTTATTTGCGAACTTTTAAGTTTTTATTTTAAATTAATGTAACGACATATTTATATATCGTTACAATATGTATATCCTCTCGTGTAAAAAAAAGTATGAGAAATCAAAATTTAATTTTCTATGATACATAATATATCCAATTTTAATTGCTAGTAATGTTTTATTTTCTAGATAATTTTATCATCACCTTCCATGGGCTCTCTATTCCATTTTTAATAAATGCGTATGTTATATTATTCAGATTTAAATGCTTATATTTGTAATTTTCATTAAAAGCAAAAAATCGTTTGCAGTACAGGATTAATTGCATTTTGATTGTTATTGAGTCTTAATTCGAACATACTCTTGCCCTTTAAAGTAGACATTAACTTTTTTTTTTAGCTATTCATGCTAGGTTCTTCAGCATGTAAGTTCTTAAATATGAAAATCTTTTCTTGTTCTTTATAACAAGAATATCGTTACAAAAGTTTTTCCTTTTGGAAATAAGCAATATCTGTATATGAAAAGAACACACTTTAAAAGAATGAAAAAGGTCTTTCTCTTTTAACAACTTGCTTGTCATTTTTTTTTGTTTTCTAATGACATTAAAGGTCCACTGCTGTTATATCTATAATTGGCTCAAGGTGTTGCCTTATAAAGTTTAGTAAACAATTATTGTTACAATTAAATTCATTTTCATGTCATTTACATGTACAAAATATATAAACAAATTTATGTACATCTAAGCATTATATTATTATTTATTTATTAGTGTCCTATTGAAATATGTATACAGAAAAAATAATTTTATGAGATAGATTTGAGTTATGACATTACTCTTGAAAGTGAAATGTCATATTACTTTCTATTGCAGTGAAACTAATTTCCTTTTAAAATTGAGAAATGTTTTGAAAATGAAAATATTCTATGAATAGCATATGTTCCTTTAAAATAATATAAATGTCATATTAATTCATTATTATCTTCTACATTTATACTTACAACTATTAAAATACATATATTGTCATTGTATGGAGAGATGAAGCTTAAGGTAGACATTGACTAGGCATTTCAATAATCAAGAATCCTATATAAATTTTATTTTATAATATATTTATATTCCACAATGTGGTGTCACATGCTCTAATGGCACAATGTACACACACACACACACACATACGCACACACACACATATATATATATATACTTAATAGCAATTTCAACTCACACTTTGAAACTCTCCACAGCTATCCAATCCATCTTATACAACTGATATAAGTGATCACATACATGTGAAAAAGATAAATAATCTCCAATATTCATATTTCTTATTCAACTAGCATTCATCTGTTATACTCGATCACTATGTCTAACACATATATACAAACACTATTTAGTTTATAATAATATAGAAAATCTTCAAACTTTAATGGACAATCTTCAATCTTCTTCACTTTCCAACTCTTCAGCAATCCATATCATTGAAAATCTGACGATGAAATGCTCAAAGCTCTTGATGATGTTAATATTATTGCCATATCCATGTTGACCTTAAGTCAATCTGGTCCCTCAGACATAGAATCTTAATATAACCATATAATTATACAGAAAAGGGATAGGCAGAAAGCAGGCTGAATATGCTAATATTTAAATATATTGCCTATACTAAACTTTAACCTAATTATAAGGCAATTGAACTCAGACTTTCAAACTCCTCACAGATATCCAATCCATTTTATACAACTGATACAAATGACCACATAAATGTGAAAAAGATAAATGATCTCCAGTATATGTAAGTCATGCTGAACTGGCACTCATCAGTTGCTCCAGATTACCATCTTCAACACATATATAAAATCACTGCTAAGATTATATTAAGATAGAAAATCTTCAAATTTTAATGGACAAGCTTCAATCTTCTCAACTCTCTATCCATCCATATTATTGAAAATCTGAGGATGAAATGCTCAAATCCCTTGATGATGCCAATAGTATTCTGACTATCCCATTTCTGTATAATTAAATGGACACATCAGATTGGCTTAAGGCCAATATGGGTATAACAATAATATTGGGATCATCAAGGACTTTGAGCATTTCATCATCAGAATTTTAATGCTATGGATTGCCGAGAAGTTGGAGAATAGAGAAAGATTGAAACTTGTCCATTGAAGTTTGAAAATTTGCTATCTTAATATAAACTGAGTAGTTATTGTTTATATGTGTTGGAGATGATGATCTGGAACATCTGATGACTGCTGGTTCAGCACAAATATATATATATTGAAAAGAATTTATCTTTTTCACATGTATGTGGTCATTTATATCAGTTGTATATGATGGATTGGATATCTATGGGGAATTTGAAAGTCTGATTTCAAATCTCTTATAATTAATTTAGGTTTAGTATAGGCCAAATACATGTATTTGAATATTATATATATATATATATATATATATATATATATATATATTGAATTAAATATGTGTATTGATTTTTAGTTTGATATGAAATAGAAATAAAATGATTAAATCCATGTAAACAGAAATAACTTTACCTATTGATGTTGTCAGAAAACTATCAAATATTAATTTATATTTCTGGCTAAATACGTTTTCTCCCTTCATTTATAACAATTTGAGTTTGCAGTAAAGGAGGACCCCTTTTGTTTTTACTAAATCCCTAAACAAAACAAATATTCAGATTAATGAGAAAACTTGTTTAGCTTCAGGATTAACAACTAATAATTGATTGCTTTCTGGCAATACCCAAGTTAAAATTAAGTCTGTTTTTATGGATATAATCTCTTTATTTGTATTATTTGTCAACTCGAAAATCCATAAAATATTTAATTCGATACATATAACTCTCTGGAGATTATCATTTATTAATTCACAGAAGATGTTAGCCTTCTGCAGTCTCCCATCAAAAAGTATAGTTTTCTGGGTTTAAATCCTTATAACCACTTGTGCATGAGATAAAGGATAAGCCCTTTTACTTTACTGAAACCCAAACAGAAGAACTATTATGTAGGCTAATGGAAAAAGCATGTTTAATTTCAGGATTGTCAATTAGCAATTGATGGTTTCCTATGAAAATCAAAAGTTAAAGTTATTTCTATATAAACAAAAAACTCTGGAATAAACACTACAATATTCAAAATATCAATATATAAAAATAAATAATAGTGATAACTATCAATTTATTTTTATTAATCAGGATATTAATATAGATAGAAATATATTTGATGAAATTATTCATAGAATTAAATTAAGATGCAAGTTCTTTTTGATTGATATACTTAATAGAAAATATATCTATAATGCTTAAAATGAAAAGTTTTAATATTTGTATTTTATCAGTGCTTTCTTTTGGATTAGTATATAAAAAGACATAAATTGGACTTGTAAAAAAGAGATAAAAAGTGAATTACATAAATGAATGAGGCATCTGCCACCACTGATATTGTTAAAAGTGTTAAGAAATAAATTGTAATTTCATGAGCAGTAATGACAATAGATGAATAAAATAACCAATATCTTAGGCTAAAGAAATTGTAAAATCTTCATAAACAGACCAGTTTATGATGAATGAATGAGATAATGAGCTTTAAGTTGAGATTTTGCAAGGAATGAAAGGGATGGCTAAGAATAATTGATGATGTTACAATATATTATTAAATATTTACATAAATAATTTTATTAGCCATCACGTTATTTCATTTTTTTTTAGCAAAACTAATAATAAGATTTGATTAATTAATTAATAAGACAAAAATTGTAATCAATTGCAATCAATTTTTACAAAATTCTAATTTATTTTAATTTTGATCTATCTATCTATCTATCTATCTATCTATCTATCTATCTATCTATCTATCTATCTATCTATCTATCTATCTATCTATCTATCTATCTATCTATCTATCTATCTATCTATCTATCTATCTATCTATCTATCTATCTATCTATCTATCTATCTATCTATCTATCTATCTATCTATCTATCTATCTATCTATCTATCTATCTATCTATCTATCTATCTATCTATCTATCTATCTATCTATTCATCCACCCGCCCATATATCTATCTAACTAACTGTCTGCCTGTACATCTATCAGTCTGTCTAAATGTCTCTATATATTTATTGTAGGTATGTGCTTATGTGTGTAAAAGACTAGTAATAATAATTTTTACTATGTGATAGTATGAAAAAATGGAGAGTGGGTAAGACAGATAAGTTTGACTTCTGGTGGTTATTTTTTTGTGTACTGCAATAAATATATAACTTAATATTATAAATTTAATGAAATTTGTTGTGTATTTTTATAAATAATTTTTAGCTACAGTGTAATAAAGCAAAATATCAATTTTAAATTGGCAAGTACAAGCTGAAATTATACCATTTTAGAAAATATATTTTTCTGAAATAGTTTTAAATTAGCAGCGAACTCATCCTTAACTTATTATCATTTTTTTTTTTTTTTTGTTAAAAGATCTTGATCAGACAATCTGTTTGTATAAATATTGAGAGTATAACAACTTCTAAAAATTCTCATAATTAAATAAGGGTCTTTCATAAGAAATTGTAAGTTTTGATTAAAAGTGTTTTATGATTCACTAAATAAGACTTCTTTTAATTTCAATTTTAATATATACTTTTAATGGAATCAAAATGCATCTATTTTTGCTCTAATATTTTTGCTGTAATATTTTAAACAATTTAGCTATTAAGGCAAATTATAGGTTATTTATTCATAAGTATTTACCACTTAATACTCACATACACACAGACGTGTATATATATATATAAAACAGATAACAGGTCTATGAAGTAAATAAACTCAAACAAACTTTTCAAAATCACCAAGAAAGCTTTCGATAGTTTCATACCATAATCATAGTTAGTGTTGATATATTGCCAAACAAATTAAATTAAGTGATTTATCTATTATTTCCAGTAATCTTTCTCATTTTTTACCCTCAGTTCTACATTAACACGATTAAATATGAAACATATATCTCTTTCAATTCTAATTCAAGTCATATCCTTAATCGGCTCTCTAATATTTTGCAATTAAATCGTAACCGAAATTTTATTGACAATGCAATTTTATTTAGTTAACATTACTTCAACATTATCTGTGAGTAAAATATGAAAATAATGAAAGCTCATTCTTTTGAAAAGTTTGAAGATATATCTTACTACATATCAATCATTATTGATTCTATCTATCTATCTATCTATCTATCTATCTATCTATCTATCTATCTATCTATCTATCTATCTATCTATCTATCTATCTATCTATCTATCTATCTATCTATCTATCTATCTATCTATCTATCTATCTATCTATCTATCTATCTATCTATCTATCTATCTATCTATCTATCTATCTATCTATCTATCTATCTATCTATCTATCTATCTATCTATCTATCTATCTATCTCATCTATCTATCTATCTATCTATCTATCTATCTATCTATTCTATCTATCTATCTATCTATCTATCTATCTATCTATCTATCTATCTATCTATCTATCTATCTATCTATCTATCTATCTATCTATCTATCTATCTATCTATCTATCTATCTATCTATCTATCTATCTATCTATCTATCTATCTATCTATCTATCTATCTATCTATCTATCTATCTATCTATCTATCTATCTATCTATCTATCTATCTATCTATCTATCTACTATAATGTGTGTTTACGCATCTTTAGTGTAAATCATACTTATATAATATAATAACCATGCTCATTATATGTGTAAATCATTAAGAGACTTTTCTAGGAGAAGATAGGTCTAATCATGTAGTCATTCTATATGTAACTCATCTAATTATCCAATTATTAGTATATAAATAAATATTCAGCCATTTCAAAATTAAGGCTAAAACAATAAACAAAAAAAATTAAATTTCACTATTTGACAAATTGCTTTGTACAATGAGAAATACTTTTTTGGTGAAGCTCAAAATGTTTGTAACTTTAAAAAATGCCCAGCATCAATTTATCTATATCAAATTATGACAAGTAAATGTACCAACAACTATACCATGAAAATCTTCATAGCTTATATGCTAGTTTTAGTTTAACTCTATTGGATTTCTGGGTTTACTAATTCATTACATATACAAATATGATTAGTGGCTCAAAAGAGAAGATAAGATTATTCTGAAGAAATAATTCAATGATAACATAGCCCATTTCAGAATTAATGATTCTGGATTGATTTCTAAGTAAAAAAAGTAAAAAGAGACATAAAACTTCTTATCCCTACCAAATAAATGCAACTATTGTATTCTAATCTATTAATTTAGTATTTGTATAATTCTCCTCTATACATTGACATCTTATAAATATCATCTATTGCTACTTAAACATATTTGAGAATGTAAAGGTTTTTATTAGAGTTTAGAGAATTTGCTATGTATGTTTGTTTCTGCTATTGAACAGTTTTATTCTGTATTTAATCAAATAAAGATTGAACTACATTAGAATCAGTATTTCACTTTATTTATTTTAGAACCATATGTTATATAACCATAAGTAATTAATGAACATTTCTGATAACAATCAACATATGCTTTAGAAGCAATAATCTGTATTTATTTTAGAACTATTTTCTGCAAACTTAAGAAATCAATGAAGTATCATAATATTTTTTTCTGCTTATATTTAATATCTTCATTAGAAGTAGTTATCTAGTCTATTTTCTCTATCCAGCCATAAATCTCAAGCAGAAATAAACAATAGACACAAACAATAGTATCAAATATAGATTCCAAGATAGATTTTGGAAACTGGACTAATTCCAATGTCAAAATTAAGCAGAGAGCGTCATGATTTGTTTAGTATACACTATTTTTGCAAATATGATAAAAATGTTTGTGGTTATTATAAAAGTGATATAACTAAAACATATAGTTGATAAACCAATGTAAAACCATAACTATATAAGCAAGAAATATTGGATTTAAAAATTTTGGGCATATTTTTGAATTATATATTACTGATCTGAATAATATAAAAGATTTAAAGGGCATATGATATTTGGGTGCAAATTCAGAATATCCTTACTGAAGAAAGATCATACTCCAAACTAGTTTGCAGATAACCATTGAATTCTTAGCCTTTGGCTCTGAAATATAGTGAATTACTGTCTCTAAAGCAAATATGTTTTTCAGTGTGATTTTATCATAGAATTCTGTATATTCATTAAATAAGTCTCTCTTTTATTAAAATCAAAATATATTAGGTACAGCTCATATATATATATATATAATGGGAGCAATTACTAACACTATATTAATTTTACCAATATTGTTTTTAAATTCCTAAAAAAATTAACTTTTGTTTAAATTTGTTAAAAACTATATTTTTTTAAAAATCCAAGATGGAGTATGCAACTGTTAATTGTCCAAAAATAACTAAAAGGGTGGAAATTGTAGATTATCTAATTTTGGGAAAGGATGTTTAATTAAAATGGACCTAAAATAAAAAGGAGAATCCAATTAATAAGTTATACTTTTGCCATTAACATTTTTTAGCAAATCTATTTCTACACTAGAAATGGATTTGAATATATTTGTGGAAAAATTATCTAACAGTTGCATCTCCAAAACAATAGGTGAAATAAATGAAATTAAGAAAAGGAATACTAAAAACATTCCTCAGATACCTGAGGGCTGTATATAATGGGATGATTTTTGACTACTGAGGAGAGAACTA
Source organism: Epiperipatus broadwayi (assembly GCA_028023455.1). Classification (NCBI taxonomy): domain Eukaryota; kingdom Metazoa; phylum Onychophora; class Udeonychophora; order Euonychophora; family Peripatidae; genus Epiperipatus; species Epiperipatus broadwayi. Next base: position 2,248,912 of record JAQFVV010006369.1, on the reverse strand, counting down.
GTTGGTAGAAAAGCTGTTGCCAAAGGACTCAATGCTATTTTTTTCCAAAAATGTTGGATGAGTAGAAAACCAATTACTTTCCTTACCTTGCTGGTGAATCTCACCTCGAATAATCATCTCACTGATGCCCCAAAATATGATCTAGGAATGGAGGAATGCCTAATAGAAGCTTGATATTCAAATTATTTCAATTCTGTTAATTTTGCCAAGCTGGAGCCAAACTTTTAACATGGACTCTTTAATATAGCAAGATAATTAACTAAAAAACTGCCTATGAACTTTACATCTTATTCCGTCTAAATTAATCTCCACTTCAGCTCTCTGGATTTCATTTTAAATTGTTAAATTAAATGTTTTTTTAGTAGTAATTATTAACTGTACTTGTTCTCATGCTACTAATTTTTCTTTTATATGTAAAGTTTGCTTTTATTTCTTTAATCTTGGTGCAGTTCCTTTCTTAATTGTAAACTGTTGTATTTTATTATTTTTAAGCTGCCAATCTAAACAATCTTGTGAACCTATTGTATAAAATTATTTTTCCCTATCTACTTAAACCTCCCTGAGTCGAGATTAATAAAATCCCCTCCCTTTTTGAATTAGATTTACAAAACTTTCTTAATTAATACGTTTGCCAGATTGTTTCTCAGGTTAACTCAATTACATGATTTTCTTAAAAATGTCTTTAAAGGAAGTATATATATATATATTCTTTATGTATAATTTTATTATTTCCAAAAACTTAATGCTATCAAATATTTTTTTTTATGTCATGCATTTAATTCTGAAAAGGTGATTTTTTTTTCTTCTTATTGTTTTTTTTATTATCTCTGTATTATAAAGCTATACTCTTAATAGTTCAAAGACATGATTATTCTCAAATTATAAAATTCATGAGGGTAGGATTTCAGTCTGTTAAATAACAAGGAAGAGAAGGGGAGTAATTTTTAAAACCTATTTGTACGAATTAAATCTTCCCCATGTATATTACATAGCATAGTGTTAATTGCCTAAATTATAGCATTTGAGTGAGGTTCATGCATTTTTAAATAGTGATTCCCATTTCATAGCATTAAAAACAGTATTATGTTGCATTGCTGATATAAGGCTTTGTTTATTAAATATTACGTGCTTCTAACTTGGAGGGTTATGGTAAAGTCGGACACATAAATTTTCTTCACGCCTAATTCTGTGAGTAGTAAACCTTCTGGGGATCATTTTCATATAACAGGACTCTCACGCCTAATTAAACTTCTTTAAGCAGTACTCTAGAAAAGGGACTCTTAGCTACTTCATTTTCTTTGTTTGAAAGCACGACCTCACTTCAGATTCTTTTGCCTTTATATCAGCCCTGCTGCTTTTCCCATTAGTATTAATTAATTTATTTAATGACCTCATTTCGATGCTGTAATCATAAACTTGTGCTTTGCTTATGTATATAGATGTCTTTCCAATAATCATGACTAGTTTAATTAATAATATTGTTTTTTCTTATTTTTTTGTAAAATCCCATCATCGTAATTCATCCCATTCATGTAAGAGTATACATATTTTTAAGAAAACAAAGCATGCTTTTCCTTTTAAAATCTGAATTTAAAAAATGGTTTAAATTATTATGTTTGCTAATAAAAGATGCTTGATTTAAATGTATATTATTTTACTAAATCTTTACAAACCTTGTACTCCATGATTAAACCATTTTTAAAATATCTTTTTGATTTTCATGACTGAAACAGTGTGAAAATAGTTTGTATAATATGTATAATGATTCCTAGAAAGCTTCATAAATTTGTACGCTCATAATTACCTTTCAGAACCACCACTAAAGTGTTAATTTAAAATGTGTAAGTTTGTTTTTCAATCAAATGATTGGCACCTTAACCTAACTCACCAAATATATTTATTGATGTATAATATGTATTTTTTTTATAAGAGCATTCACCTAAATATCTAAGTAATTTACTGTTCTTTAAATGTTTTATTAAATATTTTATTATTATCCAAACCACTTATGTAGTTCGAATTATCTTCTCTCTATTTACATACATTCCAACATATATGTGCATTCTCATTAAATATGTCTCATTGGCTCTTCTGTTCTTCTAGTGGACCGAAGTTTAAGAATTAATTTTCATGTGCCATCACTATTATGCTATTTATTAAATGTTTGATCTGGGACTTATGGAATGGGTTCAAATCTAGGTTGGTCCCTGATCTAAATCTCGGGCTTGACTGGGTTTGAAGTATGTTTCATTGAGTTCAAACTCATGTTAGATGGATCAACATATTTTGACCAGTACATTACATAGTAAAGTTTTAGCATATTTTAAATATATATATACCCACATTACCACATAGTAGATGATGGCAAGGTTAGTATTTTAAATATAATTTCTGGGTTTAAACCCTTGTAGATGGTTGTTTTTAGGAAGGAAAACATGATGCTCACTCTGACTACAGAGTGATTGCTTCATTATAATAATAATAATAATAATAATAATAATAATCAGCATCATCATCATCATCATCATTATTATTATTATTATTATTAGTAGTAGTAGTAGTAGTAGTAGTACTATTACTACTACTACTACTGCTACTGCAGCTATTACTGCTACTATTACTACTGCCACTACTACTACTATGACAACTACTACTACTACTACTACTACTACTACTACTACTACTACTACTACTACTACTACTACTACTACTACTACTACAACAACAACAACAACAACAACAAATCTGGCATTATCAAAATTAGAGTAATATGTTTTCTTAAATGCTCCACACAATTTTTTATTATTTCCTGTGCTTTTTGTTATAATAGTGCATAATTTATTATATGTAGTGCCTTAGATGTATAGTAAAAATAGAATTTATTATTTTTTCAATAAATTTTATTTAAAAACTGTTTTTAAAATTGTTTATATATATATGTAATATAGGGTATAATATGTTCACACTGTGCAACAATAAATTATTTCTTGGAGATTATAAATATACAACCTTCAAGTTAAATTGTTATGACAATAGAAAATTGCAATTATAAGTTGACGTCTAGATGATGCAATTTTTTTATTAATTCATTAGAATTTAAATCTATACCAATTTCTATGATTGCAATAATTTAAATCAATCCAATTATTGTTAAATACACAGTTTAGTTAAACACTACTAATGGCTTTATTTTTACTTTATTAAGCTTTCTTGGATTTAAATGCACTTTTCATATATGTAGCCAAGAGTTAAACTATTTATTAATTTATTATCAGTTTATTTTTACTTTGAATTTCTTTAGAAATAACAAAAAAGACAAGAACAAATATTTTTAATGTCATCAATTCAAAATATGTCATTTCTAATGTCTAATAAATTTTCTTCAACACTTAAGAAAAGCATGCTATACTTATAAAAAGTATAAAATAATTATATTTGCACATCATGTGCCTAAAAAATAAATACAAATACATATTTAACAATTTAAAATATAAAAAAAAAACTGAAGTAAAACAACCTTTATTGCCATAATGATGTTAAAAAACAAAATACCAGAATCTGTTTCCTAATACACAAACACACTTTATATCAAATTTTGCATTTAATATTTTTCTGAAGATTTACAAAACTCTATTTTTTCTCTAAATCATTGCTGTATTATATTTGGTTTCTACAGAATCTTGGAATGTCATGGGATGAAATAAAACATATTAAAATGTCAGTCTGTATAAACAATGTTATAATCCTAATCTTTACATGAGAAAATAAAAGATAATTATTTTGATGATGATTAATTAATTTGTTCTAGGAATTTTATGTAAGCTTTATTATGAAAACCTGTATCTATATAAAATTTAAAATATTTATGTTTTTGAAAACTATATATGTGTGTATATTATATTTTTGGGCTTAATAGGAATTTATAGCTTATCTACCAAAACATTATAACAACAATGATTCACATCTGGATCAGACAATATTAAAGTGTTTTAGGTTCCAATATAGCTTAGAATATATTTTGTAGATAGGAAAACTCTAGCTATCCTTGCTATCTACCAATATTGGTTAAAAAATAAATATTTAGTTATTTTAACTAGAAATAAAACAAACAAACCTTATTTATGAGAAATGCATTCTTCTTTTATTAGATATTATTTCTCTATTAGAATTTGCTGGAGAGATTTTTGTTTAATAGTAGGATATTTGAAAATTGCTTAACTTTTACATACATTACACTTAACACAAAATATCATTTTCAAATCTAATTTATATATATAAAAATCATTATGAATCATATGTGTAAGATGATGATACTATTTTCATATTAACAGTCAATACAGTTATGTATAAGTCAATGTTTTCACTAAATAGTTCACTGCAAAGCAATGGCTTTTCCAGAAATTTCTCTTAAAGGAATGAGAAAGAAAGAAGATGCAACGAGTTTGCCAATAGCTGAATGAGAGAGTTTAAATGGCTTTCTGCCAGTATTTAAACATTTCAGATGATAACATGTAGATACCCATTTAGTGATCAATTTGGGATGGTTAGCTAACCGAGTTAGCTAAGAACCAATCACGTGAGAAAAATAAGCTCCTTGAAAAGAATTTCTTTTGACCTGAATGCAAACTTCTATCGTGGGCATGGTAGACGGATAAACTATCTCTGCATCTCACGAAGCTTTAAATAATCAATATATTCTTATTTATTTTCTATAATTAGTAATAATGTGTATATATACATACAATGTTCTAATATTAAATAATCCGTATTGATTTTTGTTTTATCTTCTAAGAATTCAGAAACATTGTTTATAAATCTACAAAAAAAAGTGTTTAAAAAAAAAATCTCAAGAGTAAAAAAAAAAAAATCTGATTGTCTGTGTCCTGAGTGGGATGTCTTGACTTTTTATTTGATCCTAAGAATGACCAGAAAGAAAGTTAAAATCAATAAATTAGAAGACAGTAAAAGGAGAAAAATCACAAACTACCAGAAGAGTCTTAAAAAGTAGACAAAGGTCACTTTTATTACAGCTATTTTTACGAAAAATCAATATCAAAACACCGGCTTCATTTTTTAAACAAAATCTTACATTTCCTAGTATAATCGAAAGAGTTCTACACAGTTCTTTTAACATAAATCCTTTACCCTAGTCTGATAAAGAAAAAAAAAATCCTATATTTTTTTTTAAACAAGAATATGGTTCACTAAACACCTTAGCGTATATATATCTATCACAAAACATTGAAATAAATCTGATAGGAAATATAAAAAAAATAGAAAAATATTGGTTAATAAAAATTCAAATTATTGTTTAAATATCCACACAGACAAAATATCTTGTTTTTAAAATTATCTTGTTCTTAAAAAGCCAATGACATTATAGTTAAAAATGAACATCTGGTATCTAAGAAGATTATTCATCACTTGATCTTAAATTCAAACGTGGATGCCATTAAGCATATCATTAGGACCTAATTTTATTGTCCTTCTCAAAGCTATTGGTTTATTAATTATTCATCTCTTCCAATAAATTTAATTCTTCCATTAATTTTCTTGATTTGATTTTTTTGTTACTATCCACTATACTGCCAATTTTAGAATTTATTGCTATACTATATTATTTTGTGTATTTAGTAAAGCTTCAGTATCAACATCATTACACATTCGTTTGTTCATTTTTCTTGCTATCCATGATATTATCAAAAAACTTAACCATAACCATATTTCAAAACCAGCAAATACGTTTTACTCATTATTTATTAATAGACATTCAGCAAAACAAATATATTCTTTATTTTAAAATATATTGTTTAAAATTATTTCCACACTTTTCATCACATCATAGTTTAGTGGGAGTCTGCAGTAATTTTCTTAACTGTAAGATTTGTTTTGATTTGGTGAATGACAGAGAAGATATTACGGGAAAAACTGAAGATAAAGAAGAAAATATTTAGCAGTGAAACAGATACATTTTGAGATCACAACAAATAAAAATTGAAAAAATCAATTGGTGGTAGATTATTCTAACTAAACATTGTTCCTATAATTATCAAAAGTTATCAATAATTTGTCCTGGATGATTTAATGTAATAGTAAATTGACCAAGTCTGGTTGTTTAAAGTACATGGATTAGTCAAGCATTGGTGGTCAAGAGGTCAGCGATGGCTGCTTACAAGCGTTGTTCCATGATAGCGGATTTGCTTCCCAGTTGATTCTATGACACATGAGAAAAAAAAAAGTATATGGATTAAGCTCATATTTGTCAGTTGACATCAACTTCTCACAAACTCCTAAACAATCAAGTTATTTAACTATTTTATTTATCAGTGATTGGATAATATCTAACAATAATAATTCTAAAGATGTCTTAACCTGCTAACCCACAGATTTAGTACTATACTTGAGCTTTATAATTTTTTTTATTTATAAATGCATTATATGTAAAGATTTTCTAAACTGATAAAAATATTTGTTTTGATAAGCTTATAATGAAACATGGCAGAACATATCTTCTCATATCACAATAATATCCATCAAAGCTAAATATTTACAGTGATGAATATCATAAAAGCAAACTTGCTTGACATGTATGACATTTGTAGAATTATTCACTAACTTAGTATCATTATTTGTAACACAAAATGAAACATTAAACACATCCTTAAACAATTTCACTTGAGCATTTGAAATATATAGAATATCTTCAACTCTTTTGAATCATTTTTTTTAAATTTGACATAAAGTATTGTTAATCTGGTCACTCTTATAACTCACTTCAAGCAATTCCTTGGCAAATATTTTCATATTTTTTAATTTATCATATTGGTAACGATATAATTTTTTATTACAAACAAAAAATGTAAAACTTGCCATCTTATGCATAATTGATACTTATGATTTACAATTTATATATCTCCTTTTTTGCAATGGTTTGATTATTAATTTATAAGTTAATAAGCTATTATCTCTTGTAATAATTAAATCCAAATACTTAATGTTTTATCCTGTTTCTTTTCAAGAGTCCATTTCAAACTATTCAAATTATTTATAACTCATCTACAAGCAAATTTATAGTATTGATATTTCCACATACCTTTGTAAATTTTAATATCTTTAAAAGTATACTTATCTAAAATATTACTCTCATATGTATACAAAACAAAATTGATACAGTTTATTATAGATTCTTTAAAATTTTTTGATGATTACATTGTTGCTTTTTTTGAAGGTGGATATGATAATACACCTGGGTCTCATTTTATGTGATAGATAGGTACCACAAAAAAACCCACATTAAAAAAAATCACATAAAAATAGATTTAACTTACCTTTAAAAATAGGGGATACATCCTGTAATTTTCAGAAATTGCATAAAAGCAAAGCAACAAGGAAAAATTACTTTAAAATTCACATAAAAAAATAAGGAAATAAAGTATGACTAATAAAAAATTTCAGATATTTGAAAAAATTGATACGAGACAAACTTTTTTTACTTTTTTTATTAACTACAGTAGTTAATTTTACATTTTTTCATACATATTTTAATCATTATTGCTATTTGATAATATGAGGTTCATTTGTCAACTAGTATGAAATCATATTTGTCACAAGAAGTATAACTAGCATCACCTTCAGTCTTGTGCTGTGTTAATGGTTTTCTATCAACAATGTAAGCAGTGATTAAACTTTGAGATGATGATTTTACTAATTGTTTATAAAGTTCTCAATATCCAGACATACAATTATTTAGCTCTCATTGGAATTTAAGAGGTTGTTCATTACACCAAACTCTCTCAGATTTCAGCATTTCTGACATTTTTTGTCTCACACATCAATGTAAAATCTATAATTAAATGATTTTTACTTATCAGAAAATAATAAATTTGTTTTCATTTGATAGACATTTTTGTCTACTACTGAAATAAATTTTAAATGTTCATATTTTGTTTCTAAATTAAAAAAAATGAGATCACAATCAAAACAAAAAGATTATACATTATCATTAGAAAGATTATTTTCAGTTTACAAAATGAACAAAATCTTCATTATTTCTGATTATTTTTAAAAATCTAAAAGAAAATTTATTTCTGTTATATCTAACAAAATATGTTTTAAAAGTTTACATTTTTTGAATATTTATTGTGATACTCCTAAGTATAAATCAATTATTATTATTTACTCATAAGTAAGATTCTAAATAGCTTCAGGCATATTCACTTTATCTGCTAATATAATGTTATATTTAAAAAAAATATTTTAAGTCAAAATAAGCTATTAATAATTTAAATTTCTTCATATCTAATAAATATAGTGAAATATGAACTTCTTTATGCATAAAAAAACCTGCATAAAAAGATATTAAGAAAAAACATGAATCACATAACATCAAAATCGCATTAAAAATCCGCATAAAATGAGACCCAGGTGTAGGTCTAAAGTTGGCCTATAGGTCTAACTGTTGTTGCACAAGTTTGCAATTTTGTATTTTCTACATATGAGAGTAGTATTTTAGAAATATGAGTACTTTTAAAGATATTAAAATGTACAAAAGGTATGTGGATGATATTTTTGATTGTGGAAATACCAATACTATAAATTTTCTTGTAAAGGCATTAAATAATTTGAATGGCTTGTAATGGGTTATTGAAAAGAGACTGAATAAAAATATTAAGTATTTGGTTTAATTATTACAAATGATAATAGTTTATGTTATAAATTAATAATCAAACTATTGCAAAAAAGGGGATATACAAATTGCAAATCTCCAATTATGCATAAGATGGCAAATTTTAGAACCTTTTTGTTTTGTAATGAAAAATTATAACATTACCATTGTGATAAATTAAAATATATTGAGATATTTGCCAAGGAATTGCTTGAAGTGAGTTATAAGAATGAACAGATTAACAATATTTTATGTCAATTTAAAAAAAAAAATTATAATAATTTAAAGGAGTTGAAGATTGATAATTTTCAAATGCTCAAGTGAAATTTTTAATGATATATATAAGGATGTGTTCAATGTTTCATTTTGTGTTATAAATAATATTAATAAGTTAATGAATAATTCTATAAATGCCATATCTGTCAAGCAGAAAATTAATGTTGTATATCAATTTTTTGTGGATGTATGTTATAATATATAGTTGAATCAAGATGCAGTATTAAAAAAAGAGTAAAAGAGCATGAAATGTTATACAAGCATGTGAAAAATAAAATAGTGATTTAATGACTGCTTCAGTTTTCTTTGATCATGAAAGGACATGTAAATATAAATTTAAGTTTGATATTGAAAGTGTTATGATTCATAATGAAGAGAGAAACCATAATAGAAGAAAAATTAAGGATGCAATTTTAATAAATAGAAATAAAATGTATACAATTAATAGAAAAGTTGCTACCATTAAAATATGGGATTCATGGAATTTGAGTTGATGTTTACTTCTGTTACGTTTTTTGAATTTAACAGCAGTTGAAGAGGGTTGGGGAATTAACTGAAAAAAAATACTTCTATGGATTGAAAGACTGTATATAATTGTTAATTACTGTTATATATATATATATATATATGTGTGTGTGTGTGTGTGTGTGTCTACCAATAAAAATATTGTAATAAAATCTAAATATCTTCCAAGTAATGTAAATAACAAAATAAATTCCAATATAAACTTTAATCAATAGTAGTACTTTCAATTATACTTATAATCATTTTTGGCTAAAGTGACTTAATTTCAAAATGGAGTAAAAACAGCATCAACTGAAATCTCAAGTCAATTTACATATTCCATAATTCACTAATAGTAATATTCACTGAATGTTTGTTTATTATTGTATTTTTATAATGATTAATAAAAATTGCTCTTTTCTTTTTCTTTTTTCATTATTTTTTTCATGATTTAAAATCTTAATTATTTTCATATCAAAATCAAATTTACATTTGCAATTTCTATCATCACCATAAAACACTGATTCTGTAATTGAGTTACCTTTACTCTTTCTATCTATTTGAATTCTTTTCAATACTAATAACTTATGTTTCTTAACACTCTTTTCAATATTACACTTCATCTCCCCAATATATGAAGCATTGCATCCACAAAAAATTTGATAAACTATATTACTCACTCCATCCCTTAGATAATTTATCCTTAAAATTATTAACCATCTTATTCAAATTGTACAAACCATAAAATGAAATATTATATATTACAGTATAAACCTTTTCCAAAAATTTAACTTGCTTATTATTAGAAAAAGCTAATGTAATCCATTTCATATTATTAATACATTTTGAAATATTATTCCTTTTAGTTTGTTTATTAAATTGACAACTTACCTGATAAATTTTCTTTATATCATAAACAACATTTAACAATTCATTTACATAAATCTCAATATTTTTTCTTTTAGCATATGAAAATTTATATAACATGATTTCTATGCAAAAAAGACTTAAAATCAGTTATTTTATAATTATGTGGCATTTTACAAAAATATGGAATATACTCTTTTGTTGTATAAGCTTAGCAAACATTTTATAATCAATAAAATTATTATTTCTTGAAGCAATCAAATCCAAATACTTAAAAAATTACATTCCTCTTACATAGTCCATTTAAAATCTTTTAGTTTATTAAATTCATTAACAACACGATCAATTATTTTTGAAGAAACACAAAAATACATCATCCACATATTGTGTATATATTTTAATATCATTATTTAATATTAATTTACTTAAAATATTTGGTACTTTTAACTTACACCCCATGTGGCCACAAGAGGCGCTGTTTCTGTGTCAACCACAGAAATATTCAGAGTAGGGGACCAAAAGCAGTAATTCAAGTTCCAGCCACTACATGATGTGTTTACCATGTGTATGCACAGGAACCTTATGCCAAGTAGCTGCCAGCAATACTGCCTGCTTGGTGGCACTGATAGCCATAGGTAAATATATTTAGCTTACATCATCTGCTACCAGCAACTACCAGCAATCCAGCCCACTACATGATGCTGTTTCTCCAGATATGCACAGAAAAACTGCACCATTTATAAGTGATATTGATACTCACTTAGTAGTGTTGTTTTATATGCATGTTCTTAAAAGATCAATAATGTATAATGTGAAGGTGTGTTTAATCTAAAAACCACAACTATGGTAATACTGTTACATTGTATTTCACTCTCTGGTAAATCTATGTATTTTAAAATTATTTTCTTTTAAAAATCAATCTCTTTTTTTTCACTAAAAATGTTTTTTCTTTTATTAAAAAGGTAATTTTTACAACTTCTTTATTACTGCAATCTTTCTTTCAAAATTGTGAAACCATTGGAAGACCCACAGACCAACCATTACTCATTTTATAAAAACTACCATTAAACCAAGCAATAATATTCTGATCAATAAAATGTAAAGCATTCATCACAAAGCAAATAATCTGATTATCAATTAGTTAATTCAATAAAGCTTAATGAATTATAATAATAGAATCAATCCTATCAAAAGAAACATACATTTCAGAAACACCCAATAACACCAAATCATCATCACTATCAATCTTCAAATTTTTAATTTTTTCAATAAAGTCAAATGATGATACAACTATATTTTTCAAAATGAAGTAAATTTTTAAAAAAAATCAGCAATGAATTTATTAGTCTTAAGTACAAATGCTCTAGTAAAAATATCTGAACAGCCTAAATAAACAAGTAGATAATAGGTTATTAAAAAAATGGTCTCAATTTGGTGTTCTTTAATAGGTATAATTACTATAACAGTGTTTCTTAAAAACATAAAAAAAATTATATATTTTTGAAAGATCTTAGAATTTTTTTTTTTATCTTAAATGATTTGAGCAAACAAAAATTTTCTAATGTTTTAAATATTTGAAGATTATATATTTAAATACTGTAAGAATTTTTCATCCGTTTTCAACATGATTTCTTTCACTTTTATTTTGAAAATACTTATATAAATTTTATATCTAGATAAAATACTTGATAATGGATATAGAAAACATTACCTAATTTATTATATAATATCCTATTTCTTAAAATCTAATATTTTTGCATTGATTTAACAATTATTTGTAATATAAAACTTATAATAATAAATTTTAATATTATATTAAAATTATATTTCTAGCTTTAATAAGATTACAGATCAGTAAAAACTGTAAACATATAAAGAGTGATAAAGCTGTGAATTCAAATATAAAAGAATATTTTAAAAACTGAAATTAATATCAATTTTAAATTTAAAAAAAAATTAAAGAATAGAAATGATAAAATAATAATGCTAACGATAGTAAAAAGTAATACTAAACTGAACATAATTGTTTTTTCTCAATTTTACAGAATTTTACATTTCACAGACATCTATCTATTTAAAGAATTTGATTATGAATTTGTTTGCATTGACATATTTTATAATTTTCCCTATGGAAACTAGTGTAGTGATAAAATGATGAAAATTATATCAAATATATGTGGATTAATGTTCATAATATGACACCTAGATCAACAAACCATCTGCTTATTTATTTTTATTATATTTGAACATATAATAAATAATCAATCACATTTACTATCTGATATATATTTATTTGACTTTATACTGCTGTAAAAGTTAGAACTATTGTTAAATACATATAATATAAATAGGCTGGGATTATGGATTTTTGTTTTTTTTTAAAGTTCATTAGACATAAAATATTATTTTAATAGTTCATAATTTTAATGATTTTAATAATTATTTTAAATAATAGCAATATCTGACTTTATTAGTCAGAAAAAATGTGTTATAATCTGCTATAAAACATTATACATTCAAGAAAATATTGAGAAATGTATTAGCTGAATAACGAAACAGTACAATTGGGACAGAAATAGTCCTTAATAAAAATTGAAAATTATAATTAAAAATTAAATTCTGAACATTAAATTTAAGAATAAACATGATACATATATGTGTATAAATTAATAACAAGTAGCAACATGATTTTTCAATAAATTAGAAAATAAGTTATTGTAATGAAAATGTTTTCAGAGTCTGAAAATAATGTCAATTTCTTCATTTCACATTTAATTGTTGCATAATTGTTTTTTTAATATCTACAGTCATAAGATATAATGCTGAAAAATGTTTTCATGCATCTCTCTTTACAGTACAATTATATAATTTAAAGTATGATTATTTGTGTGCATTTGATTATTTAGTGGGTATTGCAGTTATATTAATTATATTGTTATTGAGTTTTGTTTAATGCAATAATAAAAACACAACGGAAATTGGAATGTAGATAAGAAGTCAGATGCTCATCTCAAACATTTGAATAAACAGAAATAAGCAAAAGTGATTTAAATCCCAGACCTATCATATTGAGTTGCAAATGTTGAGCTGATATCTTTTTTAAGATTATCTTTAAGTTCATGTCCTATGCATGTTTTACTTTCATTTATATTCATGCATGTGCTAGTGTAAATATAAATATCACATTTTAATCTTTATTTATAAAATTTTTATTATAAGTAGTTTAAGAACACCATGGCTAATGGATCAGGCATGCACAAAAAAGCAGTGCATATAAAATCCTTCAGAGAACACTCAAGAACTTCAAGAACATATAAATTCTAAGGGAAAAGAAAAGACATGACTGAGGAATTCTAACATACATTTCCAAGGAGTTTAATGTAAGCTTTCTACTCATGTATCTTTTACTTTGCTTGCTAAGAAGTTTTGCTGCTATATTATCTTCCTCTTCTCTGCCTGTGTATTTTTTTACTTAAATAATAAAACATAAAAATGAAATTGAAAAATTTATGATAAGAAAAATTATCTTAAGTGCCAAAGACATACTCATACCAATCGAAGTCATTTACGAAGCCTCAGAAACTTGTATTCTCTTTAATCATTGTTTTAAAATATGTTCAGCTATATATTTTGCTGCAGGCATAGAAATTGTAATATTTTCTTGGATTGATTCATTTTTTTGCCTTATTAAAAAGTAGTTTCTCTCTATGTATTTGTATATATTACAAGCATCATTCTTTATTTAGATATTTTTATTATATTCCTAATAAAACTGTGTATGAATAATCTGATATTTTTTATTTCAAGTAAGGCTAGTAATTTAAGTGTGTTTCTGACACCACTGGTTTAAAATACACATTTACCACTTCAGTTTCACTGGCTTAAACATAAGTAAAAGTGACATATAAATCATCTCATTGTTTATAAAGCAGGGCTTAATTGGATTGAATGTAGGAAAATATAATATTGCATATTGAATACTAACAATTGTACATGATATATCCAATTAAATCAATATTAAGTTATTGAAAAGTTATATAATGACAAAATAGCATTTTGCATTATTTGGTAATTAATAAAATGTGATACAGCAAAGCAAAATGCATTTTTGAATTCAACACAATGATATTAGTAAAACCAATCTATTCAATTTTTACTGCAGGAAAAAAAATATTTGCAAGTTAATGTAATTATTTAAAATTTGAAAAATATGTATGTTTATTATTTAAGGGTTACAATAAATAGGTCATGTTTTTAAATATTTTATATACAGCAGGAGTTTCCAAACCAATTTTAGACATTGGGGGCAATTTTTTTTTTTTTGTGAAAGTGTATCTGAGGATGATTATATTTTTTTCAGGGTTTTGAACCAGGAAAAAAAAAACATTATTTTTAACAGAATGGAAAAAAATAATGGTTTGAAGTTGTGGTTTTTTTAAACTGTATTTATGAATTGGGTTTTTTTTAATAAGGACTTATAAAGTACTCATAAATATTGATGATATTTTTAGAAGATACATATGAACTGATGATTTTTTTTTCTAGAAGATATGAACTGTTGGAAGACATTTTACTATGATTACTCTTAAATTACCTTAGCTCCTCTAATATTACAATTTGTTCATGTTGCTTTATAAAATATTTATTAAATTATAATTTTAAATTATTTATAAATAATTCTTTTTTAGAGCTGATCCTGAAATTTAACAAAAAATTCAAGGAAATATATATAGAGAGAGACAAAGAAAATTATTGTTTTATAATTGTATTAAATAAATTAGATGCAAATTTTACAAAAAAAAAAAGAAGAAATTACACAGTCGACATCCTCAGGAAAATATGACTCATTTTTCTCTAAGCTCCCTGCAGTGTTATCTCTAAATCAATGCATGTGCCACATAAAGACATAGTTCAGCTATTTATTACAAAAAATTTAAGATGATAATATACATAATTTATAAGTTATGATATAAAATGTGACAGCATGTTTTATAACTTAACTTAGATGAATCAATAAGTTTATATTAATTAAAACATAAAGAACTACTATGAGATGTTTGAAATGATTCTAACTGTATATAGTAGTGAAGCCATGAATGACCAAAGCATTTTAAGGCCCTTGTAAGATTTTATAATGTCACAGACACTTTTGAAGATAATCTACAAATCTATACAATAATTAGTATGTAATAAGAAAAGGAAGAAAAAGAAAAGAGTGGAAGAATGCATTATACAAATAATGATTATAAATAATTTTTTTTATTAGTTATATTCAGAAAAATGATCGTGGAAAAGAATTATTATGATATATTTAATTGATGAAATCATCAGATGGAGGACATCTTGAAAAGTTTTCTAATTGAAAAGACAACTAGTAAAATAATGTAAATGTGATATTAAAAATGTGGTTGTCATTTATCCGTTTTTACATAAACTAATTCAAAATTTAAATCAGTATATGGTACAATATTTTGGAAATATTAGTTTTATAAAAAAATGATAGCAAAACAAATTAGATTTGAAATTATGAAATTAGGATATTAAAACAATTAAAAATTAGAAAATATAAACAATTTCAAAGTAAAAAATAAAGATTCTTTAAAATTATGAAACTTTGAGAAGATACAGTAAATTGTGTTAAGAAGAAAGAAAGAAAAATTTGCAACCAGTAATGTTTAAATGTTATTTTTTTACTTTTTGGTTATAGCACTCTATGACTAATTGTTATATAATCTTATTCGTATATATGTATGAAATATTTTTTGAATCATTTATAAGGCTTAAAAGAGTAATAGCCTGAGGCAGTGTTGTTACTATCTTTACTAAAAATTAAAAAAGATATAACTGTGAAGTAAAAAGTTATGCTGCAACTCTCACAGAGAAATAATAAAGAAAAAGCTTTATTTACCAAATGTAACAAATTATGGTTGATCAGTGGTTTTTTTTCCTAGCATTATCCATTATATATATGTTGATTTCAAGAAATCGTCAAATGTTAATGAATCGCCAGTCATCAAATGTTAAGATAACAGAATTGTGGGAAATCTGAATTGAACTATGGGTATTGTTAAGGGTTGTCTCGTTTTGATTATTCAACGTTATATAGTTGATAAAGACTACAAAGTGTATAGTTGAAAGTACTTCTAAAAGAATATAATTTATATAAATTGTACTGTATTTTGATATATATATTGATTTGTATATTATATATATAGGCAAATATTAATAAGATAGATTGGATGTAGTCCAACTAACTGAAAGAAAAAGTATAAATCTGATGAAGCTTGAAAATTTTTAAAATTTTAACCAGTCTGGATTCAAATCCTTAGTTACTACCATGATAGCCAATATCTGGTAACAAATATATCACAAGAATCTTTTTAAATATATCTATATACAAATCTTATGTTATAAAGATTATCACGACAGTTTATCACATCCATAATCTACCTGTGGGAATGTCAGAAATGATTTTAGACTAGATTTTCAAAACAGTTTTCATTTTATGTAGCTAGGTAACCAGTTTATAACTAGTACAACTAACATCTAATTGTAGTTTGATAAATGCTATTTTTAGCATAGGGGACAAAATAAATAAATAATTAAATTCTCGTACAACTAACATAGAATAATCTGGGAATAATGTCTTATTTTTTACTTATTACCTGCCAAAAAAAAACACCCTAAGAACTCTTGTTCTACTGTTTAACCTAATATTAAAAGTTTTATAATCTATCTATACATATATATATAATTAAATTATAAATGTGATTTTAGATCCGCAAGATTATTGTTTGGCAGTATTTAAAAGTATTCAGCTGGAATCAATGCACTTTGTAAATAGCACTTATACATGATACCGTCTATGAGGAAGTTATCTGTAATAATAATTAAATGATTAGATTCTTGGGAGGTTTTGTGATATTTGAACACCAGAAGCAATAGCTTGAACTTTGACACGGTGCATCATCTCCCGACTCATTCATTCTATTACTATGACAAACAGCATACTTGAGTGATGGGAATTATTAAGTAATTCGTACACACATGTATATATGAAATGGAATCATAAAAAAAAAAATGCAGAGAAATACTTAGCTTTAATAAATTTTCACTCGATTGTAATTATTTTTTAGAAGACTCGTGGAAACACGTATGCACTAACCGACACACACCCATAAATATAAAATGTTGAAATCTGGCCATTCAATCATATTAAATCCTTTCAAACTAAATCACGCTTTGGTGGTTTGTTTTCACAATGCATTGTTTCCAAATCTTGACGTGTCTAATCTTTAAAATGCATTAATAAACCAAGTCATGACTTTGATATTAATCAAGTCAATATTTTAGAAGTTGAGGTAGTGAAGCAAACAAAATTACTTTGCTCATTATATATTCATGGAATTAAGAGTAGATTTCAATAATTCACTTTCAAATTTTAATAGGCGTTCTGCAGAGTGTAGAAGTAAACCTATTTCTTAATAGATATGTGCATCGTAGAATTTTTAATTAAATGTCACATTTATATATCCACAATATAGATCATGCAAATCATACTTATTAGAAAAAATCCATCATATATATATATATAATGTCTAAGATTAAGTAATATAATTTTTTTTAAATAAGCCACTTTAAGAAAAGCATCTTAGAAATCTTGAAAGAAGTTTAGAGTAGATATGACTTAGGTAGGCAACCTATTGTTGTTAGATAATCCTGTGTTTTCTATTTAGTTAACATCAGACAGAGACCTGACTATCTATCAAATACTTTCGGCTATCTAAAAAATATAGTTTAAATGAGGTTTTGAATTTTAGGTTAGAGGCACATTCGAAGAGTCAACAATGCCAAAAAAATTTAACATATTTGTTTCAATAGGAATCTTATTTTCATCATATGTTGCTATATCTACTTGGCTCTATCATTATTATGAAAAGATCTATTTTTATAAATAAACCTAATTAATAAAAATAAGTAAAGGTAATAATGGGCTCAATACTTCTAAGAGTAAGATATTCCCCCATCCCTCCTCTTTTACAACCAGGTGTCAAGGTACATCCTATTAATATATTTTTAAAATTTTTTCATATTAATAATCATCTTATTAATGTTTATTAATTTTGGATATCTTATGTAATAATAGTTATTTGTCAAATATTAATTACTATTTGATGGCCAGGCAAAACAACTATGAACTATTTTCATGAAAGAAAAAATTAAGCCAGTTTATGAGAAAAAATAATGTCAATGATTACTGAATCTGATTGCTAGCTTGGCAAACAATTGCAATATCTCTAAATAATGAAGCCATTTTATAGTTAATGCATAAAAATTATAAATCTAAATCCGAGTTATCTTGTTTGTTAAAGTGGCATTATTTCCATTATTTACATATAATGATATTAAGTCAAGTATATTCTCTTATGCAGAACTATAGTATTAACATCAATTTATTCTTTATACTAATAATCATGTTTACTTTATATATGAAGATTGTTACATCACCAACAATTTTATTAATATCCAAAATTTCCTATTGCATACAGACACACCCATGCTTACCACCTACACATTTACATGTAATAAAAGATAAATGACAGAATATATGTAAATATGTTGAGAGTGAATATATATATATTCACCTGCTACACTAAAAAGCATTAAAATCTCATACAAACTCATTCTCACCAACTATCAGTCAAAATATATCTCAATTTCCTAAAAACCTAAGAACCTGTATGAGAAATAAATTTAAACAATGTTTATCGTAAGTATGAAATTTAATTCATATATAATAAAATCATATATTTTTTTTAATATTGATATTATAAATATATAAAATATTTGCAAGATTATTAAAATGAATACTTCATGATTTTGTTTTGAAAATTTAAATGAGTTTTAAAATATCTATAATGAGTAAAATTTTAGTCTCAAACTTTGCCTAAACATAGCCTCAGGCAAAATGACTCATTTTGTCTGACTAACAGTTAGGTACAATAATAATAATGAAGAGATTAATGACTCAAGCAATAAAGGCAACTGACAAGGAAGGTAGACTTACACTAAGAGATTTTTGGAATGGAATGCAATAAATACTATTGGGGATGTGTGGGCTGAAATAGGAGAGTCAACAATGAAAGGTTGTTGGAAAAATATATATCCACAAATGATGAATGCTTCTATGAACATTGAAGAAACTCCTAAAGCTATCACAACTAAAATAGTTAATATAATGAATGAATTAAATTTAAAAGTCCCTGATGAAGATATTGATGAGTTAGTGCAATCTCACTCAGAGCCTCTGTCAAATGAAGAATTGATTAAACTACAAGAGATGAATGAAATACAAAATGAAGAAGAACCTGATAATGAATTTATTGTTAAGAATTTGAAATCAAGAATATGAATGAAGCCTTCATGCATCCTGACAAATTTTTGACTATCATGGAAGAAGGTGATCCCAATGGATAGTGTATATCTCGTGTATGAAGAGCAATAGAAAAAAACACAGAATGTTACAGAATTTTTTATCAAGAGAAGAAAAAGAATAAAATTCAATTAACTCTTGATAAATCTGTAAACAAAACTCCAGATACTAATCAATAAAAAATAAATACTGTATTTTGAAAACTCTTTTTGATGTTTTTTTTTTTACAATTTCAACTTCCAAACACACGTCAAGGAACCAATTAAGTTTGTAACTGGGAACTGCCTACATTTGTATTATCATAAGAAATATTAAAGTTTATCTGTATTATTTTTAATCATCATTTGGCATATACTGTTATTTCTAAGAGAGTAATATTTAGTTTTATTCTTTTATTTTGATCTATTACGAATGCTTATATTTAAAGATAGTTTGAAGTAATGTTTTATTTGTTTTTTATTTGTTCTAAATGCTATTGGAATTTATGAGACCATAACCAAAATTTTTATCATTTATTAAATTAAGTGTTCGATTATTATTCATTGATTGATATTCATTTTAGTTTTGTTTATTGTTTTCATTTTATTACAAATAACATTACACTTCACATGCATTATTAGATTAGGATTGTTCTTACTTAGTTTATTATTTTTATTCTGTTGCAAATGGTAATCAATAATTAGTCTATGACTTGGGATATAGCATGTATCGCATATTTATTCTGCTACTATATATGTATGTTGAATTAAATATTTTCATTAAATTGTCAAGCATTGGTGGTCGAGAGGTCAGTGACGGCTGCTTTACAAGCAGTTGTCCCGGGTTAGCGGGTTCATTTCCCGTCTGATGCTATGACACATGAGAAAAAAAATATTTTCATTAAATTAAACTTTATTTGTTTTTAATGTTATTTTATAAATAAATAATATTCTAAAAATCAAATTTAAACTTTATAAATATTTAAAAACTGAATCGTAAATAAGAACAAAAAATCTAAATAACACCAATAAGGTTAGTATAATTATACCCTCACTCAAAAAATGAACACAATTTTTTAATGTTTTTAATGCTTGAAAATGAATAAGAATTTGTAATAAATATATCAAACTCTGCACTAAAATTTGATATTTGCTTTATAATTTGTAAAATATTTGAAATAATTCTAACACCATGTCAATTTTGGCAAGTGATGACATCACATGATGAGTTTCCCATAAAATATGGTCAAACCTGTGTCAAAATTTTAATTGTTAATATTATAGACAAATTTATTGATTTCTATTTATAGTAATAAAATATAAATTAATAATATAAAATTAAATATGTGTATTCTTTTTGTTTAAAAAAAATAATGTGTAAAATATAATATTAATATCATCTACGTTCTTGATTACTTTTTACAATGAATTTTTACAACTCATTATTGACACTTTTGATTGCCCAGCTGTCAATAGTAGGTTGTAAAAAACCATTGTAAAAAGTAATAAAGAAGATAGATAATATTAATATTATATGGATTTGGCAATGCAATAAGAAAAATAAAGTTATAATACTTCATAAAGAAGATAAAGAATACTGGAAATAATGTGTAAAAATAATCAGAAATATTTAAAAAGCAAACCAAAAAATCATATTTTTTAAAATTCTAAAACACTGAGTAAAAACAAAACCAAAAAATATCCTCAAAAGACATTTTTTCTTCAACAATAATGGAGTAAACATGGATGATATTTGCTGCCTGTTCATAAGATATTGACTGATCTCTTTAGATTTTTTAAATTAAAAATTTAGTTAAAGCAGTACTGCAGGATGAACATTAAAAATAAATTCTATGCCACTACCACACAAGATAACAGAAAAACAGTGATCTAACCAATGGAAGTATCTTTCTTTTTCTGAGCAAAATGCCCAATAATTCTCAATAAATAGTTATAAGTTTAATTCCTTATATTTAAGTTAAGATTTCTACTTTGGTAAAATTTATAATCAATTTTTAACATATATCTGAACAATTTTTTTTGTAATTTTTTTTACACCTGTTCAGTTTTAATGACAATGCACTATTTCAAGATTGTCCATCCTGACAATGTTGGAAGGCCACATTTCAAATTACATTAACTTGGTTCATTATATTTTGAGTCAAAATTTTTTTAACCAAATGCTTTCATTTAATTTGAGTAAAAAAAATTAGGGGTGTTTTTGAATGTGTTTAGTATAAATGACAATACAAGATTTTAGAATTAGGATGAATGCATCCCTTCCCACATACATACATACAATTTTTTACATGTGTACAATTTCAGTTGTCCATTATAACAGGGTCATATTTTTGGCTTACAATTTTGGCTATAATATGTAACTTTAAATAAAAGCGGTACATTATTTCAAGCAATACAGTTTGTGATAATCTAGCGTTGCTTGAATTAGTAACCAAAACTGAGATCCAAAAAAAAAAGAGATTATTTTTTGTTTTTCAGTGCTTTAGTCTTCAAAATAAATAAAAACACTTTTTATTTTATTTATTATTAACATTTCTAAAAATCATTATTGGGTCAACTAAACTATCACAGATAATATTAGGTAATATCTAATAAAAATATGGATGGACGTAAAAACTATATTCATGTATTTATTTATTTTTGACCCACGTACTAATTTCAATTATAATTAAATTTTGTAAATTTCAATACATTAAAAATATGATTTAGTATTTAAGAGTAATAACAAAAAATATTATTAATGAGAATTATTACCTTTGTTTTTTTATTATATGGATGTTATTTAAAAGATTGCACTAGAAGAACTTTTTAAGACTGTATAAAATATCAAAACATTCTACTTTTAAAACTTTTATGCTAGTGTAAGCTTTTATATTAATAAAAAAAAATCTAAAACTGGCAAATATATTCCGCGTCTATAGTTTTATTTTTTTTTTGTTCAAAATTATCAGGATGCATAGGTAACAATTAATTTTGGAATACCTTATTTTCAGATTATAAATAATGTAATAAAAGTTTTTGCTAAAAGAACTCTCCCATAAAATGTATGAGATATTACTTGATATTTGTGAATTTATTGTATTGCAAAAATGATAATATATTGGTTTGGCAAGATAGAAAATCAATGGAATTGACTACAGTTTAGACTAATTAAATACTGTTATTCTAAAAAAAATAGTTAAATATAATAAACAGCATTAATATGTATCAGCACAAAGAATTTTTGATGTATATTAAGTAAATAAAGTTAGTATAACCATTGTATAAAAACTATCATATTTAGTTTCATTCAGAGTGACAAATTTTGGAGTTTAAAATCTATGAATTAGGCCCATTTCTGTTTCTTGCACTGCTAAACATTTTTTATGAACTCTTGAACAATAAAGTCATTTGATTATTGATTTGATCTATTCTAAGAACTGTTTAAATAATAAATAAAATTAGCAATATTAATATGTGATTGAATAATTAGATATTTGGATAAACAATTGATATTAATACAGTAGAATCCCCCCCCCCCAAAACAATTGTGTTACTTACTGCAAACTCTAGTAATCAATAGAATCTAGATATTTATGCATCATAATCTCAATCTAGTGCCTTCCAAATATCCTCAAACTAGATTTCTTGCTTATGGCTTTTATCAATGATAAACCTTGGATTTGGAAGCATTGCACATGGATTATAGAATGGGAATAGAGTGAATAGGAATTATGATGCACAACTTTCCACCACCTATTAATTACTAGAGCTTGCACTAGGTGGCAATATTAGTGTGTATAAAAACCTTTTACTGTTTCAACAGCTAGTGTAAGTAAAAAGAAAAGCTGGTCATGTAATGTTTTAGTGGTTTAAAATCTTCCATTCTCAAATCTATAACTTTATTACTTAATTTAATAAAAATGTTTTAACACAAGAAAATTGTTAAGAAAAAGTGAAATTTAGAAATCTGTTATAGAAACTTTCCACTTTTTAATTTTTAAAACATTTTTGGTGCAAAAATTAAAAGATGTTTTTTTATTGTTAAATGTGCAAAATACATACTCAATTTATATTAATATAGCATTTTCAGACTTCTTGCTGAAGTTTAATTAATACAATTCATTTCTATTTAAATGCATACTCAACCTTCTTTGGGGTGCAGAATATGAAGATATCTTTTAATAAATTAAAACATTATTGTGTTTTTATATTGGTTCCTAGATTTATAGATAACTAAATAGGCAAAAGGAGGTGGTTGGAGGGTTACATTACATCCTAAGATCTAAGTGCAGTGCTCTCAGATCCAAAGCTTTTTGCTGATAAAAGCAACAAACTAGAAACAAGTCAGGGAATATTGGAATAGGAGGCACTAGATAGAAATTTTATGCACAATCCTTCATGCATCCATTGATTACTAAGGCTTGCACTGAGTGGTACTGCTGCATGAAGAGTTTTCTACTGCTATTAACAATTTGTATAAGCATAGGAAATGATGATCATGTGATCTTTTGGTGATGTTATACATTATATGTTACAAGAGCTATTTACCCAGAAAGAACTGAGGGATATTTTGATTTTTGCATGAAATATTCGAATTTTTCATATTATGTATGCTGGGAATTATTTATATAAATTGATTTTATGTAAGTAGAGAACCATGTGTACATTGAAAATAAAACTTGACTTATACAAATTTTTATGATGGAACTTCCATCAATCTAAATATTTTGGCAGTTGGAACAATTCATATTTTAATATTAACTACCATTTTGGATTATTGAGATACAGATACAATAATAATAATTTTATTAATAATTTATTAGACTAGAGATTATTCACTTAATGAATAATTTTTCTGTAGTGTAATTTCCACTACATTACTGTCACACAAAGACGAGACTGGTTTCTATCTGCTTCTAACATTTTGTGGAAGAATGTAATCAAGACATGTGAAAAAGATGTAAGACCCCAAGATGCACATTTCATGCTAAACCAGCACTCATCAGTTTGTCCAGATCCTAATCTCTTACAGATTTTTATCAAACAAAAAAAAACATATAGAATAATGTTCAGAGTTTGAATTTTTGAAAATAAGATCACTAAAATGTGATTTATATGAATTCTTATAAAAAGTCTTGTTGGAGAGTTGCAGTTCATCCCCATACTATATCTACATCATGAGTTTGAATCCAAGCTGAGTAAACTTGACTTTTTTAAAATAAATTTTACTATTTTTGATTCAAATATCTGCACCATAGCCAAATCAGATAATCATAATATATTAATACATAAAAATATTTTTACTTAGAGAGTAAACCAAAAATGAAAATCACTTAAACCTCATTATTTAGCAATTAGAAAACCTGGTGAATATTGTTTTCCATTTCACTGTTATTTTATAAAGAGTTATTGGAAGAGTGCTTGCACTACAATGAGATATATAAAGATTAATTTTATTTATCCACAATTAATTTTGTTCAAGTGTATCAGTGTTATGAGATAGTGTGGAGAGTGGTGAGTCGTGTAAAAGTCTGTGCTCATATACCCTATATATTACATATATAGACACACATATATAATAAGCCTGTGTGTTTCAGTTATTTCAGTTAGAAATTAAAAAAAGAATTTTTACTCTTTGGAAGCTATTTTATCATTTATACAAATATATTTTTTAAAAATCACAATAATAAGAAAAGTAATCTACAAAATAGCAAAACAAATTTTTACATCATTTTGTAATATTTTAAATATTTTTTTTAGGAATAATTAGTTAAGGACCTATTAGAAGGATCTGAAATTTGTTTTATTATGCATTTTTGCTTTTAAGAAAGTAATAGTCAATTTGATCCATGGTTGCTAACACAACATTCAAAAAATATCTGAAATGTTGGACAATATGACTTTACTATCTTGAGAAGATTTTTAAAAAAATCAATATTATCACCATTCTATATATGTCTAGAAAATGCTTTTTGAATAATTTCCTCTTGATTGTCAATTTCTTTTTTAATGAGAAAACTAATTTAATATGCCAATGTATAATAAAATGCAGATTTTCCAAAAATTTTTGTTTCCAATAGTTTTTGGTTTTGAACACATCAAGTAATAGTGTTTACAAGTTCAAATTTTTTCATTAAATAAAATGTGGTATAACATGGTCAACATTACCAATGTGTTTAAAATAATTAGAATGTATTTAATTGTATTGCAAATATCTGAAGGACCAAAACAGAGTTTTAGTTTAACAACCCACAAATAAACAAATAAAATATCAGTTTTTTTTACTTCCACTACAATTTCATATTCTGAGTTATGACATCAATGGTTGTTTACATTTCATTAGTATTTAGGGGTTATTAAAACTAAAATGCGCTTTGATCTTTCAAATAGTTAATCCCTACTTGTAATTATTCATGAACAATATTTATAATGAAGTGATGTGATCATGTGTTCCACATATAAACTTTATTTACATTTTTAATAAGTCAGAAGCAATGAGAAAATAACATCTATTATGAACTAGATATTAGTTAGCACTAAATAAAAATTTACCCTTATTTCAATTTGTGAGTACAAATTCAAGGCCTTGAGCTTAAATTAATAGCCTATTATAGTTAATTCTTCTGTAGATTTTTCTTTCTTTTATCAAGCATTTAAAAATATTTTGTCTCAACCACACAATTTGCTGAATCATTTTATATATGTGTGTGTGTGTATGTAGGTAGGTATACATGTATGTATGTATGTACATATGTATGTATGTATGTATCTATCTATTTATCTATCTATCTATCTATCTATCTATCTATCTATCTATCTATCTATCTATCTATCTATCTATCTATCTATCTATCTATCTATCTATCTATCTATCTATCTATCTATCTATCTATCTATCTATCTATCTATCTATCTATCTATCTATCTATCTACCTACCTACCTACCTACCTATCTATCTATCTATCTATCTATCTATCTATCTATCTATCTATCTATCTATCTATCTATCTATCTATCTATCTATCTATCTATCTATCTATCTATCTATCTATCTATCTGTCTATCTGTCTGTCTGTCCGTCCGTCCGTCAGTTCATCTATCTATCTATCTATCTATCTATCTATCTATCTATCTATCTATCTATCTATCTATCTATCTATCTATCTATCTATCTATCTATCTATCTATCTATCTATCTATCTATCTATCTATCTATCTATCTATTCATATCATCTTGTATTCATCAACCCATCCATCTATAATTTATAATGTCTTATATATATATATTTCATTTATAATATTAATAAATATTTATTAAAAAATACATTATTCCCAGTTTTGCTCTATACTAAATGAGTTGTGAGGGTATGAGTCGTTTTTAATTCTTGTTTGATCCTCTTACAAATAATAACTGGTCATTTATTTACCATATTAGATGATTAGCTGAGTTGGCTATGAATTGTCTACCAGAAAAACGATTATGTCTTAGAATCTACAAAAATCAAGTCTATCTCCCTGGAATTTGAAATCAGGTCATAAAGCATGACAAATGAATTTGATAACACATAATGGATGTTTAAAAAATATATATTATTTTATTTTTTATAACTAATTTTTAGTCATTACTGCTTAATAAGCTGCTCCTATCCCCTCATCCTCTCTCGTTCCTTGTTCTTCTATTTTTCTTGACCCCCTCCCCCTAAATTATTATTCAAGAGCTTTCTTTTGCTGTGCATTAGAATATTTATTTTAAAAAATCTTTTATTACTTTAAGTTTATAGAGAGAGGAAAAAAGTTTAGATTTTTCATGATGAAGTAAAATAAAATCAAGGCAGACATTAAATGAAATCAGTGGAAATTGAAATCAACAGTATCTTTTCTTAAAAGTAATACATACATTCTCTAGTGAATTGACGCTAACAGGAACTTCTCTCTCCTTAGACTGTGGATTCTAAAATTTATTACTCAAACTAATCAATCTTTCAGGTTTTTTACCCTCTTAAAATGTAGACCTAAGATTTGATTTTTTATTCTATTTTTGATTCTTTTTATTTCTTTTTTTAAAAAAGAAATCATTCTTAGCCGAAATATTAGCCTTAGCAGCCACCATATTTCTTGAAAGGAAAACTTACTTAAAGATAACCTAAATTGCAACATTTGAAGAAATCAACCCTTTTTAAATTTTTTAATGGCATTCTTGCAGTTCAACTTACTAACAGATATTTTTCAAAAGTAGTTTTTATTAAACATTTAGCATGTTCGAAAAAAAATCTATAACTTAAAAACACAAACTACTGTAAATAGAATTTGCTATGTGTGAACAGTAGCGCGGACTCTTTCTCTTGAATTTAACTTAATCAACAGCATAGCTACCAAGATTTAAATAAGGCACACGTGACTAAGTCTTTTATCGAACAAAACCTTTTTGATTTTGAAATTAACATTAGTAGGACTAAAAAAATTATACACTGTTACCCAAATAAAAATTGCCAATATTATTATTTAGGTAAAAAAAAAACACATTCTACATTGCATATAATATACAGTAATCCTTCTTTATCCACAGGATCATTGCCTATCATTTTTGTAACCATGATTTGAAAGAAAAAAATAAACAAAAAAATTGGAATTCACAAATTCATAAATTTTGGAGCACCTTCAACCATGTGAGCAACATCGTAAATTATTTTTGTCAATTATTTCTTCATTTGTCACACCTACTGTAAGATATTCAATCACATGATCTCACCCACTTTAGACACAAGACCTCACATACTCGGGGTGTATTCAGTCACATTACCTATTACAATAGCATTCATTCACATCATCTATAAAGTAGAGTTTTCATTTACCTAAAAATACATATTCAGGGCAGTACTCAACCATATGATGTTTCACACTCAATGTAATTCTCAATCATGTGATCTCACACTTAGTCAGCAATCAGTCACATTATCTCATATTCAGTTATGAGATTCACAAATTCAGTGCTGTAATTAGTCAAATACCCTCATATACTCAAGCACTATTCAATCATGGAGGCTCACCCTCAGTGCAGTAGTGTTATATGATATCACATACTTAGTATAATGCACAGTCATGTGATTTCACACACTCATTATATAATGCAATATACTCAGTGATGCATTCAATCACATGGTCTCATATTCAGAATAGTAATTAGTCATATTGTTGCTATTAAAATTAAAATACTATTTTTAGTCTGCTGCTGAGAGATATGGAATAATTTTTTTATTTTAAATGTCTTCAAAATATAAAGTTAATGCATATGACGATTATGTAAAATAAAAAAATAATTGATTTATTAGTGTAAGAAAAAAAGGTGCATACCAATCTCAACTAGATATTTAGTAAAAACAAATGAATAATTATTTAAATACTATACATACATATGTGAAAGTGCTCTCTCTTGGATGCATGGAATTATTGCAGTCTGTAAATTTCCTATTAGTATATGAATACTCACCTAATATTATTGTTTATTTTATGATGCACTGTAAACAAGGATTAACAATAATAATTTTGGTCTTTTATCTAATATGCATTTATAATAATAAATGTTAAGAAAATTGTTGATTTGCAGTGGTTTATTCAAAATTAATTCTCTATTGTCATATTATTAATTTTAATTCTCTACTGTGGTATTATTAATAGATGATGATAAACTAGCAAGCATACAAATGCTATTCTGACAATCCATAAAATATTGAATGAAGTATGACAAGGAATAATAATATTTAGAGATCACGGATTAGCTCAATGTAAAAAATAAGGTATAAACTGATTTTAAAATAAACAAATTTTAAATCATAAGTTATGTGTATAAAAAGCTTACAGTTTTAGTTTCAGCAGAATCTTTTTTATCAGCTAATGACAAACATTTAAACATCACTAATCATAAATTAGAATAAGTGTGAATGTTGTTTATAGTAAGAAAATTTTATTATTTTTTATATTAATGTGCCAAAGATTAAATGCACTCTATTATTAAATGTGATAATTTATATTATAAGTAAGCATATGTATGATCAGAACCTGAATCGTTGGGAGCTGCAATTAATCCCATTTTCATATACTTTTTAATATAATAATCAATAAAGCAAGTCATATATAATGTGACATTGCTTTTAAAAGCTTGTAATTATATATATGTAATATAGGGAGCATATCAATAGCTCAAATAAGCCCTTCTTTAATAATTGTGGTAAAAGAAAATATTTAAAATCTTTATATATTCTTATCTCCAGACCAATTGTTTTCAAGCTTATGCATTAAGGCTTTGGTGATGCTAAGACTATTAATGTATGGTAGATCTGAATTTGGTTCAGTCCCATATATTTATTTGAGTTACATAGCTGGATTTAAAGACATTTTTGTGTCTGAAAATTGCAGATTTTTTTCTCAATAGTTACATATTAAATAAGTGCTGAATTTTGAGTTGACATTTTAGATCTAGTGTCTGAATGTTCTAGATCCTCACTGAGGTGAGCCATAAGCTCGAAAACAATTGTTCTGGTGATAAAAATATTCTAGATAGAAATTTTAAATATTTTCTCTTACTGCACTTATTAAATAAGAGCTTGATTGAGCTATTGGTATGCTCCCTATATTACTTTTCAATATAATATAAGAATAATAAAAAATAATCAGTTTAACCCTAAAATCATACTTGAATCAAAACTAATCATACTGAAATTGTCTTATTTTGATCATATCACAAAATGAAACAACTTGTAACCAACTTATTAAAAAAGTATATATGCTAGCAAAAATTGATAATAAAAAAAAAAGAAAATTATCAATGAGGTGAGTGGACTTCAATATCCACTATTATGAATATGTCTTTTAGCAAACTAGTAAATCATTTAGATATAGCTATTCAAGAGAAATGTGCTGTGTATAAGGTTTTCAGATGTTGATGTCATTTTAAAAGAATTTAATAATAATAATAAAACAATAATAATATTATTATATTCATTCAAAAAAACAACAAGCATGTAATACATTAATATAAATTCCTTACAAAAAAATATTGAGTGACATTTTTAAAACATAACAGATGAAATACATACTATAAAAAAAAATTATTTGACAATATAAAAATAAGAAAATTTAAAATGCATAAAATATTATTTAACATTATGTAAATATTTTTTACAAGTTAAAGAACTAGTATTAGTTAAATTTTTTAAAAAAATTCTTGTAGAAGCATATTATATAAATGGGATCATTATAAGTAAGCTGATTACAACTGGAGTTCTTAGAAAATTTAAATACAGTCAGTTGAAATGTAGTAGATCAAGGCTTTAAGTGAGATCTTTTAAAATAAACAGCAAAATGTGCTCTGACTGAAATAAATAATGAACAGAATTTAGTACTTTATGAGATTTATAAATATCTCTAAAAGATGTATTACCACATCTCCCAAAAACAATATTATTTTATAATTTTGTAGAACAGAGTAATTACAAAAGTAGAACAGTTTTCCCAAACATAATCAATATAACATAATAAGCCTTAACAATGAATAATAACAACAATATGATAATACTAATAACAACAACACTACTACTATTACTACTACTACTACTACTACTACTACTACTACTACTGCTACTGCTGCTGCTACTACTGCCACTGCCACTGCTATTGCCACTGCCACTACCACTACCACTACCATTACTACTACTACTACTACTACTACTACTACTACTACTATTACTACCACTACTACTACTACTACTACTACTACTACTACTACTACTACTACTACTACTACTAATAATAATAATAATAATAATAATAATAATAATAATAATAATAATAATAATCTAGAGCTTGTAAAATTCATGTAATCTTGTGTAATTCAATAAATCAACTTTTACATATGTTTACCTACAACTACAGATTGCCCATGTAACCACGTAAATCCAAGCTATGAAAAACTTTTAATTAATCAACTGCTTGTAAAAATTCCTCCAGTTCTGGATAAATCAATAAATCAACTTTTACATATGTAAACTTACAATTATGGATTGCCCATATAACCAAATCAATCCAAGCTATGTAAAACCCTTGTAACTAATCTATATCATGTAAAAATACATGTAATTCTGTGTAAGTCAATGAAACAACTTTTACATACAAAACCTATACCTACAGATTGCCTATGTAACCACAACAATTCATGCTATGTAAAACTTTTGTAACTAATCCACAGCATGAAAAAAATTATGTGTAAACCAATAAAGCAATGTTTCTATATGTAAGATTACAACTGTAGATTGGCCATGTAAGTACAGCAATCCAAGCTATATAAAACCTCTGTAATTTACTAAGATAAATAAAGCTTACCATTGAAACATAATCATCATCATCATCATCTTAATAATAATAATAATAATAATAATAATAATAATAATAATAATAATAATAATAATAATAATAATAATAATAATAATAATAATAATAATAATAATAATAATAATAATAATAATAATAATAATAATAATAATCATCTTAATAATAATAAATTGTTTTATTCTGCAAATAATATTCAGCTATTGGTGTCAGTGGAGCCATTTTCCCATTTATAAATAAACAAAAGCTCTAGTTAACTCGTGAATGACAAATTTTGTTTTGCTATATATTGTTATATCAGATAGGGTTTATGTATATATATATATTTGTAATCAATAGAAATAAAGGAATTATATTTATGTAAATAACCAGAAATTGCCTTATTTTTCATGCTGCTGGAAACCTATCAATTATTAATTCACAGTCCTAAGGCTAAATAAGTTGTCTATAGGAGTCTATTATAGCTCTTTTATCCTGAATTTAAATAGAAAAAAAATTAAGGATACCAGAACTATAATAAGTTTCCAGAGAAAACATGTTTAACTTTAGGATAGTCAATTAGTAATTAATAGTTTACAGATAGCATTATACATAAATCTATTTCTATTTATATGGTTATACAAGGAGGGATTCAAATGTAACCAGAATTTTATAATAAAATGTTTATTTATCTTTAAGTGATATAAATTTAATCTTTTTCAAAGTACTGACAATTTAATTCACTACACCAGTCTAAATGTGTTTTTCACTTTTTAAAAGTCTGGAAACACTTACAAAGTGAAGCCTTTTAATGCCTGTTTCATTTTCTTTCTCATCACTCCTAATTCAGCAAAAAAACAAGACATTTTATCATTCAAGGGAACAAAAAGAAATTGTATGGTTAGATGATGAGTGAATATGACTGATAGATAATCTGGATCATGTAAAATTTAATTTAAAATTGTTTCACTGTTAAGACTGCTTGCAGAGAATTGTCATGTTCAAGCTTGCACTTCTCACATTGATACAAAATGAGACATTTACATTTTATTGCATCAAACAAATATTTCAGAACTTGTAGATAAAACATATGACCATTAAAAATTAATTTTGAGAGAAAAATGTAATTTGCTTCAATGAAGAATATCAGCATTATCTTGATATTGGCTTCACTCCCCATGCTTTTTTGGGACATGGTGAATTTGACAATTTTATTAAATCATTCATAAATGTGTTTTCCTCAGAACAGGTTTCTTGTAATCTATGTCACCCATTACAACTGTTTTCCCTACTGTTTTTCCTAAAAGAAAACAAAACTTCACATTATTCCAACTTTTCAGTCATTACAAAAAATTGCCAAACACTAAACACCATGATTTTGCACCATAATGTAATTTTGCAGATTGATGCAAAAGTATCACTGCAAGAGATATGTAACAGCAGAAGCATGCATAACAACAGGTGCATTTACCACAAAACAATTCTGGTTAATTTTGGATTCCCCTTGTAATACTTTAATTTCCATTGTTTACTTTACAATAAATCCATGAAAACATATAATTTAACACACACACATATATATATATATGTTGCACACATATTTCACCTCTATGTATATGTAAATATTAATAGCTTTACTCCATGTATTTTTTTAAAATTAATATCAACTATGAGGTAGCTAGGCAATTACAAATTAAAATCACAACAGCTAATTATAGTATTTGTCTGATCACTTTCAAAGCAAAAGTGAAATTGTTTATAATTCATGTTCTAATTTATTAACGAAATTAGATCAGAACACAGACACAGAGAATTTATATTAAAGTTATTAATATTTACAGCTAAAAACCTATAAACAAATCTTCTAATTATACATATACATATCAGCAATAAAAATGTCAACAAATTAATGAAAATGTATTAATTGTTCATTGCCTTTATTCATGCTTTTATATTTATATTATATGCCACTTATCCTCACATCCTAAGCCTCTTGAAAAAAATTGTACTTGTCTGAGATTCAAACTCTTGGCCAGGGGACAGCAGTTAGATGTGCCACTCTATACCATGAGAACTTTCAATATTTTTATGTGTATAATGCTTATGTTTTTTTACTATATATCTTAATGATTTGGAATTTATTAGAGTTTTTGATGTGGTCCTGAAATTATAATATTATAATAAACTATGTTACATATACAAATTGTCATTGATAATGATCAAATGTTATCACTTCATCATAGTAATATGTTAACTAATTGCTCATTTTTTAATAGAGAACTTAACATACTTACATAAATATATTTAAAATGAATTAAATTAAGAGGATAATAAGAAATAGAAACTATGTTCAACATTGATTAAGTGTAATCATCACTGTCCAACTTTTTTTAAAAGTAGAGCATTTAACATATATGCAGACATACATATATAATTATGTAATTATTCTATTCATTCATTATAGTGAATGTTTACTATAGTAAATAGAGGGATTTGCATTTAGGATTTTCAGTCTATATTCTTTCCACATTCCATCTCAAACATCCGATACACATGACCACACACATGTAAGAAACATAAATGATCTCCAATATACATATTTCATGCATAACCAGCTTGTGGGAGATTATGATTTGGCCCATCTGAAGAGTGCTGTCTCTGCACAAAATACATATTTTGGGGATCAGTTATCTTTTTCACGTGTGTGTGGTTATGTGTATCGGTTATTTGAAATGGAGTGAAGGGTAAAATATAGTCTGAAAATCATAAGTTCAAATCCCTCTATTTACCTATTATGAACATAAGCATATATATATATGGACATATATGCATACGTATTTATGAAATATAAAAGGTTTACATGAATAAGGATAAATGTACGAGTATGTAGAACTTAAATATATTTACAATCGTTACACTGTCTTATTAAAATACATAAATATTTTGAGTCTTACTGTTGTGGTAACTTTTGAAGACTACATTCTAAAGTTATTCCAATATCAACGTTTTAATTTGTAGGAATTTTATTGAATCTGAAACTTAAATTATCAGTAAAGAAAGCAATAAAAATAAAAACTTAAAGTGACAGGTGTTTAGTTTATAAAATGATAATACTTTGTTTTTTTTTTTTTAATATAAATTATATCGTTTTCTTTCTATAACTAAGATGAATAAAAATAAAGAAAGAAAATCAGAAAAAAACAGTGCTATTTTCAAGAGTATAAAATAATTATTTATAAATAAATTCATTGTCAAAGGCAGAAGAAACTGATAGCCTCAAACCCATACCAAAAGAGGGTTCTAAATTTCTAAAAACATGTTATTTAAATTTAGTTTTATAATCTTTATAGTTGTTTATATGCGTATATGACAATTTATTACAATGGTGTATTTGTATAAAAATACTGTATATGTTTTAAAAATCAACATAGTAAGGAAGTATGTTTGCATATTTTTTTTTCCCATTTGTCATAGCATTGGCCGGGAGGCGAACCCGCAACAACCATCTGCAAACAACTGCTTGCTTGCAAGGCGGCTGTGCTGACCTCTCAGATAACAACACTTGAACATATTTATATTTATAATAATACTGATTTCTAATTCAAATTCTGGGAAATCATTCCCAATATTAAAATGAACAAAAAATTATTAAAAAATATCTTCGATCAGATCCAACTAATTTATCCATAATATTTACCGAAATTGATGTAACTATATCAAAAACTTAGAAAACTCCATTTTAAAAAGGTATTTAAATTCCACACTTTTAATTCATGCATATAAAATTGGGTGCCAAAGAAAATCATATAAATCTCACTTTAAACCTTAGATTATGTAATTATCAAATAACTTGACATTCGCTATCCAACAATAACAAACACTCTTGAAAATAAGGATAAACCAAATATTATTTGAATTTCAGAAGTTCTGTATACTAAGCTAAATATTTTCTTTGATTGACAAATACTTTTTCTGCTTTATAACTTACCAGTGATTTAATATGTAAATGACTTTTCTCATACACAAATGGTACATTAGCATTGGTTCGACATTTAAAAATATTGTATAGAACAAAATTATCAACACCATATCTTTAGTAATAATATTTAAAATACTCTTCATTTCATATAACATATTTAGATAAGATATTTCTCATTGATTTTTATTGTCAAGGCAAGTCTCTATTAAAATACAATTCAATATTTTGCAATATTATTATTAAATAATCTTTAACTATATGCAATATGATATAAATCTTATTATTAAATGGATTATATTAATTAAATGTTTCTCTGTTTATACAATAGTCGTATATTTTTTATCTTATTACACATATCTACACATATTTCTAAGAGAAGTAGCTATTGGTTTTCAACTAATAATATTGTTGGCATGTAATTAAAATAATAACATTATAACATTGTTTTTATAAATTGGTTGCTCTATGCATTCAAATTCTATATTGTAATGGAATTAAATAGAAGAAAGTCAATTGGGTGAACTACTGAGAATGATGCTCAAAATATACATGTCAGATGATGATTTTATATTTCTATTAATAACCTCAAGTTATTGCATTATTTTAATTGTATTTAACTGTAAATGATAGTAATGATTGTTATGATCATCCAAAGTGTTTACAAAAACAGTGATTTTAATAATCTAATTAAAATAATAAAGGAGTATACATTAACTACTTAGCTAGATTACTTCATTTAAATGTCAAATATTTCTGTTTCTATAATAAGTATTTGCTTTGCACGATGTTATTGTTAATCATCCCTTTTTGTATGGATACTATAGTTGTCATTCATAAATATAATATGCTTCACTTTTTAATTAAACTAAAAAAAAATACCAGACTAGCGGATCCCTTTTTCATATGGAGGTGTTTTTTTTTTTCTATATTTGACTGGAACTAGCCTGGTTCCACAAAAAGGCTAACATAAAAATAGTCATCATTACATCTGATTGACTGTCATATAAGCATTCTAAAAGTGCATGCTAGAGGCTTTTAGCCTTCCACTTTAATTATACAATTTAATAAGTTAACAACAAAACAAATAAGTCCTATAACAGAAAATGGATTAAAATAAAATCAATTAACAACACACTTTATAGTTACTAGTGAAATAATTAAAATATTTCACAAAATGTAATTGCAGCATAATTATTATTATTATTATTATTTATTTTAATAATAATATTGATGATGATGATAATAATAATAATAAACATTCGTTATATTAAATTAATAATTATAAAACTTTTAAGATTTTTTTCTTGTCTTATTTTTTCAAAAATGAAAAGCAAAATTGTCTTAAAACCTCCTAAAATAATTTGTTTGAAAATATTCTCATGAAATATATATATATAAAATTAAGCTTTATTTTATAAATGCGGAAAGAGAAAGAATTCAAAAAGCTCTATCGGAAAGTCCATATCTCCAGACCAATTGGTTTCGAGCATTTGGCTCACCTCAGTGGAGAACTGGGAACTCAAAAGTCAGCACTTATAAAACATGTTTCTATCAATTTGAAAGCCTGAACTTTTCAGACACGTAAATGTCTTCTAATCCAGCCTTACAAACCAGATAGCTATATGGGTCTGAATCCAGCTCAGTTTCACCATATAGTAATAAGATCTGCAATATAGCATTGCAAAAGCCTTCAAAGGTACATAATAATTTATAAAACAAGTCATAAATATTGTAACTTGCTTTTAAGATTGCATTTAAATGATCACTAGATGGAGCTTACCAGTAGCTCTAATCAAGCTTTATTTTATAAGTGCCAAAAGAGAAAGAATTTAAAATCTCTATAATCAATGTCTGTCTTCCAATTATAATCAAATATATATAATTCTTCAAAAAACGATACAATAATTAATACAATAAACAATATTTTAAAAATAAATATCTACTATAATTTAATAAAAGTACTTTCAACTATCTAAGTAGTCATTATCAACTATATTCAAATTCTACTACAAAAATCATTATAAATGTCTACAAAAACAATTACATCATACATCAATTTTTGCACAATTCATTAATTTTTATTAGCAGCTTGTCTATTTATCAAATGCTGCTTTCCATTTCTTATTAATATCGCTTCTTTAATTTTACATTTATTATTATTTCTTTTAATACATAAAATCTTAACTTTTTTAAAATCAAAACATATAACATTATGATCAAATAATACTGAAGGTGATAATATAAAAATTAATAAATTGTGGAAAATGTGATGTATGACATAATTGTTTTGTTATAGAATTTGAATATAGTTGATAATGACTACTTAGATAGTTGAAAGTACTTCTATTAAATTATAGTAGATATTTGTTTTTAAAATATTGTTTACTGTATTAATTATTGTATTGATTTTCAAAGAATTATATATTTATATATATATTAAATAGAGGAATTTGAACTTAGGATGTTCAGTCTATATTTATTCTCCACTGTCTTAAGTTCAAATCCATCTATTTACTATCATAAACAGTCATTATACTGAATTAATAAGTTAATTATATACATATAATCAAAATATTCTAAAATAACACTACAAAACTGAATATGTCTATACAAAATTAAACATAAAATCTTTGCTACAGCCAATTTACATTATTTTATGCTAGCATGGATAGCAATGAACTGTTAATATTTAATTCTCATTAAAATCACATTACTGTTATATGATTTTAATGAGATTTCAATATTAATGGTTAATTGCCACTGAAGATAGGTAAAATGATATAAGCTGGCTATAACAAAGATTGTATGTTCAATTATTATATAAGTTAAGTTTAAAAAAAAATTTTTTTTTTTTTTGTGGGGGTATATATATTTTTTTAAAAGAAAAAAATAAAAAAATTTTGAAAGAAGAAATCAATATTAAAAATAAAAAAAAAAGAAAAAATTATTCCCCCCTCTTATAAATAAAAATTATTAAGAAAATATTTTTTTATTATTTTTTATAAAAAAAAAAAAAAAGTTATTATTAATCACAATTAAAAAATCTCTAAAATTTTTAATAAGGGAATAAACAAACTGAATTAAATTTGTTTTGTTCAATTATTATATAAGTTAAAATTACAATGGTTTTTATAAATATTTTTACAGTAGTTTTTATGTTGTTTAAACTTCTTAATAGATTTTTTTTATCAATTATCCACTATATGTTTATTTTAATCTATATACAAAGATGTTTACTTGTTTTTCCCTTTTTGTAATTAATTATACCAAGAGATTTTATCAGAAAATACATTTAAAAATTATTTAAATAACAATATGCTTTTCTTTTTACTTTCAAGTTAAAATTATTTACCTGCTTCAGGATCCAACTCTTCTCTTCCTATATGAAAAAATAGTAGCATAACTTCTTCCATATTTCAACATTTTATTTTTACAATTGAACCTATTTTATATATCATATATTGATCATCTATACATTATTTATTACAAATGTAAGCTTTTAAGCAATATGCATTCTAAACAATAATATCTGAACTTTGTAGAATAGAAAAATAATTTTCAAAATGGAGTTTTTAATTATAGCAATGCTGCTTGGAATTATTGGCTGTAATTTAATCTATTCAAAAAGTTAGTAGAATGAAATATTTTTATATGAATTTTATTTTTGAAATTCAAAAGAAATTTGAAGTTACCATTAAAAAAGGAAAATACATTAAACATTAAATTTATTGTCATTAAATATTTTGTAAAAAAATTTTTTTGCTGGATATTTGTTACTCAGCAAACACTGCATCTGTTTTGCAGTAACAGATTTTTTATGACTTGTCTTCTTAAAAATAAATGTTTGAAAATAAAATCTAATTATAGTAATATAGGTTTTTGATTTAAATAAATATTTTACAACAATATTATATAAATAACCTTTAATTTGTAAATAAATTACTGAAAATTACAATTTTTCTTTTTGAATAAAATTTTTAACTATTTGCCTTCCGGATAAACAATCTACCAATCAGAAATTGTCACTTCTATTGAGATTAAAATAGGTAGAATTAACAAGCTTTCATTTTCAAATTATATATAGCAATTTTGAATAGCTTTATCTGATGATGACATCTGCAGATTTTTTTTTACAACTAATAATTTTTAAATGATTTCTGCAGCCACAAAAATAGCAGACGTAAGTTTAACATTATATATAGTCACAAAAGAATGAAGATAAAATAATAGTGATCATAACACCATTACAATGCCCCAAACATGCCAAAATAAGTATTTTGTAGCATGAGTAAAAACATGTTAAAGAAATATAAAATCTATAACTATAAACTTAAACACCTAGAATTTCATTACATTTGAATTTTATCTTCAAAAGAATTTTATTTTTAAAAACTATATCCACTCACATACACACATGACATATTCTCATAATATGTTGATATGTTCTCACTCACACATGTGTTTGCATGTCTATTAGTGTATATTTTGCATAATTTTTTAAAAACACTTTCATAATAAATCCATAGCCCTATTAAATTCATAATTAAATTTAGGCTAATGCTAACTAATTATATTTGAATTGGAAAATTTAAATAGTTTATTTAAATATTCTTTAATCAACAAATGTATTATTGTAATGAATTTTATTTCAAATTTAATAATTGTATATAGTAAATAGTTCTTTATAATTACACTTTTTGATAGAACAATGCATACTTCAATTATTACAAGATAGTGATTTTTTATTAGTCCTGACATATGTTGTCATACATTTTACTGAATAATTTTTAGAAAGGTTAAAGTATACTGCGTTTCTTCATTTATTGATGGAAAATATATCAGCAATATAAATTATAAAATATTAAATATATAAAAATTGTAAATAAGAAATCCACAAAAATGTTATATATATATATATATGTAAAATAAATAAAATGTCAGTTAATTAAAAACAAAATTGTAATTATAATTGAAATCATAAATTTAATGGTTTACAAACTATTACAAACAATCCTTAAATCTACAGAAGTACTTTTGGTTAATTTCTTAAACCTGCCTCAACTGCCATTAAATTTAAAAACAAAAGTGGAAGCAAACGTCATCAATTCAAATTCCACAAATCTCGTATTTTAATGTTAGCAGCTTGTCCATTTATTAAATGCATTTTATTCCTGTTTATAAAAATTGCCTTTTTAAATTTTCTTTTACTATGGTTTCTCTCTTCTTGAAGAATTTTAACATTTTCAAAATCAAATTTAAATTTATATTTACATGTTTTTTGTGATCAAAGAAAACTGAAGGAGATATTAAATCACCATTATTTTTACTTTTTACATGCTTGTATAACAATTCATGCTCCTTCAATCTCTTCTCAATACTGCACCTAGATTCACCTATATATGACAGCATACAATCACAAAAAATTTGATATATGATATTACTTTTCTGCTTGACAGGTATGACATCGTTAGAATTATTAACTAATTTATTAATATTGTTTGGAACATAGAATGAAACATTAAACACATTCTTATCTAAATCCTTAAAAAATTTGATTTGCGGATTTGAAATAAATGGAATAGATATCCATTGTTTACTATTAATCTTCATTTAAAGGAAATGAAGATTAATAGTAAATAATGGATATCTATTCCATTTATTTCAAATCCACAAGTGAAATTTTCACTGGATTTATAGAAAAATGCAGCTTGAAATCATGATCTGAAGGTCCAACTAACATTAATAAAGGTAGTTAATAATTACTAAGGACATTTATGTCAAACAAACACGCTTATGATCATGTTTTTGGTAAAATGCCATCTTTTG
The DNA here is from genome assembly GCA_028023455.1 of Epiperipatus broadwayi. NCBI lineage: Eukaryota > Metazoa > Onychophora > Udeonychophora > Euonychophora > Peripatidae > Epiperipatus > Epiperipatus broadwayi. Next base: position 2,207,020 of record JAQFVV010006369.1, on the reverse strand, counting down.
ATCATAAATACAGCGTTGGCAAGTTTAACTTGCTTTTGTTATTTTTCATAAATGTACCTTTGAAGTTTATCTTGCAATGATATATATTGCAGAGGCTTCTACTATGTGGAGATACATGAACTGATATCAGACCCCTATAGCTATCTGGCTTGCTATGCTGATTTTGAAGACATTATGTGTCTAAAAAATTCACGCTTGCAAGCTGAATAGAAATTGTTTCATAAACGCTCAGGGTTTAGTGTTTAGATCTAGTTTCTTATTTCCTGTCCTTCACAGATGATAGCAAAATCAGCTTGAAATCATGATCTGAAGGTGGAACTAACAAAAGAGGTAGTGAATGCTTACTCTGATGTTTATGTAAACAAACACGCTTTGATGGTGTTTTTGGTAAAACGCGATCTGTTGATCATATATATATAGTTATCAGTTTATTTACATTGTGTTTTTTAAATTATATAAATATAACTTCACCTCAACTTTTTTCATTTCTTTGCTTTTTTTAGCATTTCTTATGATATCAATGTTTTAAACATTTACACATTTATTTACTCTATCTGAAGTTTTATATTGGGATTTTATTGATAAATTAATAAAGCATCTGTCTAATAGTAGGATCTTCATGGTACTAATTCTTGCTGCTATATCTTTCTGATTTTTTTTGTAAAGTACAGTGAAGCTGTAAACTATGCTGTATCAATATATATGACATCAATTACATACTATCCAAAAAATGTAAACAAACAAACAAAAATGTAAATAAACAAAAAGTATTAACATTTACAAATTTAATATATTTTATGATATTAAAGTAGCCACTTTTTTTGTCTCTGAGTGCCATACATTATGGCATTAAAAAGAAAGTAAAGTAAAATCAGGAAAAAAATTTATAATATGATAGCAGCTATTTTTTCTATCTTGGAGCATCATATATATATATATATATATATATATATATTAACATGGCTGCTATATATATATATATATATATATTAACATGGCTGCAGAAAGGAATTTCCTATTAACTGAAAGGAGACCCTTTGTTTCCTCTTGGAGACCTTAAAAGAACCAAGAAGGGCAAATTCCTAATGTCCATTTCAGTCATTCTTGTCATTGCAGCTGTTATTACTATGTGATTATTCATATAGTATATGAACATGGATGGGCTGCGCACCAACACGCATTAGCCAGCGTGGTGAGTTTATTGGCTTTTTACCTCCGAGTTTAAGAATTTTTTTCAATATATACAATCATGACAGACAAAAATAAATCATGGCCCTCATTCCCAAGAGGCTGTAAAGTCACCAACCAAGGCAGCGGTTGGTGGCCAGGGGCAAAGGGTGCTAAGAATCCCCTGATTGCTGACTCAGGCTGCCATTTGATGATGACTTTTTATTTAGGTACTTACAACTGCAGATCACTTTCAAGTGAAGAAAGATTGCAAGAGTTAGAAGAAGAATTATCTTATATTAAATGGGACACTATTGGACTTTGTGAAGTTAGAAGAAAAGGTGAAGAAACAATTTGGAATTTATCATTAACTAAAATTTTTAACAATTGATTTCTAAAATTTTTAACAATTGATTTAAAAAGTGGACATGTACTCTACTATAAAGGCACAAATATTGGAAATACAAGTGGAGTAGGATTCATTATAAATAAGAAATGGAAGAATAACATTGTGGAGATTGATGGTGTATCTGACAGGGTGGCAAGATTAGTTTTGCAACTTAATAGCAGATACCAAATGTAGATAATTCAGGTTTATGCCCCAACAAGTTCTCATAGTGATGAAGTAGTAGAAGATTTTTATATGGATGTACAAAAGACTTTTGATCAGAGTAAACAACATTTTAAAATTGTTATGGGAGACTTTAATGCTAGAATTGGTAAACAAATGAAAGATGAAAATGCTGTAGGTAATTTTGGTTATGGTAATAGAAATGAGAGAGGACATAGACTTGTGGAGTTTGCAGAAAAAGAAAAACTTTATATTATGAATTCTTTTTTTGAGAAAAAAGGTTAAAAGGAAATGGACATGGAAGCATCCAAATGAAGGTACAGCAGAATTGGATTATATTTTTCACTAACAGAAAATACATATTTCAAGATTGTAATGTTCTTAATAAATTTAACATAGAAAGTGATCATCAATTAGTAAGATGTAAGATACATATTAATGCAAAACTAGAGAGACAAAAATTATTAAGAAAAACAATATTTATAGTTGATATTCCTAATCTTCAGAAACATTCTAATGAATTTAAATTAGAACTTACAAATCGGTTTCAAGTATTAGTAGATGTTGAACATGATTCAGATTTGAATAAAATTAATAGGAAAATAACTGATACACTTGTAAAAACTGCAACAAAGACAGCTGGTAGAAAAAAGCAGCAATTGATCAATAAAATTTCTACTGAGACTAAAGAATTTATGAAAAAAAGAAGGAATATGAAGATATACAAAAATGATGCATTAAAAAGGATTGAATATCTCGAATTTTGTAAAATGGTGTGGAAAAGAGTTGAAAATGATATAAGAAAGTACAATTGTGAACTAGCAAAGAAAGCTGTAAAAGAGAATAAAATTCTAAAGAGTGTAAAACAACATTTTGGTATTGGTAGGAAATTTATATCTGCAATAAGAAAAAAAGATGTCATTATTACTAAAAAGAGAGATTACATCATGAAATGTGTAGAAGACTTCTATCAAGAATTATATAGTAATAAAGAACAAGTACCTCCTATATCTATTACATCTTCCGAATTGCCCAGAATTTTAAATGAAGAAGTGAGACATGCAATTAAATTTATGAAGAAAGGGAAGACTCCAGGTAATGATGGAATTATAACTGATATATTAAAAGAAGCAGGTGAAGAAATAGAATTATTTTAGCAAAGTTATATTCCAAATGTCTAAATGATAAAGATGTACCAGGTGATTAGAAGAATGCAGTATTAATATTAATAATTAAAAAAGGTGATAAAGAAGATATTAGAAATTACAGACCTATCAGTCTTTTATCAGATTTATACAAAGTTTTTACTAAGATAATTACAACTCGTCTACAGAGAACAGACTTCCACCAACCAAGAGAACAAGCTGGGTTTAAAAGTGGTTTTAGTACAGTAGATCATATCCAGGTATTGAGAGAAGTTATAGAAAGGACAAATGAATAAGAGTTGCCAGTGTGCTTAGGATTTGTAGATTATGAAAAGGCATTTGATTCTATAAACATTTCTTCAGTGATTAAAGCATTGTATCATCTAGGTATAGATCCAGGATATTGTCAAATTTTAAAGAATATTTATAAAAATGCAACAGCAATAATGATAGTAGGAAAGTCAACATTGAGAAGGGTGTAAGACAGGGTAACGCCATATCTCCAAAACTTTTTACAGCAGTGCTGCAAGAAGTATTTTGTGGATTAAAATGGGAAGCTAAAGGAGTGAAAGTAAATGGAGACTATTTAAGTCATTTAGATTTTGCAGATGATGTAGTTGTTTTTGCAAATAATGCTTTAGAGTTACAGAAAATGTTGCAGGAGTTATCAGATGAAAGTAGGAAAGTAGGACTAAAGATAAAAGTTAAAAAGACTAAAGTAATGTTTAATAGATTTTCTCAAAATATGAAAATAAAGATTGATTATGATGAATTAGAAGAAGTTAACAGTTACAAATACCTTGGTCAGATTATTAATACAGATGGAAACATAATGGATGAAATTAATCATAGAATTAAACTTGGTTGGAGTGCTTTTGGTAGAAATAACTTGATACTAAAAGGAAATATGCCTATGTGTTTGAAAAGTAAGATTTTTAATAAATGTGTTTTGCCAGTTCTTACTTATGGATCTGAGACTTAGAAACTTAATAGAAGAGCAATACAGAGACTTCAAACCACTCAAAGATGTATGGAGAGATGCATGTTGGGAGTAACAAGAAGAGATCAAAAACGCCATGTATTGGGTAAGAGAACAAACAGGTGTTACTGATCTCCTTGAAAAAATTGAAAGACTGAAGTGGAGTTGGGATGGACATATTGCCAGAAGAGATGATAATAGATGGACAATTGAAATTTTAAACTGGATTCCAAGAGATTGTAAAAGACCCAGAAAGAGACCACATGTGAGATGGATGGATGAAATAAGAAAGAGTGCAGGGGTGATGTGGAGAAGGGAAGCTAAAGATCAGAAAAGATGGATTGAACTTGGAGAGACCTTTATCCTGCAGTGGATTGATAATGGTTGATGATGATGATGATATTAACACAATTTCTTCAGTTTATGTTAAAAGCACATAAATTTTATTCTTTCTTTATTATCCTTTCCAAATTTGTTGTGCCATATTTCATCTAATAAAATGTTTTTAAGCATAATGGATAATGTTTTATAAAATTTAAAACAGGCAAAACTCTCCATATAGTAGTGCCACTCAGGCCATCCAGAGTAATCAATGGATGCCAGAAGGCTTGTGCATAAAATCCCTATCTAGTGCCTACTCATCCAATATCACCAGACTAGTTTCTGGCTTGTGGCCTCTGTCAATGAGGAGTTTTGGATCTGAGAGCACTGCATCTAGAATCTTAAGATCTAATGCAACCCTCCAGCAACCACCCTTTATCTCTACTTAACTACAAAACTATGAAAGTAAAATTGAAAACACAATAATATTTTCAATCTAAGCTCAATAGCTTATATAATCATATAGGTCTGAACCCAGTTCAGTAACCATACATTTTGATGTCTTTGGCTTTTTAACAACCATAGCCACCACTATCCTATTAGGCAGGATTGGTGTTAAATCATTAAACATCACATGATCACTATTTCATATGCTAGCACATTACTGTTATTCAAACAGGGTTACATTAGATCCTAAGATCTAGGTGCAATGCTCTCAGATCCAAAGCTTCTCACTGATGAAGGCCACAAGCCAGAAACTTGTCTGGTGATATTGGATGGGTAGGCACTAGATAGGGATTTTATGCATAAGCCTTTTGGAATCCATTGATTACTCTAGTTGGCACTGAGTGGCACTAGTGTATGGAGAGTTTTTCCTGTTTTAATGACAGTAATGTGCTAGCATAAGAAATAGTGATCATGTGATGTTTAGTGGTTTTATAAAATTTAAGAACATATTTAAAGTTGATTCTGGCTTTCAAACATCAGAGCAATTAGAGAGATCATTTATGTAACAAGACCACTATTACATTTCTATAAGAAAAAATAAATTATTGGAAAAAAATCATCCAGAATGTATTTAATTGCAATAAAAGATAGATATTTCACTATTCATTTTATTTAAAAAACAAAAATACTGTTCAATAATTATTATTATTATTTTTTCAATGAGAAAATGAGTGAAATATATGCAAATGTGTCTCAATTTATTTTAATAATTATATTATTTTTAAACGTTTTTGGTTATACTATAATAGTAATTTATATATGCATATTATATATACAAATGAGAAATCATCTGTATTATATAGATATGTAAAAATACCAAATACTTGCAGTTTAATAAACAATACACATTTCATTCTAATCAATGTTTATCAACAAAACATGAGCTATTATACTTGATATACAATGTACATGAGGAGGAGTTGGAAGATATCATAACTCCATTGTATTTTTAATATCCAAGTATTTCCAAAAAGAATTGCACAGCTGAGAGAAACATGACTTATTATTGTAATATGCTAATTTAATTAGTTTTTATAATATTTTCTTTATTCATTTTATCGCCTTTAATTAACTATTGATAGATTTAGCTTTAATACTATTTGCTATGTACAGACTGATTTATGTATTTATTAATGGGTTGGTCAGTGCAAGCAGTGTTGTGTCACTCTATAAATGATATAAAGAAAAGTTGGATTAAGCAAACTGTAAGTAACCTACATATTCTAATTTGCCTAGCAATAATACCTGCAGAACTTCTAATCATAACAAAAAAAAATCAGATTAGTAATACTAGTAGAGCAGAGTGAAAACAATTTAATGTGTGTGTAGTGCACAAAAAAGGAGATACAGTTAAATTTAATTGGTTTGACTCAAAGATGTGAGTGAGCAGTAAAGTGCTTACTAAAATTTATAGTGAAAACTAACATAGAATTAAGCGAATAGATATTAAAAGAAGGATTATTAATAAAGTGTGAAAATAGTGTAACTTCAGTGACTAATATTATTTGTGTGGAATCGAATCAGCCATTCACCAGTTGAATCAACTAATCTATTACTAACTTATACATTATTCTGAGTAAATAAACTCATTAAGTTATTTGATGTATTTAACTTAAAGTATAATTATTAAATATATGGCTGTTTAGATTATAGCCTGGCACTGTACATATTACTGTTATAAATGAAATATAGCTGAACATAACATAATCATCATTTCCTATGTTTACACAAGCTGTTATAACAGAGGTAAAATTCTCCATACAGTAATACTACTCAGTGCAGGCCTGAATAATCAGTGGATGCAAGGTGATTTGTACATAAAATCCATATCTAGTGTCTACTCATCAAACATCTCCAGACTAGTTTCTAGCTTGTAGCTTTTATCAGATGAAGGTTGCATTAATACCTAAGATCTAGTTTTAGTGCTCTCAGATCCATGGCTGTTCACTGATGAAGGCCAAATGCTATAAACTATTCTGGAAATGTTGAATGAATAGATATTAAATTGGGATTTTATGCACAAACCTTTTTGCATTCACTGATTACTCTGGCTTGCACTAGGTGACTAATGTAAGGAGAGTTATGCCTCTGTTATTATAAATAAAGGTTTAATATATTGTTATATTAGTTTTTATACATGACAAATAATGATAATAATTTCAAAGATGCATAAGTACCTACTCATTCTGACATTCTAAAATATTTTGTCTTTGGTTGTTTAAGAATATGACAAGCTAATATGAAATACCTACTACTCTTAAATCATAACTAATATAAGATTTATTAATATTTTTTATTAATTTCCTAGTTTATTTTTTCAATAAAACCAACTAATAAAATTGTAATAATGTGCATATACACAAATTTTCAGAATATAAGTAGGGTTGATAAAATATTAATGTTCAATAACATGAAATTAATTGAATATTTTATAACAATAGTTCTTTCTATAACATTACAAAAAACAATACTAAATCACTTTAAATATTTTTAATTCAGTAAGATTTAATTTCTTTATCTGCACATTTATTTTTCTCATTCTCTCTCTCTCTCTAATGTGATTTCCAAACTGTTAGCATTTCCTTAACTTTGGATACAAATTTTTTATCTACTTTAGATAATAATTTTTTTATGTGGGTAAGAAAATCTATAAAGAAATTACTTTTTCAGTATATAATAATAAGCTAAAAGTACTGTAAATATGAAATTAGATGAAGTAATATTAAATAATCAAAGCTCCACCTATAATATTTTTTTATTTTATTCTATACATTGCTGAACAATAAAAAAATCAAACCAATCTCTGTAGAACACATGCTTTGGACACCATTCATTATCAATTGCTTTTGCAAACTACTGACATTTCATTAATATAGCATCATCATTCTTATTTAAAAACTATGTATTAAAATTTGAATATATAAGCATTATTATTTAATAAAGTCTGTTTACAATAACTTATTAATGGCAAGGCAAAGTTACATAATATTTTTTAACTAAAAACCTTGGATGAACAAATAAATATTTAAATATTGAATAAATAATAGAAGAGAAAATATGATAAATAACACTTAAAAAATGTAATATCACTTTATATTTACAGTGTAACTAAATTATTTATTACACATTTAGATATTTATCTGTTTGAGTAAGGTTCTTTATAAAACGAATAGATGTTATGAGATTCTGCCTTATGTTCTAATGAGCTGTTATAAATAATCTTTATTTAATAACATCAATAACTTATACATTTACACTTGAATATTAGTAATAATATTTAAGTAAGAAGAACATTGCTATGTTGATAGAAGTGTTGATTGTTTCAAAATCAAATATTAGGACAGATGCATGAAATTTATAACCTATGAATGGTTTGATTTTTTTTTCATCAAATGAAAACCTATGTAATAAAATAGAAAATAAAATAGATGGTGTTGTGAAGAATTAATATCAGCTTTAACTTGTTATGTATATAGCTATACTAATAATGTAAAGTTTCTTAAAGCCTATGATATAATTCAAGGGTAGAATACATTATGCTGAAAAAGTAAATATTGGTGAGTTATCACTTATGATGATGAAAAATGCTTAGTTAATTCAATATAACACAAAAAGATATATTAACATATTTGCACACATATAAAAGTGTGTGCATGTGATTATAATAGAGTTTACCATAACTTCCCATTTATTTCCTTTAATGGAATCTTATTTTGACATGAAAAACTTCACACCATATGTCCTAGTCACATAACTTACAATGAAAAACAGTTACAAAAAAAAAAAAAAATTGATTTCACACAATAAACACATTACATTCAAAATGCTTCATGGTATAGGTTATTAAAATATTACTACTGCAGCTTTTTTTCTCTAGTTCTGTTTGATATTATTGTTTGTATATATATTTATAATTGTGTTTGTGGAGTATTTCATTGCATTAATATTATTTTGTATGTTTTGAATTAATTCTGAATTGAAAACAAATACACTCAGGGTAATCAATTAAATAGAATTACACTCACATTGAATGTTTAATTTTTCGAAGAACAAAATCCCATACATTCAATGTTTTTTTACTTATTAAAAAAACATTCATTTTATCTCATACTTCAATTAAATAATTGTAAAGATATTTAAAAAACTCAGTGCCTATAAAAATAAGACACCTCTCAATTGGCTGGCACGTAATCAGATTTTATTTTTACAGTCTAAGCATTGATAATTATCTGACCAACCAGATTAATAACAGCTAGATATAATTTGTTAACCAATAAGTGTAGCGCTAGCAAGTCTGGAAATGGGGCGATTAATCCTAAATCTGCTTGTGATCAGAAAAAATTTCTAAGGTTCACTATACCCGGATTTGTACCCTAGGACTAGGTCATAACAAGCAGTTACGCTAACTAGCATGTCAGGAAACCTTTGAATCTTTTTTAACTTAGATAGAGAGCATTTAATTCATTATCAAATCTTTACCTTTAAACTATATAATAAATGCCTACATATGTATCGTATTATTTTTTTTTCTTTAGACAAATAAGAATTTTTTGATTTATCCGAACGGATATCGTGCAATCAGTTTTTGAAATCTAAACATATATCATTTTGTCCGCATACAAAATATATTTAAAAAAGATTTTTAAATTGATAATAAAAATTTATAATATTTTATTTTATCGATATAAATGCAAATTGCTTTAAAGACATATGCCGGTTATATTAAAATTCTCTTAACAGTATCCGCTTTTCAGTCTCCATTTGGAAGACCAAAACACAAAGGTTTTCAATTTTATCATTTTCTTTCTAAATTGCAAATGAGTTTAGCTGCCGACTTGTTTACAAACCATTAATCAATTAAAATTGACTAATTTAAATTCAATAATAAGTGTTCCAATTTTACATTAAATCTCTGCAATTCACTTGGTTTCATAAAAGGTTTAAGAAAATAGTTTTAGGATAAAAATAAAAAGAAAGCGTCTATTTTTAAAAGCTTTTTGAAAACATCGATTGTCAAACTCTTGATAATGACTAACCCAGGATTGATTTGTAATTGAATTGATTAACACGAAGTATCACCACATTTCATAATCCGCTCTGAAAAAAAATGTCTGTATTTAAAATAACTGATTTTGTAAATAAAATTTGCAATTCTTATTTATAATCGGCTGTTTGCTTTTTTTTTTTTTTTGCCTCAATTGCTGATTTAACGACCTTACTTGTGTCATGTTTAAGGCCTTTTTAAAATTTTATATTTTTAATTCTTTTCATAAAAATTCAATCATTAATTCAAATGTTTATTCAAATAGACAAAAGCATTTCTTGTTTCAACTGATTTAAAGCAACTAAAATTATGAAGTAATAATTATTATAACGTTAGAGAGACGGGAATTCACGGGACGTTTGAGCATCCACGTGGATATATGAATGCAACTGTTACAATCAACTGATCAAAACTATTTTTTTGCACTCAAATATAATTCGAACTAGGTTTCCTTTACCTCGTGAATCAATATAAAAGTAAAATAAAAAACGTTTATAAAAGATCACTATAAAAATTAAAAAAAAAATATCTGAGTTTTAATAGATAAAAACCATAAAGCAGTTTTAAATAAGGTGTTTGGTATGTAGCAGCATTTGTAAGAAAGTATGGGCATAGTTGTGTTTGGAAAAGTACTTAAAAATAATTCACTTATAAATATACAGAAATTAAACTATTCTCCAACAGTGTGAGTTTGTTTATTAATAAAAATATTACAGCTGTATTTTGTTCACTCAGTCTAGAGCAAAGGTTAGCAACAACCTTTTTCAGTATAACAGTTAATATATAGAGTATATGAGCACAAACTTTCGCACGACCCACCACTTTCCACTCTATCTCATAACACCTAAACGAAAGTCTGTGCTCATATACCCTATATATTACATATATTGATACAGGTATATAATAAGCCTATATTTCAGTTATTACATAGTATAATAGTTAAGTTTGGTCATCATTCACATATCATTACTATTTTTTGTATTCACCATGAATACTAATTATCAATATTCAAGTGTGGTAGTTGTCCAAATGATATACCTATTTTTATTTGCCTAAGCTTTATTTTGAGAATGGTTGTCTAAACTATTTTTGTAGGATTATATCTAACTCTTTATACTATTTGTATAAGGGATTGCCTAGCATAGTTGAAAGTTCTTTATCTTGTGGACACAAACTGAATAGAAAAAATCAATTAGATAGTTATTCAGACTAATTTGTTCTTTGTTACTATTGGTTGATTTATTTGGAGTAGTCTAATACCTACTTGATAAGTAAACTGCAGAATCTTTGTTTTAAAGATTTTGGATGAGATCATTGGAATTAGGTAAGCTAAGACAAAGAACAAAAAGTGATGGGTGAATTTTAAAATGACTATTCAAACCAATCAATGAACCACCAAAACAGACATAGATATATCTTATTGGTTCTATAGACTAAAAACATTCTCACAATATTGTCCTTTAACATCAAACTTTTTTTAAAAAAATTTTAACACATTTTTTAATTATAACTTTCATTGGGGTCGATGTTCTGTATAGTTTGATACAATAGTAGTATGACAGGCTCTGAAGTTCAATGTCCATGATTCATAACCCAGTTCCACCATTTCCAGTATTCAAACCTCTTATGACCTCTCAAGCAATAAATCATATTATATTGTATTTAATTCTCAGTTATTTCTTCCTAATGATAGCAATCACTAATGTCATTAGAATGTCTTTGTAATAAAATTTATAATGTAAATGGGGTCTGTGTTTCCCATAAAAACCACCCACAGTTTCATCATATAATACTTTTATAGAAAGACTTTCACTATTAATTCACTTCAAATGTAATAATTCAATGAATATATGCTCTTACAATAGTAGATTTAATATCATAATATCTAACAACCTGAATCATATAACCATTGATCATATGAGCTTGACATTATATTTTCAGAATTTTAAAGATCATTCATAATTGATATATTTTTCTGTTATATTCACAGACTAGTTTTATCAGGGAGGAGCCCTGGATATGAGAGCACTGCACCTAGATCTTAATAATACAATCTTCAGTCAGACACCTTTTATCTACTTAGTTAAGCTAAGAGTTCAATATCATAGGACATCACTTATTTTTTTTGTCACAAACAGGCTTAGGATTTTTTTTTAAAACTAGCCAATTCATCTGACCCAACAAATTATATAATAATGATTAATGGGTGATTTGAACTCAGATTTTCAAGATCCCTACAGTCTTCCACTCTATCCAATATAACCAATACACATGTATGTCAGTTATATCACATAAAGTGAATGACTGTAGGAGCTTGGAAGTCTGGGTTCAAATCCCTATTAGTTTATATCTAGGTTAAATAGATACATTATACTTGTATTCGATACTGATAATGATTAGTAAAAAGTATCATTTTAGTATTATTAAAAAAGTATAAATGCATAGGTTAATCTGAATTGGTTAGATAAACACCTATAAATTGCTCATAAAAATGAAAAAAAAAATGGCATGGTCTTTCATCACTGATAGAGGAACATTTTTATTGATACAATTTATGGCTTGATTCATTCTCAGGTGAAATCCCAGAGTTTATTTTTTCTAGAATAAAACTACTTTTACATATGTAGTTTCTATTTTTATTAGCAGATATAGTGGTTAAAAAGACATCATATGCTAAGAAGCTTTAGGAGTATGATGCTCTCATCAGTGAAAATGATTATAGTATATGTTTTGTTTTATGTTCAGTGTTTTAGTACTTATCTCATTAATTGATCATTTGAACCACAATATGACAGCCAGATACCCATTTATTGACCGTTAATTGAATGTCTATTTATGTTAACAATAGAATATTATCTGAAATTTTTTTAGAACTTACTTAGAAATCTTCAGCTACTTGAAAAGTTTTTGAAGTCCCCTAAATTTAAACCTCATAAAATAGGCATAAAAGTCAAATATTTTTACTTCTATATCATGAAGTTTTTCTTAGCTAGTTTTTCTGACTGGATTCCTGTGATAGACTGTCACAGCTAAAGATCTTCAGATCGGTTTTTAGCTGGGTAGAATAAAAATATAAAATCTCATTTTTGTCAACTGACTGAAAACTATTATGTTTAAATGGCCATTAAGTTTATTTAAATATCGTGTGATCTCCTGAGCAGCTAACCAAATAATTATTTCACAAAAATAGAACCATTACTAAATGTCATTAAACTAAATTGTGCTAATCTGACGGAAAATAATAACAACTTTCATTTGTGGTGATCAGTAATATTACTTGATTAGCAATATACTGTTTATCTGGATTTGCGATTAGTTAAGAGAACCTAATATATATTAAGATGTTTATGTGTGTGTGAAGGCATGTCTTTATTTTAGTTTTTATCGTTTCGTTAATAAAAATAAATCTTGCAATACAGTTTTTGTTTTCTGGCACTTTTTCTAAAGCTTTAATAATAAAGTTTTAACACTGTTAAAAAATTTGGATATATATTTATTTACGTAAGCATTTTTGTTATATTATAAAAAGAAATTTAATTAAAAATAGTTCTCTATTTAAAAAATAATAATAGCCATTTAGTTGGGTGTGTCAGGGGTTAATATTCTATATATATGAAAACCTTTTTTTTTTTTTTATGTAAACTTTAATTACGATTATTTATTATTTTCTATTAGTTATTGCTATACTTTTTGCGGTTATTATTATTATTTTATTTTCATTGTATTTTTTATTTACTTTTTATATAATTGTTTCGGGTTTTGTTTTGTGTGTGTGTGTTTTGTTTTGTTTTAAAGGACACTTTATTGTAAAATACGTCACGTATAATGACGCTACACGCGGTCTAAGCAAACACATAATTAAAAAAAGACAAACTACTATCTCATGATAAATTATAAGTATATTATAATTATAACTTTATATTAAATGATTGTATCATACAAAAGATTATGAAATTACTTCGTAAAGTTCCATTTATATAACTCAGTTATTTTATAAGAACATATTACATAAATTAGTTGTAAAAATATCTTCTAAAACAGCTTTAATTAAAAGTACATTTGACAAAAAAACAACCCATAATTATAATAGAATATTAAACAAGACATTTATTTTATATAGCGCGATGTTTTATAAACTGTAATACTAATAAGCCAATAAGCTAATATTGGCTTATTACTATTACAACAGAATATTAACTATATAAGAGCACAAACCTAATAATAGTATTCTCATAATTAGAAATAATTAGGATTCAATAATATTATAAGCAGGCACAGATTATATATAATATTAATAATTTTTATTAGTCATTCATTAAACTAGAGATTATTCAATAATGAATAATATTTCTGTAATATAATTTTCACTATATCCCTCTCGCGCGAGACTAGTTTCTATTCACTTTTACCATCTTGTGGCACAATGTAATCATAAATATATGATCAAAGATATGTGAAAAGATGTATGATCCCATAAATCCATATTTCATGCTGAACCATCACTCATCAGTTGGCCCAGAAGACAATCTTTTACATATATATTTTTTCACTTTTTAGTATATATATATAGTTTAATTGATAAGTTTCAAACTTGCTGCCCTCACAACTTTGACAGAAACCACTTAATTGAAGTTTATTAATAATTTTTATTAATCATTTATTAGACTAGAAATTATCTAATAATGAATGAATAATATTTCTGTAGTGTAATTTTCATTACACCACTCTCATGAAAACTACACTACAAAAATATTACAGATTATATAAAACTTTACATGCCTTTCTCAGTTGATTTTCATCATCTGCATTAGAAGCCATAATGTATTCTATTAACTGTATCCCAGAGTTATCTATTGTAAGCTTCCCTAATCAGTGGACAATAGGTAGCAGTGCAGCAACTAAATCTGCAAACTGGTTTCTGGCTATTGGTCTTAGCAAAATCCAATGCTTATCTATTGTATGCAGAAAATAGCCTGGAGATTTGAAAGTGATATACTGTAATCAAGATACATAGATTACTTAAATTTACATAATGCTTATAGTGCATTAAGCAAGGAAGAAGATTCAGATATTTAAATTTGGAGCAGATGTATGTAGAATAAACAATTCTAAAAATAATAAGACTAATTAATTTTGAAAGATATGCAGTCAACAAAAATTAATTCAAAGCATCCCAAAATATCAATATAAACACTAGAAAACAAATCATCAAATATATAATAATCAAATGGTCAGTGTCTTAGTAGACAATGATAATTTTTTTTTTTCATCTCCTTTATCTGTCAATCTATCTATCTGATGGTCATATTAATGTTTATCTATCTATCTAAATCTATATATCTATCTGTCTATAAGTTCATCCATCTAGGATTTATATACCTATGTATCTATTTATCTACAATCTCACTATCTATTTATCTACTTATTTTTCTATCTGCCTATCTATCTATCTATCTATCTATCTATCTATCTATCTATCTATCTATCTATCTATCTATCTATCTATCTATCTATCTATCTATCTATCTATCTGTCCATCCATCTGTCTATCTATCTATCTATCTATCTATCTATCTATCTATCTATCTATCTATCTATCTATCTATCTATCTATCTATCTATCTATCTATCTATCTATCTATCTATCTGTCTATCTATCTGTCTGTCTGTCTAATCTGTCTGCCTGTCTGTGTGTCTGTCTGCCTGCCTGTCCATCTGCCTGTCTATCTATCTATCTATCTATCTATCTATCTATCTATCTATCTATCTATCTATCTATCTATCTATCTATCTATCTATCTATCTATCTATCTATCTATCTATCTATCTATCTATCTATCTATCTATCTATCTATCTATCTATCTATCTATCTATCTATCTATCTATCTATCTATCTATCTATCTATCTGTCTATCTGTCTGTCTGTCTAACTAACTTTCTATGAATTTTCCTACCTGTCTATCTACTTATTATCTAGTCTTTCCATTCATTCATCTATCAATTTACACACTTATCCATCTGTCTGTCTTTCTATCTGCCTATCTATTTATATATCTATTTATATGCTTATTTATCTTTTTAATTCTACTCATCTATCCAATTTTTTTCTGACTATTTATCTTAGTTATATAATCATGCAAATTACATCATAGGTAAAGGCTTTTTCTAGTTAAATGTGCTGAAACTCTTCATTATAATTTCAATGTTTGCATTTTAAGTCCAAGAAATACTTAATATATTTCACTGCAATATGTGGTGAAGAATTATAGGAGAAAAAATTACAAATTTATTAATAATTTAAGAAAAGGTGTGACCACATTCAACTTGTAGTCTCCCTTTATAAAATCCATATACATAATATCAAACTTGTTTTATAAAGGTAATAAGCAAATCTTTGATAATTAATAAAATAAAACTTTTAAAATAGTTATTTACCTAAAAAGGAATATTATATTCTCAAAAACTATTTGATAATTATTTATTATTCAGATAAAATATCTATTTAAATATCATCATCATATAAAAGTGACATCTATTGAATTAATAGACTTACAATAATGATTTCCAGCTTCATATGTTACTTTCAGAAAATGATTATCTCTTTAGTAATTTTAATCTGCCAGATATTATAAGTACTCTGAACCAGTTGTTGAAATTGTTATTTTAAATCTTTATATTGCTTATGAAATTCCATATTCAATTTATTATTCAGAAAAGGAGAGAATATTGTAAGTGTTCTTTTAAGTAACAAATAGTACAATTGTTTTTATAATGAGCAGAGAATATTTTAGCCATATTTATATCACCACAAAATGTTTAAAAAACTTGAATGATTTAGCAAGTAAGATCAATTTTATGATTGTAAATTGCAATTATAATGTTGAACTATTCTTGAAGCTTATCTTGATTTACAGTATCTTTAAAAAAGGCAAAATAATATTCAAATTTCTTAGCAACATAAACAATAACAGAATTCTTAAAAATAATTTATTGTAAATTTGAGCATAGTTTTTCTAAGAGTAACATATATTATTTACATTATAGAGAATAAATTATAAATATTCTAAAGATGTGATATATATTGGTTTTTATTGAAAAAAAAATAGTTGAAAATAAAATATAATGAAGAGTTATAATTAGACAAGATGTTGAAATCTTTCAAAAGTAAAGTTTACTGCTAAAGGAGTTAAAAACAGTTATACAGGATATTACATAAATAGACTGAAAGATCAATATATAATACATGTAGAAATTTTTGTGATCCATAGGATAGTTTATATAATCCGTCATGAAACTTCATCTTTCTATCACTTTTTATTTCCAGGCTGGAATGGCCAAACTCATTGGCTGCTAATATGATAATAATCTATTTCAATTTTTATCTTTGAGCATACTGAACTTTTACCTACTCAGATACACCTATAAGTGCTTGTGTATGATTATTTTTTATACATTCTTATTTCTTACTTAAATGTTTATAATTAATGTGATATTATTTTAAGAATGATTGACTCCAAACATTTTGCATTGGCAGAAATTCACCACTTATTCTTTTAATAATTATAGTCATTTTTGATTGCATCTTCCAACATATACATTAAAATATTAGAGCAAAAGGTCTTTTATCAGTATAAATTAAATAATATCCAATAAAGAATAAAAGCTTTCTCTAAATTAAATATTCAAATTTGGAACATAATTCCAATCAATGTGTTATTATTTCTAACTTTTTATCAATATACTTAGGAAATCTAACAGCACCAGAACTAATATTTGATCTCATTGAAAATTCAACACTGCACAGTTGCTATTCAGTAGATTAATTAATCACCTTTCCATAAATCTTATTTATGCACATCCTGTTCAATAAAACCTTCTTCTATGCAATACGAATTGAACTAATAGCTGCAATATCAATCTAAATCATGACATCTTCCTTAAAAATGCTGTCCTATTTTCAAGATAGAATGTTCAAACATCACATGTCATCTTAAGCAACTATCTATAAGGTTACATTTATGATCATTATTATCAGTTAGAATTTGATGGTATGAAATCCTATATAATGCTATCTGAAAGGTAATTATATAATAAATAAATTTGTACAAATTTTTATCATTAAGTTTAAATTATATTCAATTGTAAAGTTAGTTTGATATAAATAATAAATGTCAGACATTACTTCATTAAATATGAATACTAAAAGATGGTTGATTTCAGCTTAGGAATATCAAAACTTAGTGATAAAGAGAAAAGCTGAAAAATAGTCTGAGAATGGGAGTTAATGCACTCAGGTCTGGTGATTTCTGATTACTCAAGTTAACTATAGATAAAAGTAAAATAGAGAATTGCCAATTTTATGACATCATATTATGTATGCTAAAGAATAAATTGATTTGTTATTATTAGTCTTCTTGTCCAGGGGAAAAGTTACTTGCCATTATAAAAATAAGCCTGAAATTACCAAAATATATATTTACTGACACAGAGTCATATTTATATAATGGTTTAAGCAAATTTATTTGGATTCAAAAATCTTAGAATGTTTTAATTCAAGACGTCATTTTGAAGAACTAAAAGTGATTTTTAAATGCTTTACTTTCAGTTTTGAATCTCAAAAACTGAAAATCAATTTTGTGTTGAGAATTTAATTGCAATATTATTAGATAATCATTGATTAATTGTATTACTATAAATAATTTAGACTTTTCAATTGCTCTTATTTTATTATATTATTGTGAAAACTAATGAATCATATGTTTTGTTTCTACCTTGATTAATAACTAATCTCACATTAAGTCTACTATGTAATAAGCTTGAAAGATTACTGAAATAATAATAATATCATCTTAATGACCTATAGCATTTATTAAATTAGATTTAGTAACTTTCAAAACTAAGAATTCCAAGAGAGTAGGTTTTTATGTATCTAGTTAGTTTCTTTCCTAATTGCTAATTTCATCTTGATTGTATTAAATATTTATATCTAATATGGTAGAAGTCAAAAGTTTTTTATTTCATTATCATTATTGGTTACATACTATAACTAATACAATATCTTTAAATATAAATATAAATATCTCAAAATATAAATTCAGTAGTAACCTCCACTGTATTAGTTACAATGGTGCCCAACATGAGGCCCAAAATAGGCCAAATATCTGTTGCCATCTTTTCTTTTCCATGCAATCTATTTTGAAAGCTATTTAATAAAACATTATATATTATAAATTATTTATTTAACCTATTTTATATTCCATTACAGTGGCACCCAACTTGGGGCCTGACTACAATACATATCTAAACAAATACCAACAATAGAAAGTGCAAAACTTAAATAAATTTCATGCAGCCTCACTCAAGCAGCTTATAAGTTAATCTGTAAAGATAGAATTAATTACTGTTCATCTTAATAATCTTATAAATAACCAACCAACTATCACATATATAGAAATAAATTAATTAGCACCAAATAATATGATGCATATAAACAATGAAGTACAATGGGATATTTTTCTTTTAAAAATCTAAATTAAATTTTCAACTTTGATGTAACAAGATTACAACCAATTAAAACAAGCTTTTCAAGATGAAATCACATGATCTAATAATAGCAATCATTTATAAAAGTAATGTTAAACTAAATGTGGAACTGCTTTTAGCTTGATATTGTAGTTTAGATGCTATACACTTCTTTTGCTCACCATTTTTCAGGAAAAAGGGTCCAGCATCCCTTGAACATCTATCTTCTTTAAGAAAACAATTAGAAAGATGCAGAGATGAATTTGTATTTTTTATGTATTTACATTTTTGTCCATTTTACAATGTAATAAACATGTTTAAATAAGATACCTTGAAGCTTGACATTATAAAATTATGTTTTAAAATCAACCATATTAATATTTGCACTACACATAGAAAATAAACATAATGAAGGATAATATTAAAATAAGAGTGATATGAATAACATTAATCTAAATGAAAAGAATGATCCTGGTGATCAATTTATTAATGTTTATTTCTACTTTTGTCAGCAGCATTATTAAATCACTATAATTAGTTATTTGGAGTTAGTTTCATTTTTTTAAGAAACCAATTTATGACCTGGCTGATCTCATATTCCTTTGTACTGCAATCTAAGGTCTAGGATGAAGTATAGACAGTTGCTTTTGCAGCCAAAACTATTGGTAGTTGTCTTTGATTAAAATTTTAAATTCCTTACTTGTTACTTCTATAATTTCTTTCTATAATTTTGGAGATTTCTCTGTATCTCCATTTGGAAAAAAGTCCAAAACTTAATAAGCATATTAATTTTAAGAATATCTTCAAATTGATGATCAAAGTCAGAATGTAGAGCATAAAAATGCTGACAATAGTCAAGTGAGTCTTCATCATGTTTTTCTACTGATAATAAATGTGGAAAGTGACTAAATTCTTCTAATCCTAAATATTTTTTATACAGAAAAAGTTTTGTCACAAACAGCAATAAATATTTTGTGTTTTGGATAAATTCAGTTTCTAGCCTTGGAGCTGTACATTTGGTTTATTACATTTATTAAGCAAGTATGTTAAATAAAGGGAGATTTTTGGATTCAATCAAATTAGCTCATCTTTGTTTTTTAGAAACTCTAACACTGAGACAAAGAGTTTATAAAGTTAATTACAACAGGCATCTTTTGACAGCTAATAAATTTCTGTATGAAGTCGCAGGTGACCAAATTTTTCATCACTTGCAAAACAAAATTGTTTAAGCAGTCTGTCACTGAATGAATTATTTTTGATTTTTCTGACTGATTTAATGACATAATATAATGTACTATGTAGGCATTCATTCAGATTATTGGGCATTCAACCTTGATGATAAATGAGCAAGTATGCAATTATTAAATTTGTAACCACTTTGTTAAAATATGCAAAAGAAAACAACAACATTGTAGTGCCCTATAATTACTGATGCACCATCAATAGTAAAAAAAAATATTTAGGGGGGTGGGATCTTTTCTTTAAAATCTCACCCAATGCCTAAATATCAATTCACTTATAATATCAGTTTGAAAATTTTTAACAGTTAATGATTAGCACTTTTTTTTCTTTTATGAATTGCAAAAGCAAGGTTTCATATCCTTTAAAAAAACTGACTCATCAATCTGGATAGGACACTGGAACACTTTGGAATACTTACATAATGAGTTTTCAGCAATTTGAACCATTTAATCAATTATACTTTGCATTGTATTATCACTAAAAATTTGTTTCTTGGTAATATCAGAGTCTGTCTTGTGTATCATAATGCATATTAATTCAATTATATCTAGTTGAATTAGTTATGTTTATTTCTGTTTGGTACTTAATAACAAAATAATATTAAAAAGCATACAACCCATTGTTTTCTTGCTTGGATTTAATGAAATAAAACTGCCAGTGTTAGCTATCTCAAATTTTTTTATATGCTTTAAAATAAGACAAATACTTATTTTTCTTATCAGCCTAAACTTTTGACAAATTTTCTTGTAAGAATACAAGTTTAATTTGATAAAACATTTTAATAAATTGGACAGATTATTGTTATCAGTTGAGGTGATTGAATAAAGGCTTCATTAGTTAAATATTGTTTACATTTTTTAAAAATGCATGTAAATAATTTTTAATATCAATGCGATTTTATCAGATATCTCATAAAATGTAAATATTCAGGTTATTATCTTTTTTCTTATCCTATTTGTAATTGGTTTGCTTCAATGTGTTTAACTAAAGGTTTATTCTGTATGTTAGTTTTGTTAAGTTAGCCAGGTTTGAACTGTTAAGGCAAACCAATCTAAAATATAAATAATAAATTAAAGTTAATTTAAAATTAAAATTATTAGAAAATATAACAAATTATATAATTAAAAGAGAGCAATTTCTTTTAGAAACAATTTTTTTCCCCCAATAGTTATTAGAATATCACTAACAACATCAGAAATAGAGTGATTTTGTCATAAGATGGCAACATTCAAACAAACTATAACCCCTAGTCTAATGAATGACTGATCAAAAATATTAAAATACTAATGAAACTAATAAACTAGGTTTGGTTCTCAGTTAATTAAGCATCGGATATATTAATATTTTAAGTATTTAGTTGTCTATAAATTGAATATATTTCATTTTAAAGAATATATATATATATATTTGATATTAAATTATTGAACATGAAATTAATTTATTAAAAACTAATTAATTTTAAAAAATATACCAATATGTAAGTAAAAATCAGTTAATTGTTTTTAATTTAGTCTGCTTTTATTTAAATAATGTCTTTCTTATGAGCATCTGTTTTTTTAGCAATTAAAACAGATGATTCAATAGATATGACTAAATTTTAATGATTAATAGTTTTTTTTTATTCCATTCCTCTATTTTTGTTAATAATGAAACAAAAATATTAGAAGTATATAATTAATATTGTACCAACACAAGCCTACTACAATTTTATTACTAGAAAACATAGAAGATATACAAACATACAATAGATATATAAAAAAATCTATAAACATACACATAAATTGCCATTTTATTGAAACAATAATAATAATTTTTTTTTTTACATATGATCTGCAATATATAAAGTTCAAAGGTATCAAATATAAATTAAATATTTTTGAATCCCTTTTTATAAAATAAACTTCATTAATAACAAATTATATACAAGTATTAATATATATATATTGTGTCAAGGCCAATTTGGCACATATATATAAAATAATTTTGTCTAAAAAAATTATTAAAATCCAAAAAAAAATCTTTCGTAAAAGAGTTTGAAAAAAAATAGAAATTAATTGATTAAAAGGGTAGAGGGGGAGTTTTGTTTAGAAAAGATAAAACTAAGAGTTCATAAAAGTTAAAGAGTGTTATTATTATAAATTAAAAGCTTCAAAATATAAATCTCTTTTCATTCGAATTGAATAAAAAAAATAGTATTAAAACTAGTTTTGATGTGTAGAATAAAATTATATATGTGCGTGCGAATGTAAAATAAATGTATCAGTATTAAATATTATAAATAAATGAAATATATATTAAAAAAACACAGCAGTGTGCTACTAATTAAAGATATGAAAACAACACATTTTGAAATAGCTACTACTAATTAAACAATCAGTCAAAAAACACGTTGTCATAGGATTAATTACCAATGAAATTCGACAACAGATATTTGCCAGAGGATATTACATGGACAACATGTTGCAGGTATAAATAGA
Source organism: Epiperipatus broadwayi (assembly GCA_028023455.1). Classification (NCBI taxonomy): domain Eukaryota; kingdom Metazoa; phylum Onychophora; class Udeonychophora; order Euonychophora; family Peripatidae; genus Epiperipatus; species Epiperipatus broadwayi. The sequence goes on along the minus strand of JAQFVV010006369.1, from coordinate 2,184,044 downwards.
CTTTTTATGTTATTGGACAATGAATTGAGTGAGTTTTTTTAGTCTAGTTTGCAGTGACAGTCTTGTTTCAGTTGAGATAACAGTGCATTTCTATTATGTATTCAGAAACAAAAATGCATTGTTGAGCAGCTTTTGGAAATATATGCTCGTGCTTCAGCCTTTTTAGTCCAACAAGATCATCAAAACCTGCCTGTGAAATAATGTCTGCATAACAACTCAGAAATCCTCCGTCAAACATTCAACTGTCTTCAAGAATAAAGCCAATGGATTCGCATAAAATCTCTTCAAGAAACATCCAAATCTAACCGGTTAGATATAATCCATCAGAAAGAAGCAGCAGAAGCAGCCAACAATATCCACGTTCCAAAAATCCTAGGTAAACATTTATTTATTATCATTTATACGTAGTAACCACCGCTGTAATTTGTCAATCCTACCAAGTAAAGTAATTTGAACTCTTAAGCATGCATAAAATGAACTATCTATGTGCGTGTGTGTGAATGTGAGATAATTTAATGATGTCATATATTATTCATGCTTTTCACCAGATATGTTATAATGTGTTACTTTAAAAAAATGTGCGTGTGTTAAATTAGATTTATAAAGATGTTTAACCGTTTGAATGCATGACTCATCAAAAAACGAGAAGATTTGACGTCAGTCTAAATCGGCTACTTTTTATCCCACGTATACATATTATATGTCATTCGAAAGAAAATCAAAAGTTCTGTAAGATGGTGCCCTCTTCAGAATTATTTTACAAGTAAAAAATCAATAAAAATGACCATATATGTCAAATAAAACCAAAGCACCACCTCCTCACCAACTTTTTTTGAATCTTATTGGCTGTCCAACTTCTGTCAGGAAGGGAAATGGCTGCCAAAAAGTAAAAAGTTACATTCATTTTGATTTTTATTACGAAAATGATAAACGAATGTTTACAACATTTTAAACAATATTTGAATTGAATTACAAATTATTATTGATAAAATAATACTAAAAATCAAATTATTTTAGAAAAATAGTTAAGATATTACCAAGAATTATTTATTTATTGCTACATATTGATCGTAACGTTAAAGTGAAAAAAAAAAGATTGCTGACGCAATCTTTTTTGGTTGGTTGAATAGCGGTTACTTTTATTTCACCGCAATTGAATATTTTTTAAATTATAAATCAAATTTTATTTTTGAAAAGACTTTTGTTTGCTTTCATAATGACAATTCAGTAATATACTTTTTACAAACGAAACTAACGTATTTATATTATTAAAAGTGATCTATTTTAAAAATAGATTTTGTTAAAGTTGTGAGTTGGCCAATTAAAAGTTTTGATTTTTAACTCATTCAGCCAATTAAATAATAATCATTGAAAGGGTTAAATTTAGTCAATTAATGTTGGGTAATAAATTATCTTTAAACTTAATTAATGTTAATTAAAATAAAATGTCTTCAAACTTAAACTTTATTTGTCAGTCAATTCTTTTTACCAACCTTTTTATTAATTCTTTCCACCACTAATTTTGTATAATTTTGTTATTGAATTAAAATTAGACTGAGCTAGTTTTAGGGAATGTTTCGAGCTCTGAATTATGAGCCTACTGCCCAAATATGTTGGTCCTCAGACTAGCTGTCGCCCCAGAGTTTACCCTAAAACAAATAAAGTATTTGGATAGTAGAAGTTTGAATCTAGCAGCTGAGATGAGCCATTGTTGATAGTTAAAGCTATCAATAAGATCTCCCATTTTGCTCGAACATGCCGGTTCGTTCACATAACATTTATAAGATTATAAATGTATTATGATGGAGTTTGAAACCGGCCAAAACTTATATATATGTATAAGTAGGTGGTTTCAGTGGTTCGACCCAGTACATAAATGGCTTTCCCAATGTTTGGGGCTGGACGTAAGAAACAATAGTAAAATAAATACTTTGTTTCTTGTTTAAAAAAAATTTCTATACAAAAGCTAAATTACGTATGTTAAAGCGTTTTAATTTAAAAAAAAAAAAGAATTGACTGAAAACTTTGTTTTCTTTAAATGAAAAGAGATTTACGCTATTTACGTTATCTAAAATAAATCATTATGTTAAATCAGAGACAGTTGGATGTTTGGGCGGAGTTAAAGCATTAAGATCGGGTGGAGAAAAATGGACAAAGGAGGGGTAAGGTCAGCATGTATTTTCAGTTTAGTAAGAAATAAAGAAAATAATAATTAGTAAACTTATTAAAGTGAATAAAATACAGTATTAAAAATAATGATAAAAAGTGTTTAAAATTATAAATTATAAAAAAAAAAAAAATAAAGCCAAAATGGAGACTCAAGGTAAAAATATAGAAAATAGCCTCAACAAGGAAAAAAGAGAAATCATAGCTTTACTAACCAGCATGTTTGAAAAACAAAAAGAAACAGCTGAAGAATATAAAAAAATAGCCGAAGAGCTTAAAAACCAAAATAATGAAATGAAGAGTAAATTGGAAGGGCAAGCTGAAATGCTTGAAAAGTTAAAGGACCAGATCGAAATGGGCCAGAATAAAATAAAATAAATTAGGGAAGAAATAAAAGAGATTAAAACACAAGTAGAAAATCAAATAGAGACTGCTTACCAAGTAATAAAAAAAAATAAGATAGAAGATAGAAAAATAATTAAAGAGATAAAAGTTGAAGTTACAAATTTAACTGTAAAAGTAAATCAGATAAATCATAGTCAAAGTAGCCCACAAACTAAAATAAAAAAGGCAGATCAGCTGAGTGTGAACATGCACATTACGAATAACTTCATGAGTCATCCTCAGAAACACATTTATAAAAAAAATTCAGATGATTTACAAAAGCCATATAGTATAGTCCCTCAAACTGACTTCAATGCCTTTGTGATAGCCAAAGGAAATATAGAAAAAGGAACATGTAATGCTAGGTCACTAAAGTTATTTGGAGGGCTGAATAACAAAGAACCACCAGACAAAAATTAAAAATATGTAATCTGACAAATTCTCCGGCTTGACCTAGTATATAACGACCATGGATGCAGAATAATGGAAAATGTTAACAAAGTTTAATGAAATAAATGTAAAAACGAGTATCAAGTTAGTTTGAATAATTAAAAATGATTAAAGTTAGTCTTAGTAAAATAAAATAACAATCTTAGAGGTTTTTAAAATGTCAAAGCAATGATAAAACAATTTATGTCAAAAACCCTCGATTATGTCGTATCGATTATGTTAAATCCCAGCTCATAAGTCTAGAACATAGCGGAGCATGAGGCCAATGAAATAAATGTGTAAAATCAAAAAAAGAAGGGAGAGTAAAAATAATGCTGTAAAAATAAAAATGAAATAAATAAGTGTATAATGAAAATATTAATGAAAATAAAACATTATCAAATAAAATTAAAAAAAAAAAAGTGTATTAAATTAGGATTGAGGTGTGTGCAAGTATTTGGGCAAAGAAATTAAAAGTTGGTTTAAATCAGCACAAAATCTATCTGTGTGTTTGAATTGCCTTATACTTTGCTGCCTACTTCTCTTAACATTACATTTATTACCTAATGATGAAAATAAAAACTAAAAATGCATTCTAGAAAAATAAGAATTTGAAGTGGTCAATACTTAGGAAAAGTGATCAACGCACATATTAATTAAGAAAAATGTTTGTAAATAAATAAGTAGGTCAAATAGTTAAAATAAAATCAATAAAATCAAGTTAAATAAATAAGCATAAATATATCTGTAGTAAATAATAATAAAAAGTGACTCGTGATAAACTAATAGATTTTATTTTATTTTTGGAATACATGCACGGTAATAAAAGGAAGTAAATAAATGATTTAAAGTCAAGTAAAATATATATATATATATCAGTGTAATGATGAATCGTAGTAAAGTAAGTTGTTTTTGAATATACGCAATTTAATAAAAGTTGAGTAAATAATGAATCGTAATAAAGTAAAATAGTTTTTCTGACTACACGCACATAGATAAAAAAGTTGAGTAAGGGTTGAAAATAATATTCGAGAATAGATTAATATAAATAAATATGAAAACTGATGTCCGTGGTAGTTTAGAATAATATTGTGAGATTAGATTAATACAAATGTTAGAATAATGCTCATATGAATTTAAAAATAATGTTGGAAGATTAGTAATAAAAATATAAAGTCAACCTAAGGTGTATTAAGAATGTGTAAGTATACATGTGTATATACGCGCACATACACTGGTAATATTCGGTAAATATGATACCTCATGATGCGTATCTTAAATGTATTTACTCAGATATCCTTTTAGATTATTTTCTTGGCACTGCTGCACCTTATGATGCATACAAAAAGGGATTTATTTATTGTAGATTCCCTGTAAGCAAGTCCAGTAATAACTTGATATCTGGAATAATAGTAGGTGTAGAATTATCCTGCATGTATACACATGTGTAGAAATTATCTAGAGCAAAAGGGAATGAGGGTAGTATAGAAATAAATTTAGTTAAAGATATGTTTAAAGCTGCCAACTGGATAAGTTTTAGTACCCGTAACAGACTTGTCAGTGATCATGCCTCTTTCCAAAGCATAAGTCGAAAATGGACAGTTGAAAATTCCTGCCATTTCACAGCGACCCTTTCTTTTTCCAAGTCCGATCAAGAGAATCGGCAAATGAAGTTTTAATTTTATACACGTGTAAGTCAGTGTGAGTCAGCGAATCTGCTTCTGCGTCATTTCCCAAAAGATCCCTGTGCCTCAAAATTGGTTTGTCCCGGTGGTCATTATCCATGATTTAGATCATTGTGAGCAATGTATTCGGCATAGATTGAAGGAAAGGATAGTCAAAACAGATTGCCCTTTGTATGTTAAGTAAAAGATATTAGAAAGCTTAAATCTTTAGAGTCAAGAATTAAAATCGCAAGAGATAAAATGGTCAAAAATGATGCATTTTACTCTAAAATGGAGGGGGGTGTAATGTGCCAAGGCCAATTTGACACATGTATATAAAATAATTTTGTCTAAAAAATTATTAAAATAAAAAAAAAATCTTTCGTAAAAGAGTTTGAAAAAAAAAAGAAATTAATTGATTAAAAGGGTAGAGGGGGAGTTTTGTTTAGAAAAGATAAAACTAAGAGTTCATAAAAGTTAAAGAGTGTTATTATTATAAATTAAAAGCTTCAAAATATAAATCTCTTTTCATTCAAATTGAATAAAAAAAATAGTATTAAAACTAGTTTTGATGTGTAGAATAAAATTATATATGTGTGTGCGAATGTAAAATAAATGAATCAGTATTAAATATTATAAATAAATGAAAAATATATTAAAAAAACACAGCGGTGTGCTACTAATTAAAGCTAAGAAAACAACATGTTTTGAAATATCTACTACTAATTAAACAATCAATCAAAAAACACGTCATAGGATCAATTACCAATGAAATTCGACAACAGATATTTGCCAGAGGATATTACATGGACAACAAGTCGCAGGTATAAATAGACTTTTTTGTTATCGGACAATGATTTGAGTGAGATTTTTCAGTCTAGTTTGCAGTGACAGTCTTGTTTCAGTTGAGATAACAGTACATTTCTATTATATATTCAGAAACAAAAATGCATTGTTGAGCAGCTTTTGGAAATATATGCTCGTGTTTCAGCCTTTTTAGTCAAACAAGATCATCAAAACCTGCCTGTGAAATAATGTCTGCATAACAACTCAGAAATCATCTGTCAAACATTCAACTGTCTTCAAGAATAAAGCCAATGGATTCGCATAAAATCTCTTCAAGAAACGTCCAAATCTAACTGGTTAGATATAATCCATCAGAAGCAGCCAACAACAAGCAATATCCACATTCCAAAAATCCTAGGTAAACATTTATTTATTATCATTTATACGTAGTAGCCACCACTGTAATTTGTCAATCCTACCGAGTAAAGTAATTTGAACTCTTAAGCATGCATAAAATGAACTATCTATGTGCGTGTGTGTGAATGTGAAATAATTTAATGATGTCATATATTATTTATGCTTTTCACCAGATATATATTATAATGTGTTACTTTAAAAAATGTGCATGTGTTAAATTAGATTTATAAAGATGTTTAAATTTAGTCAATTAATGTTGGGTAATAAATTATCTTTAAACTTAATTAATGTTAATTAAAATAAAATGTCTTCAAACTTAAACTTTATTTGTCGGTCAATTCTTTTTACCAACCTTTTTATTAATTCTATCCACCACTAATTTTGTATAATTTTGTTATTGAATTAAAATTAGACTGAGCTAGTTTTAGGGAATGTTTCAAGCACTGGATTATGAGCCTACTGCCCAAATACGTTAGTCCTCAGACTAGCTGGCACGCCGGGGTTTACCCTGAAACAAATAAAGTATTTGGATAGTAGGGATTTGAATCTAGCAGCTGAGATGGGCCATTGTTGATAGTTAAAGCTATCAATAAGATCTCCCATTTTGCTCCAATGTGCCGGTTCATTCACGTAACATTTATAAGATTATAAATGTATTATGAAGGAGTTTGAAACCGGCCAAAACTTATATATATGTATAAGTAGGTGGTTTCAGCTGTTCGACCCAGTGCAATATATATATATCATATTATTATTATTATTATTATTTGTGGGATATTCCATGTAGTGAAAAAGCTAAATGCTGATGTTTCAGTACAATATCAAGTACCTTCCTCAGAGCGTCCTCTTTCTCAAATCATAAGAATGCATGTGAGATTTAAAATCGTTTTTATTGTTTTCTTTCTTCTCATATTTAAATTCTATTGGTTGAGAAGTTTTAAAATTTATTTTCTCTTCCAGTAGCTTCTTCCAAATGTTGTTAATCTTCTTTAATTCACACTTTTCATTTATCCTCTTGGGCTTTTTAAAAATCTCTATAGCTTCTCTTAGCAATCTCTGTTCATATTGTTCAATTTTTGCTAAAATATTTGTTTTTTCAAAATTGATATCATGATTTGTTAATTTTATATGAGAATAAATAGCTGATGAATTGGATTTTTCTCTGACTGCCAGAATGTGTTCTTCCTTTCTAATATTTATTCTACGATTAGTCTTACCAATATATGTATGTGAACAGACCCTAATGGAATTTCATATACACCATGACACTCCAAAGCAATTTTATCTTTAGGAAGTGGAAATATTCCACTAATTTTTTTATAAGTAGTCTAAATTGTGTGAATATTATTATTCTTTAAAATGTTACCAATTTTATCAGTTACTCCTTTTATATATGGAAAAATAGTCATAGAATAAATATTAGAAAGAAAAAATACATTCTGGCAGTCAGAGAAAAATCCAATTCATCAGCTACTTATTCTCATATAAAATTAACAAATCATGATATCAATTTTGAAAAAACAAATATTTTAGAAAAAATTGAACAATATGACCAGAGATTGCTAAGAGATGCTATAGAGATTTTTAAAAGGCCCAAGAGCATAAATGAAAGGTGTGAATTAAAGAAGATTAACAACATTTGGAAGAAGCTGTTGGAAGAGAAAATAAATTTTAAAACTTCTCAACCAATATAATTTAAATATGAGTAGAAAGTAAACGATAAAAATGATTTTAAATCTCACACACATTCTTATGATTTGAGAAAGAGGATGCTTTGAGGAAGGTAGTTGATATTGTACTGAAACATCAGCATTTAGCTTTTTCACTAAACGGAATATGACATCTTTTATCTGTGAAAATATTAGAATTAATATATATATATGGAAAAAAAAGAATTTCCATGACATATGATACATAGCTTATAAAAATATAATCATTGTGTCAGGGAAGATGAAAATAATTCTATTTTTTATAGATAAAAATATAATTTTTATGCTTTATATTATTTTAAAGTAATGTACAAGAAAATAAAAATATTGTTATGCCAAAATTTGCTCATAGTACTTTTAGTTAAGTATTTTAAAGCATATAAATATATATCATATCACACTTTATTTACTTTAAAAAAAATTTTTTTTTCATTATCAAAAATGACAGAGCAGTACAAACCACAATGTTCTGAAAATATGAATAATTACTATGGTCTTATAAGAATGAATACTTTTAATATTTTTATTGAGCATTTGTTTAAAATTAATTATTTTCTCATAAAAGACAAAGTGTCATAATGATGAGAAGTATGAACAACTTTAAAAATGTGGATCATATCTTCTGGATGATTATTACACAAAACACATAATTACTAACAATTAATGAGGAAAAGATTTGTAGGTATTGTATCAAGTAATAAGTTAAACAAAAGTTTCAACCACAATTGAGGAGCACATACTGGTTAAAGGTATAAAAATTGGGAAGGTTGACCATAGATGTCTGTTAAGATAAATAATTTTTTTTAAATCTTTAAATGAAACATTCAAAGATTTGATATTTTAATTGTTCAACAGATCTGCATGCCCAATAGCATGATCAGCAAAAAAGAAATGTCTTAGATAGAAATTCTAACAAGCCAGGTAGTAGGTGCTGAAATGGATTTCAAGATTGGGCTAACTAAGTTTGCAATGTAAATTTTAGCTCTGATATAGAAGATAAATGATTGAGGAGATATTAAATTCAGACCATTTTTACAAATATAAAAACAAGCATTTGTAATTGACAGAAGATGTGATAATAATCTCCAGATATATGATTTTATTGTGGGCATAAGATTTTTAACAGCAGACCTGGAAAGATATATCTATAGATTATAGTAAGCAAGTATACTACCTAGAAGAACATTAACAATATAAACTTTTACTATAGAATAAAGTAATTTTGGACATAAATCTTTTATGTCTTAATTGTTTAGATAAGTTTATTGGAATTCCATGAAAAGATGAGTATGTACCCATGGATAATGAAGATAGATTGTGACCTACTTGTAGTTATCTGCCACATAGATGATTTACAAGCTTATATTGCAGACCCTGTTAGTATTTCAAATTTTTTCAAACTATGAAGAAAGAGGGGAATGTTCTGCAGGTCTGTGAAGACTATCCAGACATCAACAAAAGATATTACTTTTCTAATAGTTTCAAGATAAGGATGGGGGAGACCTTCTCTGCTCTCCTCAATTTCTTTGATCATGGGGTCTTACTCATTGCCCATGTGCTATTATTAAATGCTTGTGAAGCAATTTAGAAATAATGTTGTACTTGTTATTTATTTATAGTAAGGTATAGTAAAGAAATCATTACACAAATATATTCCAAACAATGTGCAATACACTAACCTAACAACACTTTTTTATTAAGACATGTTGGCAGATTTGACTACTGATCAGTTATAGTTCATATTTTATGTATTTAATTGGAAATTAAAGTAATCACCATGGCATTAATTCTATATTACACATGTGAAAGTTATATATGAATGATTTCAAAATTTTATTCTTTTCTTTTATTCTGTTTACACTATCTCATTAAACTTATTCAATGCTCTCAATTGCACCTGAGATTACTATTATCTCCTGAATCATTCCAGTATCTCATTCTAGAGTGGTATCACTTATTCTGGAAAGCATTATTCTAGATGATACAAGAGTAGTAAATTAGACTTATATACTATATTTGTATAAAAATTTATAACATAATAACTTCTCCAAATTTTCTTAAGCAACTAAATATCTCTTCCAGTATATATTAAGGATTTTACACATTTATAGATGTAAACATTGAAATAGGATGGAATTTTTAAATGTAAGAATCTAAATTAAACTTCAGCTATGATGTAACTAATAGTAACCAGAGCTTAGACATTTAGTATTGTTATATTATTAGATCATTTCATTTCAGCTTGCATCATCAATTTTAATTGTTTGTTGTCTTTTTATATTATAGCCGATATTTATTTAGATATTTTCATTCTATTTCAATATTTACAATTATAAATTAATAAGACCTACTTTTAAATCAATAAATTCAGAAAAGATATTTATGTGTGAACAACTACTTTTCTATGAGCTAAATAAAGTATCTAGATAAAAGCAGGTTCCATTTTTGATATAATACAGCTAAGATAAATACTATTGTTACTACTATTTTATATGTGATTTCAGTTTATATTATCAATTTTAATTATTTATTACCTGATTATACTTTTGCTAAAATTTTCCTTAGAATATTACATAAAAAAATTTCTATTAAATTTCAATGTTTATATTAACAAGTGTAATTTTTTTAAAAATTAGTTTAGTGTATGTATAATGTGATGATCAAGATGTGTTAATATAATTTTAAATCTAAAATAATATGAAAATATGCAGAATTTGAATTAGATAAATAATCTAAAGATAAGAGTTTTGATGTTATGGCACTCCAGTCTCAAAAAGATGTACAAAATGTAAATAAAACAAATAAGTGCATATATATGTCATGGAAAAATATGCTTAACCATTTATATATGGGCTGTTTTAAATTTACTTTCTGGCTATTATTATTCTAGATAACTCTAAATAAAAAAAATCTAAATTACACTAAGAAGTGGTCCATTTTGCTTACTGTAAAAAGTTATTGAATATGACAGTTAGAGGGAGTTCATTTATTATTTAAAACAGATTTAGTAAATTTCACATGACATTATATATTTAATGATAAATAATATTTTAATATTGAATCAATATAATGTCCTGCGAAATTTACAAAATCTGTGATGTGATGTGATGTACAGTGGCTTCTCCTTAAACGAAAGTCAAGAATATCTCAGTATCTGATGTGATGTGATGCATTTTGGCTTCTCCTTAAATGAAGTCAATATCTCAGCAATTATGCCTAGATAAACCTGTTAGCCACTTTCTTTTCCATTCCCCACTCTAAGTCTTCCCATATTCTGCCCCATCCCATTTCCACAACATAATCTTTGTCAACTCTATGGCCTTTATATCTAAATCCCCCTTATCTTTTCGCAACCCCAGCATAAAAACCAATAACTCACTTTCTGTATAATCACTTTGTTCATATCTATTCTCCCATAACTTTATTATCTGTACCCTTTCTGCTTTCAAGCATTTACATTCAATAAACAGATGCGTAATATTTTCTATACCTTCCTCACACAATTTACACACTAAATCACCCATAGTTTTCCATTTACATGTATATTCTCTTGTTGCTAAAGATCCCATTCAAGCCTTAAACAATAAACTACTTTCCATGCTATCATCATAAATTAGCTCATATCCAATGTTCCGTTTGCATCTATATATATTTAAACTCTTCTTACCCTCCATACTAGTTCTCCATCTCTCCAACTCCCTATTTTTTATTAATGCTTCTATTCTTTTATCCCATTCCTTACCATTATAACACTCAACAATCCTCCTAACACAATCTTCCCACCTTTTATACAAGTATACTGATATAAATTCTTTATCCAAATCTTTCGCATACCGCATTACCTCTCTCACCCATCTTGTTACCTGCCCTTTACTCATAACCCAATTAAACACTATTTTGGCTATTCTTTTACTATCATAAACTGCAACCTACCAAACATTTTCATTTTACTTTTTGCATCTCTCATATAAAAACTTGAACATCCCATTTCTCCTTGAATTGCCTCCTTTGCTGTCCACATCTCTGCATCTAATGCATGTCTTCCTACTTCCCTTTGTACTTTCTCTAATTAATCTAAAACCCTTTTACTAACACATAATGCATCATTACCATATATTAACCCTGCTACTGCATCTATTTTAAATAATAAATGAACTGCCCTCTAGCCGCCATGTCAATAACGTTTTAAAATAAACAAATGGACTGCTTCTATGGTATTTTAGATTTTTATATATATATAGTGTGTGTGTGTGTTGAATAATTTTTGTTATTCATTTATTGAATTATTTAGAGAATTTGATTTAGCAAAAAAATTAAAAAGTGAATTGATGTAGCTTTTGGAATTATTCAAGGCTGGAAATTAATATTTTTTTTTAATATTTAATATTTGCTAAACGCATTACAATATGTTTAAATTTTGTAGTAAATGCTAACAAAAACCATTTAGCTAAAATTTCTTATAGTGGACAGAGAAATTGTTTTTTTGTAAAATCGTGTACCTTTATATTATAGTAGTAAAGTTGGTCAACAAAAAAAAAAAATAGTTTCAACAATTTATGTTTAAATGACAGTGGAAATATTGGTCCAAATTTATTGTACAAAAAATGTATTTTTCGCAGGCTATGATACAACAAATACTTTCAAATTATAAATTTTTAATTTGTGGAAAACAAAATATGTAATAATTATAATTTGAAAAACAATATATTGTCCATGGACGTCACAGTTAATTAAATTTAAAAAATAATCTACATAGATGGGGTGATTGGCTTTAAATTGTGGAAAATATTTTGCTGGTAACAAGATGATTATCTATATAAAAAGATTATAAAAAGCTTGTCAAAAAAGATCCTTGACAACAGGAATGATTTCAAATTCCAGTTTCTAAATTTCAAATTTCAGCCTTTAGACTGTAAAAATAATTTATTCAAGTCAAAGATTAAGCAATTGGTATTGGCTGAGGAAAAAGGGCAAACCCTGGCTACATCAATAGGAACAAAATATGTCATTATGACTGCAGAAGTAAGAAAGCAAACTATTAGTATAAAGAATATTTTTTAATAAATTCTCATTGCATGTTTATAGATTTTTTTAATATTATCAGTAAGAGCTCCCAGGGATGCATCAAGTCATTGATATTTAGCCATTCAATGTCTAAGAGAAATAGCTAACTTTTCAAGACTTAGAATAGAGACTAAAAGTATAGCCTGTTCTTTATTGTATTAAATTATGTCTTAACTCTGACCAGAATTAAACTGCTTTGATATTTTGGTATATGTTTATTAATCAAAATTAAAAACAACATAGTCAAACTGATCTATAAGGATGCTATTGTATAAATTACCCATGGATTTAGAGAGAGCCATAGTAGTAAGTGAATTTTATTGCAAATTAACAGTGGATTTTTTGACTCAGGATTTATATATATATATATACATATATATATATATTATAATGGAACCCACTACTTCAAAGTTGATGGTGCCAGATATACCAAAAATGCAGGTTACACCACACGTTGATGCGAATATGACTAAGTAGTTGGATGATTTGGATGAAATGTGTCAACCAACCTACAACAAATCATATCCAAAATTTATGATTCAATGATGCATTTGTGTGCATCAGATGTTACTGAATCAAGAATGGCATCTAACAAAGGGAATGCATCTCACTACTGTCATACCTAGGCATTCAAATAGGATGCTAAAGTTGTCACAATGAAATGTCCAGTTCCAAGTCACATCTACTTTCAATATACTAACTTATAATTTACTAACAAAATTCAATGTAACTTAGACCAGTGCATATTCATTACACCTCCCTTTTTAGGCACCATTACACCACGGAAATCGAACTCAGGGAGTTCTTGCAATCAGCTCTCTTCAGGGATGGACTTACTCAATTATAAACCAAATATGCCTATATATAAGCATAGATATAAAAAAATACTGATGATGATCAATTCTTTATAAGAGCAATACACAATGATGATGATGATCATCAAACCTTTAATAGTGTAAATTTATAATGTGGTGATGATAATCAACATCTAATGGTATCAATGCACAGTGATGATGGCGATGATCAAACAGAGATAAGATTGATTTAAATAACTTAATTTATTAACAACATATAAAATAAATATTTACAAACAAAAAATAATAAAATAAATAAATATTCGATTATCAAGAATGGTTTTTTTTATCATCTTGATGACTTCATACAACAGAAACAAAATAATTTGCAGTATATTATATACAAAATAATACTATATAATTCATTAAATATATACATAAAACAAAATAAAGAAAAGCACAATGGAAGTTATCTAATTATAAAATAATTATTATAATATTTTTAGGCTAGGGTAAATATATTATAATTATAACTCATCCACTCCCATTTATTTATATGTGGGTATACGTCATGGTAGAAATTAATGACAGCTAAAGACCATTTACTCAGAGGGTTAATTGTCCATTCAGAATAAAACAAAATTACAAGTAAATGTTAGTAGTTTATTTAGTCTTGTTGTCCTAAAGTCCTACTCTTAATATTAAATATATGAAAAACTTTACTTGAAATGAGGTCATCTTGATGAATCAATGTTGAGAGGAATCTGAAAATTTACTTTTATTAAAAAAAATACATATTAATTGAAGAGGATTCCTTTTTTAATTTAAATCAATATAATATTTATCCATCCACTGGTTCTATTTTTAAATGGTAGGTGATTGATTTTGAAAAATGAATTGTAAATACACAATAAAAAAAATACAATATATAAACTTTCAAATAAAAATGACAAAAGAAAAAAAAATCATCACTTGAGTAAGATATATAATTTATCTTGAGTAAAGCAAGCACTCAGTCCAAAAAATGTCAATATCCATGGCAACTCTGTTATTATTTATATATTTCATGCTCCTTGATTGAAACACATGCATATAAAATATCTCTCCTGACCATATATAAACCTATGGAAGATGGCTGCACATAAGCATTCTATCTTGATGGAAAATTTTATAATTACATAATTCCATAATTAAACGATGTAGAAGTTAGCTGGAAAAACCCACAGCACTGTTTTTTTTTACCCCAAATACATTGTACTGATTCCTTTTATAAACTATTATTTATAACTTGGCTTAATTATATATAAAAATAGCTTTTAAAGACAACAGTTAATTTTTAATAGTTTCAGATTTCCTTTGCATTATTTCCATTATAATGAAATTTAGCTTGCAGAATAACTTAAGTCACTAATTCATTCCTGCCAATCTTAAATTAAAGATCAACTTCTTGAAACAATAAATATTAAAACTTTAATATTTTTTTTAAAGAGCAAAAAGTTTTTTTCTTTTCTTAAAAGAAATAAAAGCTTAACTTTTTCTGCTGTCTGTTCAATTCCTGATTTTTTAAGTCAAGAGAGATGCTGTCTTGTCACAGGCCTGCTAAAAACCCTATTATTACAACTTGATAAAAAAATCAAATTATAAACACTATTATTATTACTATTTTTATTTAATTTTCACTATTCCAAATTCGATCATTTCTCAACAATTTAGACCTCATATATTTTTTTATCTTTTATTTCTGTCTGTTTTTATAAGTCAATTAGTATTTTAATTAATAATATTAAATGAATGAAAGAAAAAATAGAAAAACAATTAATTTCTACCAATAGTTGAACAGATTAGTTTATATGCATATATTTTCATGTGTATAGCAAATTTGTTTGCTTTCTCACAATAGACAAAAAAAAATTTTTTTTCAAACACATTAGTTTATCTGTATGTTTATAAATAGATATACTATATTTGTATAAGTAAGTATATAAGATATTTTATTTCAAACACATTAGTTTATCTGTATGTTTATATATGGATATACTACATTTGTATAAGCAAGTATATAAGATATTTAATTTCCTACCACTTGGTCTGAATTCAAATATTGAAAAAGAAATTAGGTCAGGTGTGTAGGCCAGTTGTAAGCCATCTCTTACTATATATATATATATATATATATATATAGTAAGAGATATATTATATATATATATATATATATAATTTACCAATAATACTATTATGAATACAGATTATATCATAAACAATGCCAGCAAAAATATTAATTTCCAATTTAAAAAAGCCAAAACTTAAAATATAGATAATTTGCAAATTTAGTAAGGATTTATTCTTCTATAAATATAAAGTGGTTTTTATCTTTTTATTTGGAGAGCTTAGGAAGAATATTCTCATCTCTCATGAGGATAAATTAAGCTATTGTATATAAAAATGAAATTTATGTTTACTTAATCATAGTATTTATTTATTTCTTTTTTTTTATGTTAAGGTGAATTAATTTGAAATATTGACTGTATATGCCAAATAGTAATTCCAGGCATATTAATAGACAATAATAAAACAAAAATAAATTTAATATTTGACTAGATGAATTTATATGTGCCTAATATACATAATCAAACTACTTAAGTTATTAGTATTAATTCTCAATCTATTTTCATTTTTTCCTTATTCTCAAATATGTCATTAATGTATATTATCATTTTTGACAATCTATGTGTCATGCTTATTAGAATCTAGAGACAATATCAGGAAAAAGTTAATAAATATACAGAAAGGTTAGAATCAAGTTTATAGAATACCCTTTCATTCTTATAGTTGTATTCAATACAATGACTCTTTGAAGCATTGGGTACAAATAAAAATCTATATTTAATATACTATATATTTTATTAACCATTATGTTTAACTGATGTACCTGAAAATATATCCAGCTTTGAAAAATACATTATCATGGAATACTTCTAAATACTAGAGAGTGCTTGTTTTGATTATCATTAAAGTTAGTTACTGTATCATGTATACCTGTAGACTAAAATATGGCTTAGTCAGCATTTTGCTACATTTGACTGCCCAATATGAGGCATACATTTTTGCCTTTATATCCTACCAGATATCATCTTTTTAGTACAATACATATGTAAGAGATAAATATACATTATCAAAGAAAAAGAAATGTAATTAAAGAGAAAAACTTCTATATTTAGAAAAATTTAATCCAACAACCTCTGATGTTAAAACTCTCAGTGTAATGAATAAAAATAATCACAACCTTGTTAGTTTAACATTGGAGATAGCTAGAAATTAGGAATTTAAAAATTAAATAATGACAATTGAAACATGATAATCTTGCAAAAAAGTATAATGCAATGGCCTTAACTGAAATTTGTTAAAGGATCAGTATACACCTGAGTCTCATTTTACGTGATAGATAGGTTCCTCAGAAAACACGCGCAAATGAAATCGTGCAAAAATAGACGTAACTTGCCTTAAAAAAGGGGAGATATGGACTGTGATTTTTCAAAACTCACATAAAAGCAAAGCACCAATGTAAAATTTACTTTAAAATTCGTGCAAAAAAAAAAAAAAATAAGGAAACAAAATATGACTAATAAAAAATTTCAAATTTGAAAAAAATTGATACAAGACAAACTTTTTTTAACTATAATATTTAATTTTATTCAAAACAATATATTTTTATGCATAATTTACAGTAATTTATATTTTTTATACACGTTTTAATTATTATCGCTATTTGCCAGTCAACAGATTTGTTTGCAAACTGATAAAAAAATCAGATTCTTCACAAGATGAAATACAACTAGTGCCAATGTCATTCTCATGTTGTGTTAATTAATGGTTTTCTGGTGACAATGTAATTAGTAATTAATCTAACAACTAAAAATTAAATTCTTATTTTTGTCTTTAATTTTCAATTTTAATTGTGCCCACTGCTATTACTCATCTTTTAAAAATAAACTTGCGGACACTAAATGATTAATAATTGATTACATTCTTTTTTAAAAAGCAAAAACAGAATGTGATTTAAAATGCAAAATTAACACGCACAATGTTTGAACAAATTTACATTATAATCTTGTAAAATTTAATGTGTGTATACATAAAATGTGGAAATCATGATTTTAATTTCATTATTGCATAAAATCTTACTATTATAAAGCACTGAAAATATTGAAATTACTAAGTTGAAAGTCGAATTTCAATAATGTGCTATTACTTTCAATATAACGTGAGTGCGCAAAATTTATTATTTAAAGTAATAGTGCAATATCGGAGTTCGACTTCTGGTGAAACACGAATCGCGTAACTTCAAAATCATGTTGAATAAGTCTGCGTAAAAAGAGACCCAGGTGTATTAATAATCAATCAATAGATCATTTGCATTTAATATATAGACATGATTGAGAAAAATCTGAATTTTGAAAAAGTGGTGACATATTACTAGCTGTTAGAAAAAAATATAATAAAGCTGAATGAACATAAAATTAAGTTTTGTTGATTCCATTTCAGTTGAAACAGAATTAAAAAATCAATTATGTTTAGTTGGTAACATATTTCTTTTTTTATTAGTTTAAATAAATTGAATAATAATTTTCAGCACTTGGAAAAATATTTACTTAATTACGAATATAATATCTTAATCTATGCTATATAATGTCACCTATATAGTTTGGTACAGTAATGAAATGGCAAACTCCATAGCTCAAGATCCATTGATCATAGTCCAGTTCTTTTATTTTAATTGCTCAAAATTCTTATGAACTCTAGAGCAATATAGCAGTTCAATCATAAATTGCACAATAATAAATTTAACAAAGATATAAGATGGATCAAATTCATAGACAGACATTGTTAGTGTAACACTAAAAAATCATTACAAAAAATAATGTCAATTTTTTTTTTCATATGTCAAATGCATTGACTTGGAAGTGAACCTGGGCCAGAGGCTTGGAAGGCAGCTATGCTAACCATCAATTTTAATGGTGAAAATTTAATATACAGTTGATAATCATCTATCAGATGTTGAGTTTTTTATTAATACATTAACTTCCTCGGGTAACAAAAAAATAATAGTTCAACTTTTTTGCCAGTTTGAAGACTACTATAACATCTATTATATCAAGCTTATAACTTGCAAACAAATACACAGATCTAATAATGTAAATATTGAAGTAAATTATTTGAAGCCAGTCTCTATAAAATTTTACATAAAAAAATACTTTTTTATTATGCAATTTCTGAAAAATATCCTTTTTATTTTTTATTTTTAAACAAATGATTTTAATTAAAAAAATTAGGCATCAGTAACATATGTAAAAAATGATTTGTTGTTCCAGAGACGATATAAAGTTTGAACACCAGAACAGATAAATCTATGTCTACAATGGACCTCAAGCTCTAGATTCCAGCATTTGTATACTGTCCTAAATCATGCAGAACAAAATAAATAAATAGTTTATTGCTCAGGAGTTCATATAAAGTTTAAACACCAGAAGTGATAGACCTGAGCTGTGATCTATGAACTTTGAACTCCAAGTCTGCTGCTTTGCATAATATAGAAAATCATACTTTATATACAGCTGTAACACTTTATCAATTATATATATATATATATTGAAACAGACAGATCGAAGAACCGATCTTAGTTTCATGTGTTGAAGTACGGGAATTCGAACTACTATTCGCCCGCAATGGGATTTTTCCATTTCAAGTCACAAAAATTGAGCTATATATATTTTATGTTTTGTAAATAAATATGTAAAGATTCCGTGCATAAATGTCACAAATCATGGAATAATATTCGTGTGTGCGTGGCTTGTGAATTTATAGCAGCTTAATTTAAAAGTGTCATTGCGGGTGTATTTGCTTAAATTTTAGCCTTTTAGAATTATACAAAGTCGTTTAAAAAAATGCTGATCAAAAGTCACATTCCTTTGATCAGTGTTTTTAATTAAAATCTGTATTGTACAAATGTATAGAGTAATTAAGTTGTATTCGAAATTAGATAAGGAATTTATATTTGTAATTACTGTGTCAATTTAAAATTGCGTATTAAAGTTAGAGATAGCTGAAAACGGAACAATGGAAATGGATAATTGATATTGTATGGTCAAGCTGGATTGCTGGAGGCTGGAGAAAAGTAGGCGGAGCCTAAAACAAAAACCAGACAGAAAGGTCAACCGTGGCCATCTTAAAAAAAAAAAAACGAACATTCTAACTTTTGACGTGGCTGAGAGTAGATCGTCTCAAAAACAGCAAAGCAGTTGCTAGAGAAATCTCTCCAACTTTTGTTAAGAAGTCCACCAGTGAACCGTAATGTCGATGGGCTAAGTTCCAGGAGCTGATCTCTGTCCCGCCAATTTGAATCTTCATGCCACTGACTGATCATGTTTTATGTGCTTCACGATTTCCAGCTTCCCATCTCCAAATTGACTATGCCTTCCAAGTAAATTTCAAATGCGTGCCTACGTTCGTCAGAAATACCGTCGTGAGAAGCCAAGCCGGATGAAGAAAGAAGGGTAACTGTGTTACATGAACTTTTAACTTCCTCCCGAGCTTAATGTTATAAGTTGATCTGTCAATCAAATGAATCACATGTAAGTTTTTTTTTTCGTTTATAATGCTACTGTTTCAAACCTGTCAGTAAATTTTCTTTTCTCCTTTTCCTCTGCTCTAGTCTTTAGAAAATAGTTTATAAATATTGTATCTACTAATAATAATTCAAATGAAGACATTTATATTTTTTCCCCCTTTATTACTTAGGCTATAAACAAACGATGCCAATAGAAATATTTCCCAACTCTGTGTAAAGCTAGTTTATAATATTGATTATGGTTATTTTAAAAGGAAGTTCGTTATTAAATTAAAGATTATTTCATTATTGAGTTGGCAGATATTAAATCACTTTATTATGTTTTTTTTTGTTTTGTCATACTATTGTAACCGATAATTCAATCTTAAATATGTAAAGGGTTTTAAGTTATTATCTTAGTTCCATACATGAAATGAGAAATGGTTTTCAGTGTATAATTTGTTGTAATCGCTACCGCCTGAACAACCTGGGGGTTTAGGGGTTTCAGAGTCAACTTAATTAATTATTGCTTTTGCGGTCAGTTTGATTCCGCCATGTTTTATTGGAATAGTTATATCAGCCTGTTGCGTAGAAATAGACGAATTGATTATCCGGTTTTGTGTAATTCCTTTTCAAATTCACTTCAAGCACTCGTCCTCGATGACTGTGGCAATACCACTCATTCGCCGAAGTTAGCGTCTCGCCATACTACCATATGGGGAAGAAAGCAATTCTTTCCCAGGTTATCTCTTGGATCACCGGGTTTCGAAATGATCCCGGCTGGTTGTAGTGTCCCGGATCTACTTGGGGGCATTAAGCCTTGTCAAAGTACAAGCCGCCCGGTATTCCATTGGTGCACCGCAAGTGATTACTGTAGGGCTCTTCAATCTAGGCAACCACTAGTACATCAATTGTAGATATCATATTTATACAAAACCACCCTCCAACTATTCGTACACGCAACGGCTCGAATCTATTCGAATAAAATAACTTAACAAAAATCGTAGATAAATATTTTCAATGCTCAAATGCTCTGATTCCCTTAGCCACCCGTCAATCATTTCGCTACACAAATATTGGTATGAGTTTGTTTACCAGGTAAAATGAGTACTAAAGACTAGTAGCTAATTATAAGAGAATATTTATGGAAATCTTACCGTACTTTTGAATACTATATTTTTATGCTTTCTATTTATTATTAAACAATTTATTTAATCTAATTTTGTGTCTTCCAACTCATTACTCTCGAAGTCTATTTAGTCACCTACTGTCTGTATTGGCAACTTAAATATATACATTACATTAATGACCGTACCAATATCCAGAGTATAATAGAGCTATATATAAAACTGTAAGTAATTTAGTCTGTGTTCTGAGTTGAGCTAGTAAAGGGATAACCCCGTGCTGTTATAAAGTCATCATCGGTTGGTCATACCGGGGTTTGGGTTTGAATTTAGTTGGCGTTTTGGAATTTATTCTTAAACGTGGACTGGGTTTGAACTCGGGTACTGTGTATGAGTAAGCGTGGTGGATTTATACCGGTACAATATATATATATATTATAATGAAAATAATAATTGTATATATATATATTTAAAATCAAGAAACAGGTTGACTTCAAAAGATATATTCAACAACCAGAATGGCTTTTCTTATTTATAAAAAAATAACTGTGGTGCCAGAAGATGAGTTTTCTTATACACAAATATTTTAACTAATTCTTAAACAATTATTAGTTATAAAACTAATGATTTGATAGTCAATAACATAGTAACTAATAATGATATTTTATTAGCAAAAAAATAAAAAGAGTAGAACTGATGTCAACACTTATTTCTGAAGTTGATTGAACTATTAACTTCAATCCCTAGTTATATTATTTATATTTCTCTGCAGCAGGTATTAAGATTCATAAAAATTTGCTAAAGTTATACTAATACCAAAGTCTAAATCACATGGCATTGAACATTTTAGATATACTTACTGAGTACTCCACATCAGATTTTCATTATGAATGGCTGAAGAATTGGAGGGTGGAGAAGATTAAAGCCTGTCTATTAAAGTTTGAAGATTTTTATTTTAATATAAACTGAGCACTGATTATATATGTGTGTGGAAGATAATGATCTGGACCAAATGATAAGTGGTGGTTCGGCATGAAATACATGTATTGGAGATCATTTATTATTTCAGATTATATTGTCATATGTATCAGTTGTATAAGATGGAGATGATAGCTGTGGAGAGCTTGAAAGTCTTAAATTCAAATCCCTTCTAATTATATTAAGTTCAGTATAGACAATATTCTTGTATTTTAGTATTAGTTATTTTTCATAACCAATTTTTTTTTGTAAAATATGTTTCTAATAATAGTTTAATTAAATATCTATTAAATGCATAGCATGGATTTATAACAGATAGATTTACTGTCTGTAATATATTATATAATCTAAATAATAGTGCAAACACTTTTAATTGCAGATGTTATTTTCTTTGGCCTGGGTAAAGACTATGGCAAATTTAATCCACCTGATTTAGTTTTAAATTGTGTGTTAGTCATTGTTCTATTTTA
This sequence comes from Epiperipatus broadwayi, assembly GCA_028023455.1. Taxonomy (NCBI): domain Eukaryota; kingdom Metazoa; phylum Onychophora; class Udeonychophora; order Euonychophora; family Peripatidae; genus Epiperipatus; species Epiperipatus broadwayi. The sequence continues at coordinate 2,161,455 of JAQFVV010006369.1, read as the reverse complement.
TTAGTATTGTAGTGGTTTAATTATTTCATTTCTAATAGATTAATTGTATGTGTCACATTGTTACATCGTTTTATATATATATATATATATATATATATATATATATATTACAATGTAATAGATTTTTTTCAGTGAAGTATTCCTAGAGACTTACTTTTTCAACTTATTATCTGGATATAGAGCAGTATGCTATTGTCAGTAATATTCTTTGTTTTACTAATAATATTAAATTATGTAGACTCATTGTTAATTTGATGGTTACAAAATTTTACATACAGATATTAAAAAGATTTGAACTTGATCTCTGAAAAACAATATGGAGATCATGATTACAAAATGCTGTAGTATACATTCTTTTGTAGAAAAATACATAAATTCTCATTTTCAGTCATATATTAACTTCAAATTGTTTTTCAAGAAGGTACAGATATAAATAAAGATTTAGTATTTTTAAAATAATAATAAAACATTTAACAACAATTATATCATTGCAAAAATCTAAAATTTTGGATATTGTAATAAAAATTTATTAAATGTTAGGGTAAAATTCATGTATACATTTGTTTGATATGATAATTCTACCACTTTTAAATTATGACTGACATTTGTAATTTCAATAAGTTAAATCATAGAATAATTTTGATAAAAAATGTGTTCGTCAAAACTTAACCTTGATTACGAAGAAAGGATGATACCAGTATACTTCATAAAATAAGAATATTTAATGATGTGATGTTTTTTAAAGATGACTACCTTAGATGAAATAGATTTAAGATAGTATTAAATATTACTATATTGAAGAACAAAATCAAAATATGAATATTGGTATAATATATAAACTTCTATATTTTTTCAAAATTTAAAGTTTAGGATTTAAAAAATTCACATTTGATAAGATTATGGGTTCAGATTATATGATGAATACTTTAATACCTTAAATAAAAAAAATTAAGACTGTGGTATAAAAATAATATTAAAGATAAATAAATAATTTATAATTGAGATATTTAATGTTTGTGATATTTGGTTGGACATAATATAAGATAAAATAAAGATCTTTTTAACAGCCCTCCATATGGTAAAAAGAGGGCAGTATCACAAGGTTTCCATATATCAAATGGTTTAAATAAAGAAGTTTAACATTCTTGTTTGTTTATCATATAATATGATTTAATATTTACTTACTTACCACTATTAGATCATTACTTGTGTTAGATTTGAGTTAAAAATTTGAGCTACAGTTTAATTATTTCATTCTACTTTACCCTTAGCTAAGAATAGCGAAATGCTCTTTTATCAATTAATAGTTGATAATTAACTGTGTTAGTCTGTTCAATATTGGTTATTCATCTAAGTTGATTATCATGCTAAGGTTTAAGTTATAGCTGAGTTATTTTATCCTATTTTACCTTCTAACTAACAACTGTTAAATATCTTCTGCTGATCAAGATAAAGTAGTTAATTGAATTACTGTGTTATCCTCTAAGAATATTTAAATACTTTTAACTGATTAATATTGGCTAGTTAGTTGAGTTACAATGGGACCATCTGAAGGGAAAATGTCAAGACTTTTGACTATTTTTTTTTATGTTTATTAGGCTTGGATTCAAAATTAAGTTGTAGGTTGAGTATTTAATGAGGTTAATACAGTCTCCCTCCCGCATTGTAAAAACGATTTTGCTTCCAAAAACTGCACATAAGAAGCTTTTACAATTCATATTTGATTTTGCTTCACTTAAAAATAAAGATAAAACACATACGAATTAAAATAAATACAATAATTTTGAAAATAATAGAGATGTAATTCTATTTTATCGCCGTATTTTTTTTCAAAGAAAGATGTTAAATGTAAAGTTTACATATATTTTAAATATTGTAGTTAAATTGTTTTAGAACTAACTGCATTATCTTATCCCTTATCCTAAGAGTATTCTGAATGGAAAGATATTTGCATTTTACTTTTAAAGAGATCTTAAAAATAGTGCTGAATGGGAGAGAAATATAGTATACTAATTTTTTTTTATTTATTTAAAAAAAGAAAATGTAATAATTTAATTATGGAAATGTTTAAATTTACAATTACTGCTAGAGGAAAATTTAGTATTTAATAGTATTAAAACAAAGAAGAAAAGAGGAATTATTTAATGATTTATTGTCATTTCAATTATTTATAATTTATACTGCCTAAATACATTTCACATTTTATTTTAATAATTACCAGAATTAGGAGCTTCGAAAAGCGGAATATTGTTTTAATTCATTTTATACTTGATAAATAATAAAAGTTTTTCAATTTAACGTGTGTTAATTCTGTCTACATATGATACTTTATTTTGAATTACAAGTGTCAAACTAACACAATCCACATCTTTGGCATAATTCACTTTAGATAAATACAGTAATGATTATTACTAATCATTTAGTAAATTAGAGATTGTCCTAGCACAGACATAATCTTCAAAACTCAATTAAAAATTAATATATCTGATTTTTTTAAAATTAAGTGGACACACATATGGAGTTATTCACATTTCTCTTTCCCACGTGGAATATCTTTATAAATATATTAAATAACTTCAATACTACAGCATTCTTTTAAATTCATATAAATGAAGATACAATAAAAGACAAATGATCTTAAGATGCATTTTGTGATGAACCAGCACTCATTATTTATGGTAGCATTGATATTATTTAATACATGGGGAGAAAGAGAAATGTGAATAACTCCATGTGCATGTGCTTAACTAAAAAAAATCAGATATGTTAATTTTTAATTGAGTTTTGAAGTTTATATATGTGCTAGACACAATCTCTAATTTAGTAAATAATTAGCAATAATCCGTACTGTATTTATCTAAAGTGGATAATGTCAAAGATGTGAGCTGAGTTAGTTTGACACTTGTAATTCAAAATATAATTATTTGATATAGATACATATTTTTTATACAATAGAGATATAGATGAAAGTTAGTGACCTGGACCAACTGATGAATGTTGTTCAGCATGAAATTCATCTTGGGGATTATTTGTCTTCTATTGTATCTTTATTTATATGAATTTAAAGAATATGTGTTGACATTGGCGTTATTTAAAACACACACACACACACATATATATATTGTGCCCTTATCTATAGGTCATAACAAGGTAGAATGGTCAATTACTAAAAAAATTTTAAATTTTAAGTTATATTTGTATGATATATAAATAATAGTAGGATAATTAGATTTTATAGTACAATTTAAAGCTGAAAATACCTGGTATATAAAAATGTAATAGATTATTTTAAAAGAAAACAGTTAAATAAAGCTTAATTATATCCTTGCTTATGGTTGTAAAAGCTGGCCATATAAAATAATACAGCTATAAATAGTTTAAAAGTATATTAATAATTTGAGTATAATATTTTAAAACTAATAAATTAAATAAATGCTATATGTAGTGTTATAATTATATTTAATAGTCAAAATTAATAGAGTATATTTTAAAATAAACTTTAGGATGGTGAGAATTATATTTAGTTCTACATTTTTAAATTATTTTCCAAATTTTTTATAAAATATATCAGTTTTGGTAATTTAGACCGAGACGTAAATAAAAAATCATTTGATAAAGTTAGTAAACACGTGACTGTATATTATATACCTTCACACACACGCTTGTTAAAATAATAATAAAGTTTGTGAATTAGGAAACTAAATATAATTGCCATCGATCCTTAAAGTAAAAGTTGAAATATTAAATATTATTTTAATAATTGTTTTTAAAGTTTAAATGATTTTGATAAAATTATAATTGAATTTAAAAATACTAGTCTAAATAATATTTAAGACATGACGTCATCAATTCTTTATTTTAAAAGTCTAGTCTGTTATAAAACTAAAATGTGTAAATTTGTTCGCGCTAAAATAAAGTCATTAACCAATCAACGGAGGTAAATTAGCAGACAAAATATAAGAATTAGACGGAGCGGGAGGGAGAAGTAATGTGTAAGTGAAAGAGAAAGTAACATATTTTTTTAGCTGATAACACCGTAGCTGGAAAAGTGATATAAATTTAAAATTTTGTATTTATTTTAAAAGTTCTTTTGTAACATATAATATATTTTGACTGCCTCTACATGGATTGCTAATTTTAAAAGTTATCTTACCAGGATATTTTATTCAAGTTTAACCAAAAACCCTACAGTAAAATGGAAGTACAAGGAAAAATACCTAAAAATATTGCTAAGGGAAAAATATTTGGAAAGTGCCTTAATACAGCTTTATTTATGCTCAACCAGAAACTTATTATTATAACTCAGAGAAATATAATTGGGACGCTATATGAAAACTTAAAAGAGAAGTTACTTGCCGTCAGGAAAAAATTATGACGCACAAATTTATAAGGCTACTTTGAAGTTATTTTATTCTTCTCTATGGAAAAATTTAATATGCGTTTTTATTATAAAGAAAAATTATGTAAAAGTATAATGAAGAAAGAATGTTTATCTTTTAAAAAGAAACATTATAAAAATATAGTACCAGAATTTTAAAGAAAGAAAAAAGTTATAGAATAATATGAAAGTGCTATTATGTGTTTTATGGAAAAGAACCGAAAAACTTTATCTAAGAGGAATTAAAAAAAATATTATAAAGTATTCAATGGAGGAAATGCTTGATTTAAAAAAATATAAAATTAAATTACTTAATGAAAATGGATCCATGGAAACAGAAAATTTTTATTGAATATTTAAATAAAAGTACCTAGAAGATGCATCGTAAAAGTCGCGCGGGAAAATACTAGCAGACAATATTAGAAGAGAATATCAGAATTAATAATTGTGTTCAATATTATGAAAACCAAGGATTGTCGTCTATGAATATTTACTAAACAGAGCAATAATTGTTTTACTTAAAATAGAACATTAAGTGACTGAAGAAGAAATAATATATATTTTTTTTTAGCTTTAATATGAACGGTTTTCAAGCAAGTTCGATAAAGAAGTACCGTAAATATAATTTAAATATTTTTTACTAATTTATTTTAAAATATAAAATGCTATGTGAGATTAGGGAAAACATATAAACATAAATTTAGTAATATTAAAATCTAAATATAGTAACTTGATAGAATTATAAAAATATTGTTTTAAAAATAAAGTGTATGTATGGAAGTTTTATATCTACAAGAATCAATGGGATGGTGAAGCCTACAGAACGCGATCGAGAAGATAAAGATCGTTTGGTAATTTTGATATTTATTTATAATGCATAATGTATTTTTTTTTAGATCATCTATTGATTAAGAATGATGTGTGAAAGTTTAAATTATATGTACACATTTTATACAACATTTTAAAACATATTATGAGATAGGAGTAATTCTGAATATGCATGCAATAAGTTATTTAAAGTATAATTAATAATATAATTTAACAGAACAATTGTGTGATTCTTTTGAACTTTCATGTTGTAAAGTATTCAGATATTTTAAAATAGTTTGTATATGATAAAATATACGAGGAAAGTAGTAAAAGATTTTCTTATAGAACAGCGGAATAGTTTTGAAATAAATGAATTTTATTATTGTTAGAAATGCAGATAGGAATTTGTCGATGTACTGTATAGAAAAATCTTGAGAAATAAGATCGGATAGTGACTTGGTAGTACTAGTGGAGAGGAAACCAAGATGATGTTTTTTGTTAAGAAATAGGAAAAATAAAGTATTTGGATCGTAGTTAGTTTGTGTGATTTCAGTATAGTTAACTAAGTCCTATGACTGAACACATATAGTTTGGACAGTGTTTTTGCATATCTTTAAACTTTTTGATGTTATAATAAAGCTGAAGAAATAGCTTTAGCATCACTCCTATAATAGAGGTTGGTAGACAGGTAAAGGTCACTCCTCTATAGTGTCTTTTAATTCACTGTGCCATTATTGTCAAGGTTTATGATGAGTAATATTCTAGTTATATTTTGATCCTATGCATCTATCTTCGCTATCCTTATTTCGTGAATCTGCATCGTCAGAGAGATATTTTCAAAGAAATAATGAATAAAATAGAATTGAAGATATGTTATCGTTTATGTAAGAATAGTTTATTTACTGGAATGTATAGAATTGTGTAATTTTAAAAGTGAAAGTCCAAAATATCATAAAGAGAGAAAGAATCATATAATACAGTTTAAAATTAATTCGGAAATGAATATAAGATTTTTAAAAGAGAAATCTAAACAAAGTTTTTTTTTTAAAAGTGATAATAAAATTTGAATGTTTTAAATAATATTTTAGAAAATAAATATTGCATATTTATTAAGAAAATAATTCAATAATGTGTAATAAACATATATTTGTGCATGGTATGTTAATAGTTGTAATTATATCATCCGAAGTAAGGCTTGAATGAGTATATTAGGATTAATAAACATCGGATAATGAACAATAAAACTTAATACCGAATGTAGAAGAATGTTTTGAATTTGTAGGATTCCATACAACCAATATAAAACTAGAATTTTATTGTTTTGTAGAATGTTTACTACGAATGTAATTTTGTAAAAATATAATTTTAATAATAGTAGGGATACAAAGTGTTAATGATAATCCGATAAGAAATACATTTTGTAACAAGCTAACCATAATAAGAAATCCAATAATAATAATACTGTATTTTCTTAAGCATTTAAAAGATAAGAGTTAACTAGGAAAAATAAATAGAAGTTTGATTTTCATTTTTTTATAAACTAGTAAACTAAGTTGTGATAGGAGAGTAAGGATATCCAATGTACATAATGTAAAATATTGTTATTTGTTTATGTTATTAATAAACTTTGTTGTAAATTTATTTTAAAGTTTTGTGTCTTCGTTGTTATTTCTCCACATGGATGCATGATATCACGATACACTTATAATTGAAACAGACATATAGTTTTTGCACAAAAAGGTAAACATAAAAGTGTTATAATAATTTTGAGAATTTATTGGTATATTAAAAAATTAAAAGATCATAATTTTATATTATTTATTGGTCATAAGTCGGTTGCCACAATATTACATTAAATTATATGCTAATGTTGCCACACGTATTCTGTTGTCAGATTATTAAAATACTACCACGTACGTATTTATTTATTTCATTTAGGAAGAAATAAGATTATATTATACTATTGTTGTTATTATTATTATTTATTATTGTTAGTTGCTGTGTAGTAGATTATGACATAAAATTCCCTTTTCATAGTTTACTACCGTAATTTTAAATCAGTTAGAATACAATTTATGAACCTGAGATTTTATTTTATTTTATTTTATTTATTTTCTTCATTTTATTTAATTGAGCTAGATTCTTATTATAAAGAATATTAAGATATGATTATTATTTTAATCGTAGTGAATAGAGCTTAGAAAGTCGTAAGAATACTATGAGTTAGTTATTTGGTATAGTAAAAAGGGGAATAGTGTTCTTATGCCATTGAGATAGTATCATGTGGATAATATCTCAATGTAGTCTATCTCGTTCCCCGTATCGTCACTCCATGTCTCATGAAAATAGTAAATATTTGTTAATTCATTTTAAAAATATAACCGTATTTGTATTTTAAAAATTAGAGCTAGTAATCATTTTTAATTAATGCTGGATATTTCATTTATTTAGTTGTTAACTGAGCTAGAACCCGGAATATTCGTAATTTTAAACAATATAATTTTGGAGAAGAGAGGACGAGCGGTGGGGGAGGTTAGAATATATATAAATATATATATATATTGTAACCTTATATTTTGGAACAAAATATAAAGCTACATGAAATTAATAAAAATTTCTCTCTATCTTCTTCTAGATGACTTGATTATCACAGCTGGTACTTTGTATGCTTGACACTTGTATCCAAATTAATTGAATGATGAGATTATATCATTCCATTTTTTTGCTTTACTTATAGTATACTTTTTTTTCATATATTAGTTGTGCTCTGTTTCCAAACACTAAGTTAGATAAATTATTCTTAACCTACAAAAAAAAAAAAACAATTGCTTATTATATCAAGTTTAGTAAGAAAAATAAAAACAAATAATTAATTGATAGAATACATAAGATAAACACTTTTTTCTTTTTTATTAGATATGTAAATGAGAAGAAATTTAATTGGTGGAGAAACAGAATAGAGAGACTTTTTTTAAGAACTGTATCGTAACAGCAAGGGTGGAAAAAGAATAGTAAAATTTTTTTCTTTATTATTTTTTTTACTGTTAAACATGTAACAAAAATGAAAATTTCTCTTTAAAAAAAAAGAATTTAAAGACAAAGGAAGTTAAATCAAGACTTTTCTTAACTAATTTAAATTGTAATATTATCAAGTGTTAATGGCAAAAGGTATAACTAAGTCTTAACAATTTGGTTCAAGACTTCCAACTGTGAGTCTAGGTGCTAATAATCTTCCAAATATTTATAACTGAAATATACTGGAATTATTGTTAACTATGATAACAAAAATAGCAGTGTTAAAGGTCACTCTACTTGAAAATTCATATTGATTACAGACTAAATTTTACCCTTGGATAAAATGGTTTATGTATGTGCGGAATGAAATATTATAACTAACTTTGGATAAAGTTTTACTTTCACTAACTTTAAAGCATATTGTAGTGTTATGTATTTGCAAAATGAAATATTATAATTAACCTTGGATAAAATGTTGTGCTCTCATGACTTTAACACATAAAGTAGTGTTGTATATGTGTGGAATGAAATACTGTTTTAATATTTTGTGTGTTAGTGTCTGAATGACAAAAAAATAATTAGTTTTCTTTTGAACTTATATTAGAAACAACATTGTCGGTTATCTTCATAAAATTACAATAATGTTCAAAAAAATAACTGCCAACTAGGAAACTATTTTAGCTATTATAACACTCGTGGGATGACTATTTGCCTAAGCAATCATTCTTTGTCCTTGATGTTTATAAATTTTAAAAAAAACATAATTTATATAGCAAATATGATTAACCAGTTGAATTTTTTTATTAATTAAATAAATTATTTATTTTTAAACAGAATTGTTTCCCAAAATTGAAAAACAATATCTCCAAGACAAGCATTGGTGGCCAAGTGGTCAGCACAGCTGCCTTAGCAGTTGTCCCAGGTTCGCAGGTTCACTTCCTGGTTGATGTTTTGACACATGGGAAAAAAAAATTAAATTAACTAAGCCCTCTTTCCTCTTTCTTATGAAAATAATGTTTTTTAAAATTAACTTTTGGAAGAAAAATAAGATAACAAAACATATTTCAGTTTAAAAAATACTAATAAAATTATTCATTACCATTCATTATTTACTTTTCAAAAATAATCATCTATAAATGTAGATATAATGTGTACATTACAATATCATAAATTACAATGTTTCTGCTTTTTTATAGTCTTTTGGTAATTGTAATTTTCAGGTTTTTTCATCTAGGATTTTCTTTCTATAGGCTTCTCCATTAAAACACATTTCCAGAGTAATTCTATGCAGTTAACTTTATCTGCATATTTAGGTTTCCAACATGCATCATTTCTTCTGTTTTCTATGTAATAACTTGTAGATTGGCTGTCATATATAATGAATTTAATCATTCTTTAAATCTAATAATTTTCAAGGTTAGCCTAAACATATAATGAATTCATCTATTTTTTTTAAAATGTTATTTTTCATGTCAGGATAAACACAAAAGAAAGAAACAATCATTCTCTTAGATGGAGACAAAGCTTGTTGTAGATTATTTCAGGGTTATTTTTTATATTTGCTTTAGGAAGAGGTTACATGGTGAGGCTTAATAATATTCAGCTTCTAGCTAAAACTTAGCACATAGTTTTCTTCAAATATATTTAAAAATTTTTTTTTCTTTACTTGTAAATGAGATATTTATTTTATATAGCTCTATGTTTTTATAAACTGTAATAGTAATAATAAGATGAATCTTACTTTTAGATTACTAAAACTATTTTTTACTAATCTGTTTTCAGATGAACTGCTGCTTCTATTTTCTTCAATAGCTAAGTCAGGACTTACTTCTCGCACTATTTTCTTTAACAGCTTGATCAAGAATAACTATTATGCCTAAGACAATGAGAACCACATCTTTTACATGGTCTCATATTGTTTTTTGAACAATTATGTATCTATCCAATAACATTTTATCTCCCACATGATCAAAAAATACTGACCGATGAGTTCATTTTTACAAAAGGTTATTTCTCTCTTTTTTATTAGAAAAACTTAATCATAATTTTTAAATTTTCACTTTAAATATTTTTCTCTTTTTCCAAAAACATGATATTTTATTTTATACTTTGATTTGGAAAATACCACTTTTTATTTTGGAGAGAGATAAAGAGAAAAGAAAAAAAAACAGATTTAATTAATTAAAACAAAATTTAACAAAATGTTAAAACATTTTTTCTTATCTGTTAAACCTGCATAAATGTAAAATTTTACTTATTTATTTCTCTTATCACCTTTGAAAGTTAAAATTAATCAAACTACTCAAGAGATAAAATAATGTAATTTAGTACCTTTTTCCTAATTAAAATGGGTTGATCAAATTATTGAAAAGAGATCAAAAAATTGTTTACTTAATTTTTTTCTTTTACAACTGTTTATACTTACTTTATTATTTTACATTTTTTTTTGAGAATTTTCATATCATTTAATAAAAAATATTTAAATAAATCAAATACCATTATTATTAAAATAACACAAGAGAATATTAAATTTAGCATTTCCCCATTAATTAAATATATTTTTAAATTAAGAAGCTTGTAATATCTGACATAGACAGAGTTGGTCACTGTCTATAATATTACAATAGACATCACTTGAGTATCTAGTTAATATTCACTATTTTTCAAAAGAGGAATATTGGAAATATATACTGCTGCACTTCATTTTTCAAAATTCTTAAAAAAAATTCCTTTCAAGACATAACTTTTGTTTCAAATCCATTGGTCGTTCCAAATAAATCATTGCTATATGTAATGTTGTTTTAATAAGCATGAGACATTTTGTTTTCTGCCAATCATGTATTCTATGTTTAAATCCAAATTTGTCTTCATTAAGAAATACTTGATAATTTTATTAAATTAAAAAACAGCAATACATTAACCCATGTCAAGTATATTGATTGCTACAATAAATATTAATTTACTATTAAAACGAAATTATGTAAATCTTAAAAAATATGCTCTTTTCCAAGAATGGCTTTTGTAGGTGTTGCAGAACTTCAGAATTGTCATATTTTTTACTCTAAGTATGCAATCGATGAAGGTACATAAACTTTTATGAAGAAAGACTCAATGCAATGAATATTTTTACTATCAGGTCTTGAATATAGTATACTCATTTTTAGTTTCTGATAATTAATGCAATAATAATTTAAACAAAGAATTATGCATCAAACTTGTGATCCAAATTTTATAGCATATCTTAATTGTAATGATACAAAAAATGTTAAAACATTTAACAAGAGAACAGATTTGAATTTGTAATAAAGAAAATTTATTTAAAGGTGAGTGCTTTCAATACTGAATAGTGTCATAATCATAGCATTATGTGACAAAAGAAAATTGAGATCTATATTTAGTTAATTTTGAAAATTAATAGATTATCATAAAATTGAATTTTTCAGAGATTTACATATTAATTACAAAGGTGGTCATTACAAGTACCATTTTTTAGAAAGAGGAATACTAGAGTCCTTTTTGTTGATGATGAGATAATATTTAGTTATTGACCATGCCTTATTCACCTTTCTCTTATTTCTTTCTGAAAAAATGATGTCCACCATAGAGAGATCAATGTTTTGACAGATTGCAACTCATGATGCAAGAAAGTGGAAGAGTATTCATCACTTTTCTTGGTCCAGTTATATAGATAATTATGCTGGACAAGTCTTATAGATAAATTAGCTAGGGTTTCACTATACTAAGTCTTCCAAAAATTAGAACCTTTGAAATTAATTTTGTACACAATTTGATGTCAAACATCTCTAGGTATTTTTATTTTGAATTATTTAATAATTTATCCATTTATTGGTACAAATATGTTCTAAATTAATGTATGAATTTTAAAATATAAGGGAGTATAGACCATTTTTATTATCAGGATGAATGTTGGAGGATTTTGGTATAAAAATTTATAATTGCAGTTATTTTTTTTTAGAATTGTACCAAATATTAATTAAGTCTTTTTATAGATTGATGTTTCTTTTCTGATCTGTCTTGAATTTGCACAACTTTAAATTTCAATGGAGAAAATCTTTCAGACCAACAAATTTATAAGAAGTGAATATTAGACCTAGGGTATATGGTGCCTCTTACATTTAATGGTTTAAAACCATTCTATAATTTACAACATTGTCCTGTATAATGATATTTAAATCTAAAAATGTTATGTTGTGCAGGAGTTTATCTTACTTCTCGATGATCCAAGTTAGATCAGTTGTAGATGCTAATTCAATATGAATTTTACTAATAGTTTCTTCATTAGCACATACAAAAGTATCATCCACATTTCTGGAATATAAGACTGTATAAGATGCACATTCAAATTTTGAAAGAATCAAATTCTCAAATTTGGGCATATGCAGACTACAGTCAACTCCATTGAAAGGGAGCTCCAAAGATGAAATATGATTTATTTTATGTATTTTGTAATTAATTGATATGATTATTTTGTCACTAATCCAATTTAATGTATTTATAACAAAGTTTTTCCCTCAATGTTATAATTGACTTTTACTGCAAAATTTCTTCTACAATTTTAATAAATTTATAATGAGGGACAGACCCATACAATTCCTTAATTTCCCAGAGAGGTAATTTTGTGGCTATTATCAATTTTATGATTTTGAATCTTTTCAATAAATTCATACTTCAAACTGTATGAACCAAAATGAAGATCATCTGTGAGCCAAGTGGCAATAAGTTTAGTTGCATAATAAAAGTATGAGCCACCAAAATCAAGAAGGCGAAGCAAGAAATTTTCCTTGTGCAGCTTTATATTCACAAATATTCTAGAAACCATAGCAGCAGACAGGTATATTTTGTAGTAATCAGAGCTTAATAGTGCTTTGCTTCAATGTTTTTTAGGAAATAAAGTAACAAATTTATCTCTTCTAGCCTTTAAATCACAATCTTTTACTTTGGTAAAAATACAAACTACTAATTTGCTGACTAATTTTAAAGTCAAACTCTTGCCATTCTAAGAACATATAAATCATGAAGTTTCATCTCATATATTGGGGTCACTGTCATCTGATTGATTATTTGTATTATTTTTTCATTATATTCTTGTTTTATGCTATTGTAATTTCCAATTATATTCTTACTAAGATATTCTTCTCATTCTTAAAATGTGAGATATTTTAGGTGAGCATTCCAGATATTGTTTTGAAAGTTTGTATCTCTCAATGTGTTTAATAATTATCACCAATATCTATTAAATTCAACCTATTTCTAAAAATAATGACATGGGAGTTTCAATTTTATTCTACTCTGAAGCTATATATTATTAGCTTGAGAAATCATTTAAACCAAATATTATAGTGCATTAATATATCTGTCCTTTGCTAATCTCTGGATTTTGCCTCCATCAGTGAGGTCTAGATTCAAAGTGGGGCTAACATAATGTTTGTTGTTATAATCTAATCTGTTAATAGATAGTATGACATTTAGACCTGTCTTCATTGAAATGTTTTAGTTTACGTATCTATGCACCAAAACTCATCACCTGTAAAATTTGTACAGACATGATAAGTTTTTCTTTAATGTCACAAAGTCTTCTGGAATTCACCTCTTAATAAAATCTCTTAATATAATTTATCTTTTCATTTTAAAGAATAGAAGGTGAGTTTGTTTCTAACCATTCCTTTAATTAATCTGTGTGGAATTAGCAATGAGAACTGAATGATGGATTAAGAAATTAAAGACTTTTGAAATTATTCTCAATTGATTCTGAATGTAAGCTATAGAATAAAATTAATAAGTTCAGCATACCACTTGGATGTTGTAATTAACCAAGCACTTATATTTTAAGGTTTATTTATATAAACTTTATAAATTACAGTGTATCCAAGCACTTTTGGTTTTTTCTGAATCATATAAATG